>VXAB01002100.1:0-97962 GCA_013399175.1 Odontophorus gujanensis
CCCTCCCCCCACCAGCCCCGCCGCCCCTCACCCGCTCTGAGCACGGGCCGGTGGGCGAAACCGTTGTCCAGCAGTGCCGCCACCCAGCCGCTCAGCCCCAGCCACACGGACGCCTGATTCACGAGCGGCGGCGGCGGCAGCGAGCGCGCCTCATCGGGCAGGAACGGCATGATGGCGGCGGCCTCAGAGGTGACCGCGGTGCGGCGCTGCCCGCGCTCCGCCGCCCGCGGAGCCCCGAACGCGGGTTCCGCTGACGGAGCGGTATCGGAGCGAGGGCAGCGCGGTTCAGTGGCGTTGAACTCGGTGGTCTTTATGCTCTTCAGCTCAGAAAAAAAGTACCAAATTGTCTTTGTTTACATATTCCACAGCACGCAGCGACGACGCTCCACACAGCAATGACCCTCTGCCTTTTAATAACAAGAACAGCAGATCACAAAGAGCACAGGGAAAGCCAGGTAGGTTTTTCTCGGGACAGAAGTCTGCACCCCTTCCACAGCCAACCCAATACAAAGTCCTTTCCATCACGCTCCACAGTTAATTCCCAGCAAAGCCACGTCACTGCGATGTGTGTTTCAAGCAGAGGTAACGTAGTTGGACAGTACAGAAGTGTTGGAAGGAACCTCCCTCACACAGACAGCACACATTCAGGCATTGCTAAGGCATCTCATGCCCTTATGACAACCCCTCACTGTGCTCGATAACCCCAAAGGGACACCCTGGAGCAGCTCCCATCAGCGTGGTGTTACTCAGCTTTCTGTCTAACAGATCGCTCAGACAAGACGGAGACATAAAGTTTCAGCCACACGTACGTGATGCCCAGAGCACAGTAAACAGAGGTCAGCAACAGAGGGACAAAAGGAAACTGCAGTTTCCAGGGGGTCAGAGGAAACACAATTTCACAGAAGACTTCCAGAGGCACCAGATGGATGAGGTAGACCGTTTCGAGCCAGTGAAGGAGAGGCCTCTCCCTCCTGTCAAAAAGGGTTAGAAGAAAAGTGTTAAGATTGCTACTAAAAATAACCGTCCCTCTTTCCAGCTACCACCAGTGACACATCTGCAGCGCAGAGAATGCCACCCACTAGCTCACAGGAAAGCTTTAAACAATCACATCTTCTGAGCTTTCAGTGTGAAAACACGCAGTACAGCTCATCCCCTCATCATCTGTTTTGGTACCCATTTCCAAGGTGCCTTTGTTCAGGAGAAATGAACCTAAGTGAAAATAAATATCTCAGCAGCTGCTTTACTTCACATGGAAGAATCACCAACAGATCTCTGTTCTTCTTCATATCCAAAGATGGGAAGCATCAGGTCTTGCCACGAGCACTGCCCCCCCCTCCCCACAGGCCTTCAATGCATCTCTTGCAAAGGACACTGGCTGCATTTGGACTGCAAGGGCTTATAAGTGACATTTGTGTTCTTCTGGAAGGAGTGAGGGGTTTTTTTTGCACAGTTAGGAACATGAAAATTGCAAAAGCTTAAATTCGAGACAGAGCTCCTACAGAGGGACTGAGGAATTTGAGGAGGAATTCATGGATTCCACAACAGAAAGGGGAAAAAAATAAATAAATAAAAAAAAGAGTGTAACTGAAAGAGCACCACCAGGTGATGGATGCAGTGAACGCATCAGCTCATGGCACTTCCAACAGATCCTCCATCGCAGCTTGGCTTCGTCATGAGATGTTTGGGACAGGAATGTGATGGCCACAGGATTCATAAAGACAAGTACTGCATGGGACTGAGGGGGAAGCGAGCATATCAATGTCCAGGAACATGCACTGCACAATTTGGACAGCCCACAACCAAATGCTGCCCAACTGCAAGTTGTACAAGTGTGCTGCTCATAACCTGCACCTCAGAAACAAAGTACTAAGCACCACTGCTTAAGCACAGCAGTAGTTTTAACCCCTGGTACTCTATTCAGCACTCTTAACACTCTTTAAGATTGAGTTAAATCCCAGCAGGGAGTGTTGTACCTTTGTGCTTTGCCAGCACATCCGAGGAGGTGGGGATTTACACTCAGACAGCAAATGGATAACTGCCTCAGCTCAAACATAAAGATGTCCTATGCAAGTCCTATCTTAAGCCCTTCCTCCTCAGAACAGAGGCATCACCTTAATGCTTAAACGCAATCCTTCAGCATCATCTTGCTGTGCTGTTTATCTCCTGTGATGACACTGTTTCCCTGTTAACAGAAATGGTTTCATTTTTGGCTTCAGAATGAAACCTGTTTTATTACCTGTGCAGAGATTTCAGCGAAGAGAAGCTATAAACACTGAACAGCAGCATAAGCAGTACTTTAATTGGAAGTTCTGAAATACAAAGGAACACAGTATAGTTTAAAATCAATTCAACAAGCTCGTGCCATGCACACTGCAGCACCCTGAAGTGCCAGTATTCAAGCACGTGCTGCCCAAATGAATTACTGCATCCAAGCTGAACAGAATGATTTATAGCTGAGGAAGTCCATTTCATTGATGCTGCTGCAGGGATTTTAATTTATTTAATTGATAGCACTAAGCAGCATTCAGTTGGAAAAGTCAGGTGGAAAACAGCCCACCAGGTCTGTAGTCTCTAATTGTCTTTATTGCTTTTGCTTGGTGTAGTTATGGCAGGCAAAGGGAAGTTCCTCCAACTGTGACATAGTGAAGGATAACAAATACTGACTATGATGATTCCCCACCTCCAGTTCAATCTGAAGCCTTAGGGCTCTTCTGCAGTGTTCTTTTTATTGTTATTATTTTTAAGACACACAGTCTCTTGCGATTTTCAGCTTAGAACAAAATAATCCAAAGCTATTATCTACACTTCATTTCTGGGGGGAAAAAAAGCAACAGCACAGTCACAAACTAGTAACACAGAAATAAGGAAGACACCTTACCTGGTGCTGTGAACAGCAATGGGAAAAGTGAGAAATGCCCTGTGGTTGTCAGAATCAAGTAGATGCCAGCATCCTTTGCCCTCTGAACAGACAGCAAGCTAAAATTGACAAGAATTTATGTTACCCTATCTTTTAACAAATCATTTCAGCAAAATGCTGAAGACAAGTCACAAAAGAGACTTAAGAACAGGTCACATAAAGCTCCGTAGCATCCCAGTCCTCCCAGATCCAAACCTGTAGTGGAATCTCCTGCTTCCAAGCCAGTCAGCCTCACAAAAATTCAGGAGGAAAGTCAGCAAGGAAAGCCCTCTGCAGAAACCCCACCTCTTCCTTTCCCCAGTATTTACAGTTTTGGGAAGCAACTGTGTGCAATTACAAACAGTGCTGCACACGAGTGCTCCAATTGTATGATGTTCACATATCAGAACAGGTGCTGGGTTAGGATAGCTACACACTGCATTCAGATCTCATTTGCAGAACTTGAGTATGACAGCAATGTCAAAGTCCCCAAGCCAGGCAAGCCAAATTTTCCTCTTGGAAAGAGAAAGCCTCGAGGCACGTGATGAATAGGTTATGGAGCTTTCTGCTGCAGTGTGTGTGCTGTGCAGTCTGCCTTCATCCACTGTGTGATCCAAGTGAAACATCAGATGCTAAACAACTTGAGAGCAGACTTGATGGCAAGGAGGCTTTTCAGGGAAGCTAAATTTATTTTTAAGAGCTGTGGGGTACCTTTTCTTTCTGTGAACTTTATCCTAATAGAAATCAAAGGGTTTGAATCCATACATAGCAATTTTTGGCAACACTGTGCATCCTTAACAGCACTTAGCAACGAAAGACATTTTACTGTGTCTGAAACTAATGTTCTTGAAGCACTGCAAAACTTCACAGCTTAAGGCATTCTGTTTATTATATGAAATACACTGACAAGTGATCCTCTTTTGAGGTTCAGTTCAGCCAACTACCACTCAGGGAACTCACTTACCTGAAAGGCAGAATAGCAAGGAGTATTGCTTTCTCATGCACGTGCCAACCAAACATGAAGGAGCTCAATGCACAAAGAACGAGGCACTGAAGAAAGCCTCTGGGCCCTTGAGGTTTAAACCAAAGACAGAAAACAGAGGGCTAGAAACAACAGGCAAAAACAGGACTTCAGTGATGCTTTGCAATTCTGAATGCAAGCTGCTGTCCAAAAGCTTTTCAACATTACACAACTGTGATTATAAGGCACGTGAATCATATAGTACTGCAGGAAAAGAAACTATTTTGATGCAGATTCCAGACACAGAACCTGAACGACTTCAGACTTTTTTCCCTGATGCCACATATTGGCAACAAGTTCAGTCACACAGGCAGCTCCCTGGCATCTGTGCTGCAAGAAGCACTTCTGAACACAAGCTGCTAAACTCTTCTTTTTATTGAAGTTACGCCTACAAGTGCTGAAACAAAGAACTCCAGTTAAATGCTCATGCAGGTTTCCATTTAGTTGAAGGCTCTGTAGTCATGTAGTTACTGAACCTTCAATTCTTCCCTTGTAAGCATGATGTTCCTTACAGGGCACACAGGTCATGCTGTTAGGAACACAGCAAGCTGCCCACATCGTTCCATCAGTACCTCTGTTCCAACTCTACTTCAGCTGCCTTCCAACACACACAGAGTGGGTTACATGCAAGATTGCTTTTGATCTCTTAACTGTTCTAGAGCCATAGATCATATTACCCATGCTTAGAAAATAATACTGCATATAAAAAAGGCATTAACTCAATATTTACGCTGATAACTCATTATTAATAATTTAATGAAAGGTGGTTTTGCCCTGGAACGAAAATTTATGGGAAGTGCACATTCATCAAACAAAAGCCATTGGGGACAAAACACAGATTTCCAAAGCCAATGTTTCTTCTTACCAATATTGATATGAAAGTACAGATTAATGTTGCCAGTGGAGTCACAGAAGGAAGGACAGTATGCTGAAATTCTTGAACTAACCCTCCTGTCATTGAGGCTTTAGGAACTTTTGTGGGATCAAGAAAATTATACTTCAAGCCTGAAAACAAACAAAAGTACAAACTGATAAATATTAATAAAGAAAAAGCAGCTGCAGAACTGAACCCAAACTGAACTGCTCTGTAGAACAGGACTGAAGGACATGGCCAAAAGCGTTTTCTTTTTTAAAAGATGAGAAAAGACTGATTTCTGATCTCTCATTGGAAACATGTCATGGACAGAGCCATGTGGACCAGGAGCTGACTTCAGGCAATCTGAAAATGTTATTTGCTACCTGCATGGAAAAGGAGGACTAAAATTCAGCGAGCTCTGTCTTCAAAGCAGCACCAAATAGCAAGATTTGTATACTGTACCGACAACTGTGAGTGCCTTATCCATGGCACTGTACAAAGCCCAGAAGTTAGGGGCCCAGTAAGCATGGCAGAGGCCTCTCTTGAAAGGAAAGAGGCGTGAAATCACTTGAGGCAGCTGGCCCTACAGGAAAGAAAAAGCATGGAAGAAAACAGATGAGACAGTTTATATCTTGATACATTTTTCTAACAGGACAGGTGAGTAGCAGGTGGATAAGGGCTGATTACCAATACTATGAAGGGGCCCAATGAAAGGGCAGAAACAAGACAGACAATCAATCCCAGAAGGGTTATACGAAGAAAGCTGAAACTCCTCCACTTCACAGATCCATCTACAAGAAGCAAACGGATTATGAATGCAGTTACTGTGGCAGGTGGAGAGGCAGACAGAAAATCCCACGCTATCAGTGACCTGCTAGCACTTACTGCAAGTACATAGCCCTTGATACCAACATATTCAATTGCTTCCTTGAGTCTTTAGTTAATTCAAGGCATGCAATGCAGTTTGTATGGCATTTTCATACAAGTGAGAAAAGAAGCAGCCAGCAGTGCTTTTATTTTGTTCTAAATTTAAGCAGAGAGGGCAATTGTGTTTTCTGCCTCTTCAGGTTACAAGGAGGCTTGTGTTCTTCTTTACCCTAGGCCCATTTACTTCTTCCACAAGGTAGCTCCTACATTACATAGCCTTCTGCTTTTCCCCTTTAAAGAAAGGTGCCCTCTTTGTTCATGTGAGGAATATCAAACTTTTTTTACTCCTAAAATAAATGCAAAGGAACCTCAGTGATGGCCTTCGAAACTGACACCTGATTATTTCATAGAATAATTCTCATGGCTTCAAACTGACATATGCAGTTAGGTCTATATATATTTTTTCCCCTTCCTGTTTTTCCTTAATAGATAACTACTTACGAACAGTAACACTCAATAAACAAATACATTTTAAAGATTTTTTTTAGAAATCTTCCCAACCCTGCTCCCCAAGAAGAAACTTCATCTGACCCACAGCCATCCTGTTCCAATGGCACCTGCATGTCTTCCACCTTCCTCACATCCCACTGAACACAATCCCCAAAAAGTGAGTGCAGAAAGCCCTAACTGACCTGCATTACTTGCAGTAAAACAATAGGATCGCAGCAAATAAATGCCATACGCCGGGGCCACGTACACGTAGATGTGTTTGAAATGCAGAAGAACAGCAAAAAGAAAAGCACCTTCCAGATATCTTTTCTAGAGGAAAAAGAACACAAAAAAAACCCAAACAAAATCCATGCTTTTCTACTTGTTCTCCCTACATACTAACTTTAAATAGCTCCGTAACATGCTCCTGACATTTATCAAAAGCATAAAAACAAATGAACTTTTACTTCAAACTACAAACAATATTGTTATGCATAATCAGTGCAGAGAAGGAAATGATATTGCCAGATGATACTGAGATAGGCATCACACCCCTGCAGCTTCAGATATATTTTCTGAGGACTGGTATTTGTAGATGAGAGGCCAGAAAACCATGTCACATTGCTCAGGCGTAACAGAAATTAGCTTTCTCACAGCAAACTGAAACGTTGCAGCATCAGTAAGCAATTGCAGTGACATTCAGGCTCTCCTCTTACCCTCAGACACAAGAAATAAACAGATGCCCAACTCTGAGCCACTCTGGGCTACTCCTACTGAACCTAGGAGAGATAAGTGATGTACCTAAAAGAAATATACAAAAATAATTATAATAAAAAAAGACTGGCATAAGTTTACCTGACATAGTCGGGTAACAGAGAGGAGCATCATGCCAAACAGAAAGCCATTGTACTGAAAGTGAATATCTGAACTCGAGTCAGGAAAGGAAGAAAGGAAGCTTTCTCCACTACTACTGGATTTCAGGATGGGCTCAAATGTATAATCAAATTCAAACTAAAATGGAACTTAAGTCAAGAAAGTAGCCTCGGATTTGCTCCACATAGATACAAAGTCATTACTAAATCTTAACTAAGCAAACAAGGTCTACTAAACCTGGAGTGTTATTGGGGTGCACTGGGACACAGTAATTTGACTGCACATGTAGCATGACATGTATACAGCAAAAGAAAACAAATAAAGGGGTTATTCTCCACTTTCTGAATTTTTCAATATTAGATTCTGCCTCACATTGGTTAATGGATGGAGATGGTTGTCCTCGCTTATCACCTACCACCTGTAAGCATGCAACTCAGACAAGGACAGGGAAGGACAGAACCAGTCCCTCCTATAATAAGGAAGGACTGTTGCTTTTTCCTGCTCTGTTTAGCTAGATCAATGAACATTATGTCCAAACCGACTGACATCAATTGGACTTTCTGGAGTTATTTTTATACCCAAGGTTGAAAACACCTTGATATCTCCCACACAACATAAACCAGCTCAGTAATAATCAGACTTGATGGCCTTTTAATGAGTTAAAATAAAAAGAACACTAACACAAATAACTTGTTTGGTTTGGAAGGATACGATCCACAATTAACAACCCAAAGTTCCACAAGAGCAGAACAGCAAGAATAAAGGTTGGTTTTTCCAGAATATCCTTTGCAGCTCGCTTCCCATTTACACATCTGCAGCACCTGAACAAAAACAAAAGAAACAGAAGACTTAAATGAAACAACTAATGAAAAATGTCCTACTTTTTGAAGCTGAAAAGTGCACTTAAAGATATCTTACTTGGATGGAAGGCAATGAGAACTTTGCTAAACTCATCAAGAGAGGAAAGTGCCATGAATACATTTTAGTAGGAAAAAATAAATTAGTATTCAGCAATTCCCACACATAAAAGTTTGTAAGTGACTCTGTCTCAGGCTCACCTGAGATAATAACATCACAGTTATCATTGTCTGCTATCAACTTTTGAACTAAAAGTACTGCATCTAAAGTCATCATCCTCAACCTTCAGCTCCTCCTCTCTCACCAGTGCTGGGAGCCTGTTGCTCAAAAATACCTTTCCATTTCCCACATAAAGAAGTCACACAGTTGACACGTGAGTTGAAGTTAAGGTTAGATGCTTGTATCTATAAATAATGAAGTTGTTACTCAAAGATATAAGAGCCTACCCACTGTCCCTAAAATTAGAACATTAAGACTTACTCACGAACTGCATATATGAAGAGAACATCTGTAAAGATGACAGAAAATCTTTGGAAGAAGACAGTTGCGGGACTGGTGTAATTTAGATTTTCAGTAACCAACATCTTGGGGTCAAAGTACTTGGCAATATGTGATAATGCATATTCAAACCATGCAAAAAAAGGTGGATAATCCAGGGTCCATTCTGAAGTTGCCTAAAGACAAAATGAGATTAACCAATTTAACACAATTTGGGTTCTTTGCAGCCTTTCAAGTACAGTTCATCACAAAAAAACATCAGTTACTTAATCTCAGTAGTCTCTATTTAACAGAGGCTACCTCACAACAAAGTAGCCAGCTGTACAGTGCCAGATGTGACTTGAGTTGTTCTGAACTACTGGCAGAGGGATGGAACATCTGATTGGCAGGAAAAGGTTAAACTTTGCTTTGATAATCTGTACCCAACCCATATAGAATCACCTGCTCCTTAAACCTCAATTTGGAATACAGCCAGCATTCAAAACAACAAAAAATAGCTCAGTAGTTTTTTTGCCTACTGTAAGAGGAACTGCCAGCACAGTCTTGTCACATCTTCAGAATTATTTGTAGACATTGCTAATGGCTTTCAGCACTACTGAACCTTGATAAGGTGTTATCAGAAAGACAATGAGCACATCCTGACCAACAGTCATCTCTTTGCCAATGGAAACAGAGAATGAAGGGCAGAGAGCAACAGAGCAGGTTGGAAGAAGGTACATTTGTCAGTGTGCAAACTGAAAGGTATCCTACACTCCAACAGCAAGCAGATGTTACTGGGATCAAACTGACACCTGTAGAAGTTTGTTTTACAGTACTTAATCATCTTCTAGAAAGTTCTAACCCACACAGGTCACTTATCCCCACACATTTAGTTCCCAGATGTTCATTTGGAGACTGTGATCTTTATCCCAGAACTCCAGGAGAGATTTTGAAGTAGTCAGCCTGTATAACTGGGTTTTAATCTATGATCAACTATGATGCATAGAGTGGAAATGGTTTAAAACTAAAACAGGAGATTTAGACTGGATATACAATACTCTTTTTTACAGTAAGGGTAGCAAAGCACTGTCACAGGTTGTCTAGAGAGATTGCTGGGTGCCCCATCCCTGCAGACACCCAAGGTCAGGTTGGACAGGTCTCTGAGTACTTCATGGAGCTGTGGGTGTCCCCATGCACTGCAGGGGAGTTGGACCAGATGGTTTTTTGGAGTCCCTTCCAACCCAAATCTAGATTAAAATCAATGTATGCTCACAGTATACCAGAAAAGCTCAAAAACTGAATGCAGAATTCATTTCACAATACAGCTATCAGCCATCCTGACAGGTATGAGGGTCACTCTGAATCCAATGCTTCTACTTTATGATGCTGGCCCGTGACATTAAAGGCAGGTGCTGGTCATTCCTTCATTACTTTCTGCTCTGTGTGACAGATGGCAGCAGAGAAGCAGCCTGAAAGAAAGGCACCTGCAGCACAGGAATGTCACTGAATTTCTCCATGCAGAAAAAATGGACCCACTGCTCTCCATCAGTGCTTGCTGAATGTTTATGGAGACCAAACAGAGAAAGTCACACTGCATGTGCAATCCTTTCCCACCAACAATGCCATAATATCAGGTGTGTAACAGTGTGTCACCTCCACAGGCGTGGACTTCTTACAAGCACAGTACAAAAGCTCTTGTTCCTCAGTGGCGAACAGTGATGAGTACACTGAAAAAAGTGTTTTGCAAATGAGAATTTGCTCTATCAGGTAAGGGCATTGTGCTTTTTAGATCTGTTGTAGTTTCCAGGGAAGCCACATCCCTGGAGGTACAAAGGCTGTGGGCCGCCTGAGCTGGTGGGCAGCAACCAGCCCACAGCTGGCGGATGGAGCCCGATGACCTTTAGGATCGCTTCCAACCTACCGCATTCTAGGACTCAAATAAGAGGCATGCGTGGACTTCTTACAAGCACAGTACAAAAGCTCTTGTTCCTCAGTGGCGAACAGTGATGAGTACACGGAAAAAAGTGTTTTGCAAATGAGAATTTGCTCTATCAGGTAAGGGCATTGTGCTTTTTAGATCTGTTGTAGTTTCCAGGGAAGCCACATCCCTGGAGGTACAAAGGCTGTGGGCCGCCTGAGCTGGTGGGCAGCAACCAGCCCACAGCTGGCGGATGGAGCCCGATGACCTTTAGGATCGCTTCCAACCTACCGCATTCTAGGACTCAAATAAGAGGCATGCGTGGACTTCTTACAAGCACAGTACAAAAGCTCTTGTTCCTCAGTGGCGAACAGTGATGAGTACACGGAAAAAAGTGTTTTGCAAATGAGAATTTGCTCTATCAGGTAAGGGCATTGTGCTTTTTAGATCTGTTGTAGTTTCCAGGGAAGCCACATCCCTGGAGGTACAAAGGCTGTGGGCCGCCTGAGCTGGTGGGCAGCAACCAGCCCACAGCTGGCGGATGGAGCCCGATGACCTTTAGGATCGCTTCCAACCTACCGCATTCTAGGACTCAAATAAGAGGCATGCGTGGACTTCTTACAAGCACAGTACAAAAGCTCTTGTTCCTCAGTGGCGAACAGTGATGAGTACACGGAAAAAAGTGTTTTGCAAATGAGAATTTGCTCTATCAGGTAAGGGCATTGTGCTTTTTAGATCTGTTGTAGTTTCCAGGGAAGCCACATCCCTGGAGGTACAAAGGCTGTGGGCCGCCTGAGCTGGTGGGCAGCAACCAGCCCACAGCTGGCGGATGGAGCCCGATGACCTTTAGGATCGCTTCCAACCTACCGCATTCTAGGACTCAAATAAGAGGCATGCGTGGACTTCTTACAAGCACAGTACAAAAGCTCTTGTTCCTCAGTGGCGAACAGTGATGAGTACACGGAAAAAAGTGTTTTGCAAATGAGAATTTGCTCTATCAGGTAAGGGCATTGTGCTTTTTAGATCTGTTGTAGTTTCCAGGGAAGCCACATCCCTGGAGGTACAAAGGCTGTGGGCCGCCTGAGCTGGTGGGCAGCAACCAGCCCACAGCTGGCGGATGGAGCCCGATGACCTTTAGGATCGCTTCCAACCTACCGCATTCTAGGACTCAAATAAGAGGCATGCGTGGACTTCTTACAAGCACAGTACAAAAGCTCTTGTTCCTCAGTGGCGAACAGTGATGAGTACACGGAAAAAAGTGTTTTGCAAATGAGAATTTGCTCTATCAGGTAAGGGCATTGTGCTTTTTAGATCTGTTGTAGTTTCCAGGGAAGCCACATCCCTGGAGGTACAAAGGCTGTGGGCCGCCTGAGCTGGTGGGCAGCAACCAGCCCACAGCTGGCGGATGGAGCCCGATGACCTTTAGGATCGCTTCCAACCTACCGCATTCTAGGACTCAAATAAGAGGCATGCGTGGACTTCTTACAAGCACAGTACAAAAGCTCTTGTTCCTCAGTGGCGAACAGTGATGAGTACACGGAAAAAAGTGTTTTGCAAATGAGAATTTGCTCTATCAGGTAAGGGCATTGTGCTTTTTAGATCTGTTGTAGTTTCCATGGAAGCCACATCCCTGGAGGTACAAAGGCTGTGGGCAGCCTGAGCTGGTGGGCAGCAACCAGCCCACAGCTGGCGGATGGAGCCCGATGACCTTTAGGATCCCTTCCAACCTACCGCATTCTAGGACTCAAATAAGAGGCATTACTTTCAAAATGACCCTCGCACTTCCTGAAAAGAAAGGGTTTTCTCCTCCAGCATCAGACTGACACAACCAAAGCACATGAAAGGACCAAGCTGAACCCCCGAACTTACTTCATAGTACCACTGAGACAAAGGTAAGTTGTGTGTGATGGCCAGCCAGTTCCTGTGCACTTCAAAGTCTGTGGAGTGACTACAGAAGGATCATATTAACATTTGCACCTGAGAGGAGAAACACTTCAGAGTACAACAGTAAAACAAAGCCCGGGCAGACACACATACATAACTACGGAGCAAGATGACCCACAGCTCAGGCTTCTCTCACAATGAATGCTGAACTTCCTGGGTTTTGGTGGCACTTTAAAAGCAAATTCAGCATTTGAATCAGCATTAAAGCTAAGAACAAACTAAAAAGCGTCAACGCTTCAGCATATTTCAACACCCTGCAAAACGACCAGTAGGAACGGGCTGTAAGCATCTCCAGACTCAAAAGCAAACCCCTTTTACACCTGCCAGAGGACCATAAACACCACAGCAACCAAAGCCCTGACAGAAACGAGGACCACCCCCCCACACACACACCACCCCGCCCCCCACACCCCGGGGTTAAAGCCAACGGCCACTCCGTCCCCGCGGGAGCTGGGGGGATCGTGCCGCTCCCCAGCCCTGGGCATTTTCTTACTACGTGGGAATGAGGAGGCACTTGAGGAAGGACACGCCGAGCGCCAGGGCGCGAAACCAACTCCAGCCGCCCGCCGCCATTACGCGCCCACTCCCACTGACACCCCGCGCATGCGCAGCACCGGCTGCGCAGCCCGCCCGCGCGGTTTAAAGCGCGCGGTCCCGCCTCGGCCGTGCGCGCTCACTTGAGTGCGCATGCGCAGTATTGACATTCCGGCGGCTGCTGTCTCTGTTGCAGCGGTGCGCATGCGCCGGAGCTGTCCGGGTGTGGGAGGGGAGGACTTGGGTCCCGGTAAACCCAGATTGGTGTGTGCAGACTGGAGGGAGAACTCAGTGAGAGCAGCCCTGCAAAGGACTCGAGGGTTATGGTGGAGCAAAAGCTGGACGTGAACCAGCAGTGTGTGCTCGCAGCCCAGGAGGGAGTGGGTCGTCTCCCTCTTCTGTGCCCTTGTGAGGCCCTATCTGAGGTCCTAGTCTGGGTCCCCCGGCAAAAGAAGGATGCTGAGCTGATGGAGTGAGCCTAGAGGAAAGCTGTGAAGATGTTCAGAGAGCTGGAGCACCTCTCCTATGAAGAAAGGCTGAGGGAGTTGGCTTGTTCAGCGTGCAGAAGAGAAGGTTCTGAGGAGACCTCAGTATGTCCTTCCATTACTTGCAGGGAGGGGCCTGACTTTTTGCGTGGTCTCATAGTACCCAGAGAGATTTGGTTGCCCCGTTCTTGGAGGTGCCCAAGGCCAGATTGGATAGTGCCTTGAGCAGCCTGATCTGGATTGCCACCATCCCACTACGGGTTGGAACTGGATGATCTCAAAGGTCCCTTCCAACCTAAGCCTTTCTGTGATTCTCTGATTCCCTCGGCTGAAGAAACCAAGGAAACTCAGCAGCTCCTCATGCATCTTGCCCTGTTGAATTTGAGAGGGACGTCGAATGCTGTGGGGTCAGGATTTGTGCTGGGTGTTATGGGATTGGATGGTGTAGGGCTGGGTATGGGGTTGACTCTTGTGGCTCCAGCAGTGGGGTTGGGTGGTGGTAGACCTGACTGCTGTGAGGTTGGATGGTGTGGGATCAGCAGTGGGTTTGGATGACGTTGGGCCTAGGGGATGTAATGTTGGGTGATAAGGCCACAGTGGGGTTGTACCGAATGTATCAGGATTTGTTCAAAAACGTATGTTTTGAATCTGCATTATACAGACGTTTGAAGACATGAATGGCACTTAAAATGGCTTGGATTATTGAAGAAGTATGTTGAGCTGGTCTTTTCTACAATGGCACTAATATTTTTTTGTGAGCTTCCTATGATTTGCAGTCATAGAGACTTCTTGGTAAGCACTGCAGTGACAAACTGTAAAAAGTCTTAAGAGGAAAAGTTACAGATTCAGCAGATGTTGCTGCATGGAAATATATGTCAGACAGGCCATCTACTGCTTCATTCACATTATATTTATTGTCTTCTAAAACATACATTAGTAACAGTTCATAGAAGAGTTACAGACAGAGAAATGCAGACAGATTTTTAAATGTGATATCCCATAGGTTGTCTATGAGAGTGGTAAGATGCAAAACCCATCTTCTGACACCTTCCAAAAAACATTCATTCAAAAATATGGCTTCTTAGTGAATCAAGAACCAAGTTCTGTTCAATTACAGATAGGAGTAGGAATAAGAAAATAAGAGGTGGGAGAATGGCAAGAGGAGGGAAAGAAAAGGGCTTGTTCATTCCATATAGCCTTATAGCTCCTTTTTTTTCCTTTCAATTTTTCTGAATCCATAGGAAAACCATCCCTCCTATTATCCTGAGAACATGATCTGCACATTTATGCTTGATCCAGCCCTTCTCACACAGAAAGACTTCATGTACTAATTCACATACGAGACTTTTAATGGGAGAGGCCACGTATTAGCAGTGCTTGTTGCCTACATGTTTGTGGCCAGCAGTGTGTGGATAAGGGAACCACTACAGGATGGCTCACCAACCAGCACAGTTGAATATTTCCAAAGACTGCAATTCTGAGCAGTGATACCAAGTTCAAAGGTATGGGGTGAAAATGAAACTCCCACAAGAAGTAGTCTTCATAACTTTTCCATTTATCTGCGAAGCATCAGAAGATGATAGAGTTATTTTACACAGTTCATGGCAAGGGCTGAAGTCAGCCTTTGCTTTTTCTAGAATGGGAATCAGTCTGATTGACTGCAGATATTTACTGACAGTGAACTCAAGCAGAAAGTTATTTTCAGCAACCAAGTTAAAATATGGGCAACTACAGCAGTGCATATGTTTGGTGATTGAAAGCACATGCAAATTTAGCAAAGCTGTCTACTTCTGACAGGGTACTAGCATTACTCTTGGCATGGCCAATATTTTAGTTGCATAACAAGAGATTAAAATTGAAGAGGACCAATGAGTCATTCTAATTGCAGTCTTCCTCCATAACAAAATCTTAGTCTTCATTTGTACCCTGCTTACCTTTTCTTTGTTTTCCTGAACAGTTCTCACATCTAGAGTCTTTTTACTCTCCCTTTTAAACCTGGATTTCTTGTAAACTTAAGAATTCTTCCAAGTTTTACTTTTCACACCTATTTCTTTTATTTCTCTACCATCACCCATTTGAACAAACACTCATCTCGGGGTCTCCTAATGACAGGATTAATAAGACATTTTAGTGTTCAGGCATGGTTTCAGTCCCTTCACTATTACTGGATATTATTAGGCAATTAACAGATATCAAGTCAAAAAACATACAAGAGAAACCCATGAGTGATTCTGTCTGAATTCCATTAGTATGCTTTATAATATTCTTTCTAAGAAATCCCTCTGTGCCATGCCCATGTCTGAAAATGCCATTACACTACAGCCAATGACTTATTTACCATGTGCCCTAACTCTGGTGTTTTTCTGCTTTAAAAACAATTGATCTCTCTATCCAGCATTGAAGCCATTAAAAGAAGAAAAAAAAAAGGTCAGCCTCATTTTGAGATGGAGGTGTTGAGGGAGACAGGCTGATAGCGAAATCAGAACAGGCTGTGGGATGTGGAAAAAAACTTACTTCAGTCTAGAAGGGAAAAAAAAAGCTTGCTAGATTCTTCCCTTGTTTTAAGGCCCTTACAGGAAAAAAAAAAAAGTCTCTTCTGAAAGAAAGTATTCCACTCCAACAGTGAAATAATTTGTAGTTGTTACTGCTAACACATTTCAAGTGCTTTTAGTGACCAGCAATGGGTTGTGCTGTACCCTGAGCACATGATATAACTTTGTGCATGTTTACTTTTCTTTAACTCAGGATAACCTGAGAGCAAGAATCATCAGTGCTGTTGACTGCTGACAGAAAAGCAAGTTACCTCCAGGGCTCTGAAACAGAAGGTAAACAAAAGCTTGCTATCTAGATAACAGGCAAACAAATATTTCAGAAAGAGAACATTTCTATAAACAGTCACCACAACATAACTCAGAGAGTGCAAAATGAGGGTACAGCTACACGTTTAGCTTAGCGTGTAGTTTGAAATAGCAGCTGTATTTATATAACATATGTTTGATTGCAGTCCCAGCTGATTCACTTACCACTTATTTCACATACTCGGTAGCACCCAGAGCTGCTGTGGTACTATACATAGTATCTCATTCTCAAAGACCTTTACTTTGCTCTACAATTTTGAAGCATTTGAAGCTTTTCTATTCCTCCCACGGCCTGTTTTCATTGGTGTCTTTACACTGGTTGGAAATTTTGTATCTCTCTGCATATTTATAAATGACTGAGATTTGTTGTCAGGATACCTTTGCCTACTTCAGTGACCTGAGCACAGACAAATGTGGATTCAAGTGATCCATCATTTGCATAATCAACTGATGGATTTAAGCATTCCAGAATTCCCCCTCCTTTCAGTCCACTGCTCTTGCTCCAGGATAAAGGTAAGAGCAAACTAATTATTACAGATCATAATTCATTTAGTCCTGACTTTCAAGAACTGCTGTTACAAATCGTATAAAATGTACTCTCAAAGGCTTGAGTTAAAAAAGTAGTACTGTTGACATCCCCCCAAAGCTTCTGTCATAAATTCAGCAAAGGCATATCTGTTTGAAGGCAGAGATTTGATGAAAGAGAGTTCACAAATGGTATTTTATAGATCATCATCATAACACCTGCATAGATCATAACTATGAATGTTCAATTGACTGGCAGTCTCTCAGCAGAAATAGGATTCACATTGGTGTTGCTTTGCTTTGTCAGTGTTACTCCTGCTTCATAATTCAGGGCAGGAACAGGGAAAAGAAAGTTCTTGCTAATGCAGCTAAAGGTAGAAAAATATGGATCCTTAAATTGAAATTTGGCCACAACGTCTTGCTTATAATCCTCAAAATCCATGAGAAGTGGCTAGGCTGAATGGTGTTTGGGGCTTCAATCTCAGTCAGTGTGGCCTAACAGCATGGACTCATTTCCACCATCATGCTGGTGAGTCTCACACCAAGGTAGACAGGGAAAGAGATTTACAACAGGCTGTCAGTAGCTACAGAATGAGCGTTTTTACCATCAGCATGCTGATCTGTGTTATTCATGCAGTACAGCTTGGGACAGTGGGAATATATTTATCTCACAGTTACTTTAGAAGGGTATTAATCAGTTTTTTTTGCTCCTCATAGATCAGCTTAACGTAACAACAGCGTAGCTGCTTTGGGGAAAAAAGAACAAGAGCAATATTGAGCTTTGCAGCTCTGTGCTAAGACATTTTGGAAGCAATAAAATAATAAACACTAAAGTTGGTTATTGCAGTTTCCCTTCTATCTCATTACAGGGAATAGGAAATGTTCTGGAAGGTCTCTCATGCATACGTAGTGATCTGATTAGGGAAAGACAGCTAAGATACGTTTAAAAATAATCAGCTGAAGAATGAACCACCTTGAATGTGGCAAAAATGGTATCTAGAGCTAACATGCAGCTAGGGGATTATGATCTTCATCATAGCAAGGATCAGGCTTTTAGGAAAGGGCTTGACTATTGTCATCACCCCTGGTTTCCCACTGCCTTATTGCTCTGGCAACTGGACACTAAAGCCAAGCAAGAAGGTAAAATGGTGCCTTAGCAGTCCAACATTTCACAGTGGTGTAAAAAAGTGGCTCAGCGTACAAGGGTAGAAAAACAGAGCCTCTAGTTTTGTAATTAAAAGCAGTACAGACAATGGTGGAAAAGTAGTCCTTTCAGATGGAATCCACCCTACCTGAAAACCCTCCCATAAGCTCCAGACACTGCTGAAGGGAGACTTCCCAAGAGGAGGTCCTGTCCTGTCAGAAGAAACCCAACCATTCAGAAGATATCTGGGGACATCTTCCCTCTCAATCCGTCATCACCTCAGAGAGTGTTTCTGGGAGCATCCTTGAGAAATACAGCACTGTAAGAGAAAGAAAATGAACAGTTCTCTTGGATGCCTTTGGATTGAAGAAGTCAAGGTTTAAGAGCATCCAAAGCAAAGTTCCCCAACAGACTTCTCAGTTTGTAAGAACATCTTTCTTTCTGTTACGGCTTTCTTGGTTGTTCCCAGAGTCAGTCACATCATTCAACCATGGCTTCCCCAAAAGCAGAACACAGCAATGGTTTCTTCACAGGGTTCAGGAAAAAAAAACAAGTCATCTTCAGGCAGTGACAGAACAGACAGGATCCTCTACTCATTGGCAATTTGCACCATCCTTTACAGCTATATTCAATGTGTCCATGTGGAGAGGCTTCTTCTCCACGAACCCAAACAAGCTTCTTGGGTCCTCTGCCCAGGTGATATGGCAAAGACGAGGAAAATGTGCCCTCTGGACTGTCTTCTGCTGCACTGTGGCTCCGTGGCTTCCTTCAGCACATTTGATCTCATGGTGTCTCTCTGTGGCTTCCTTCACCACAGCTGATCTCCAGACAATCTCCAAACCTTGATAACTGAACATTCTCACCACCTGTGCATTACAGGTTAAGGATCATTCCCGTTTTTCGTCTGGAAAATGTAGTAAGAAGATAAGTGATTCTTCCCACAGTTGTACAACAGGTTAGAGGTGGAGGCAGAGACAGAACCAATCCTTAATTCAGGTGCTAGACAATATTCCTTCTATTTAGAATATAGACATATTCTGAAAAACTGTATTGGTAAATACATTAAAGGAAAATCATCTCCCTGTTAGTGACTCTTAATCCAGGTAAGCATGATTCTGAATTAGGCTGTGAGTGTGTTTTAAAGGGAAACACTTAACCTGTGTTATCTCCATGATAGCATTGTAAGAAAAAGCCATTCCTACTTGTACCGAATTAGGCGAATAATCTTATTATTCATGAAATCTGAAGTATGTGGATGAGAAGAATCTATGCAGAAACCATCACTCACAGCTATTTTTAGCATTTCTTCCACAAATACCTGGAAACTATTGATTTGCTTATTATCTGGCACCACCCAGAGTCTCTTTAAGTTCTGCTTCGTGTACTCCTCTTCGGGAAGGCCTTCCACACTTGCAACCCAATCTAAGGTCAAATGGTTGGGGTCCTGCAGGTAGCTGGATATTGAAGAGAGGTTTCCATTGAAGCAGTAGTAAAGTTTGGAACCGAGAAGCTTCAGGAACAAACATGAAGTGGAGAAGATGTGAGCACTGAAAACTTCCATGTTGGATGAAGACAGGCTGTAGATCTGGGGTGCTTCTCGAACGGTGAAGTGAACAGTCTGGGTCTTCTGATCGAGACTGATGTTGAGCATGGCATTCTTCTCTGCTTTAGAAAGCTCCACCTCCTTCTCCTGCAAGGTCTCAATCAGAGGCTGAATTTGATAAAAATCTGCCTCCCGTCGAAGTAAACCCATTTCCTGAAAGTCTTCAGGGAGGTCCAAGTGAGAAGTTCTCAAGAAGTTCAGGATATAGCGGAAGATTTTGCCATCTCTGTCAATAAAGCAGTTGCCTTGGCTGTCCTTCTTGGTTGGCATCTTCCCACTAAACATGGCCCCCAGCATGGAGTCTGGAAAGCTAGTCAGGGTGGACAGAGAGGTGGTATAAAGCTTTCCTCCAACATTGAGCGTGATGGGTTCTGACATGGTGGAAAAGCCCACGATGCTGTGACTAATTCTAAAAAAAAATAATAATAATAATCAAAAAAGAGAAACATCCAACATGGTTGAAAAGGTTAAACTACAGGGAAAAAGATTTCTGTGTATGTATGGGTAACTACACGGCAATCACTTCTCTTTGAGATTAGAAATGGGTACGTATTTTTGGAGGCTGTATCTTGAAAAGAAGCATTTCTTCTCCTAATAGTCTTTATCAGGGCTTTGTTTTGTTCAGCTTACTGCCAGAAATCATGAGTCTTCCATTGCTTTACAGTCATGCTAGATGTGAAATCTCTCCCACAGATGCCCACAGCAGAAAATGACCAACTTCTGGAGTTGTATCCTGGACTCACCCATTCCCATCTCCATCATGAACATGGGGGAAAAGAAGGGCAGGTAAGAACCAGACACGTCCCAACATCTTCCATGACATCTCAAGGTTTAATTAAAGCAACAGAGCTGTAGTAGCAGAATCCCCTAATGCACAGTGGTGTGCAATCATCACACCAGGGAGCCAGCAAGCTGTGCTGCTGTATGCACACGATGCTTTGCAGTTCTGTTCAGAAACAAACGCATCAAGCTTTCTCCTTCCAATGCACTTCACCTTAGAAAACATTTCTTAATTAATCAGGACTGTATCCTTAGTTGACGTAGCTTCTGAGCAGCTCCTCTGCAATCAGCTGAGACAAACTGAGGATGTGTTTTTATGATGCAGTGAAGCGTCACTGCTTCTGGAAACAACACACCTCCCTTTGCCCTCCATCGTACTTCCCTTATCTCTTAAATCCTCTTTGGCACTTACCTGACCCAATACTGAACCTGTTCAGAGAGCAACCTCCCTCATTTTCTATGCAGAATACACTTCTGCTGCATCTTGGAACCAGGTGAGTGCCAGGGCTGGTGCAAAGGGAGAGGAGGGAAGCACTTTTCCATTGCAAACCAGCTCAGCTGTACTCAGAAGCTGTGCTCTCATTCCTGCTAGCTGAAGAGCTGCAAGTATGGCTGCTCCATTTCACATCTCTTTCTCCTTGCTCACTGAATCCAAACCCATCAACAGTTCATTCCCAGTTTTACTGTTGACAGCTGACTAAAAACAACAGGAAGCCCATCAGTGCTTGCTTGCAGAGATATGAGGTAGCTCTTATTAGCTATGGCCATTTCACAGAAAGCAGCCCAACAGCTCTCTTAAAATTAAGCTTAGATGCAGGCATTTTCCTAACTGGTCATGGATTAATCATAGATAGGATAACACTATTATCAGTTCCATAGTTGCAGCAGAATACAGACTGGAAAAACATCTTGTGCTGTAATATTGATTCTTTTATGGCTGCTAAAACGTGAATAATGGTGGTAATGGCACAACAGCTTTAGACAGCAAGCCCATTTTGCTATGGGAAACTCATCCACACTAATGAAGAGGTTGAAGGAGAATCTTTATTTCACTTCTAGTTTAACATTCCCCTCTCTTCTTTAGCCTTTGTTAGCCCTTAGTACACTGTGTGTATGCCAGTGCATAGTAATGAAGGGAAATAATCAGATCTGTAAATCTGAGTGCTTTGCTTGTGTAAGTCTTAGCCCCCTGTAACCAATACAACCAATACAAAGGTGCACACACAGACCAACACAACACCCACTCCACCCTAGTCCTTGTTACTCAGCTCAGCCAAAAACACTCTGGAAGAAGACTTCTTTGAACTCCCTGTGGCACTCTGTTCTCAGCACTCTCCCCATTCCTGAAGGCATCCACCCAATTTAGAGTCAACAGTTGTTTAACCTGATCATATATAGGCTTCAACTGGTCTTATTCTGCATACAAGTGGCAAGTGTTTCTCCTAAGAACTTGCAATACGCCCGTGAAAGTGTTTCTACAAACACAATCTGACACAAAAAAAAACAGTCCCAAATGGATTTTTTTTCAAGTTTCATATGGGAACAGAAGCATTCCCTACAACTTCCTGCAGATAATTCAGGCTGTAGAAGCAGTGCTAACAATGACTCCAAAGCCCATTTCTTCCTTCCTCTGCTGTTTCAGACTCACTGATACACTTTTTCTTTCTTCATAGGTCATATTTTCAGATTACTGAGCCCAAGCCTTCTTATCTGCACCAGAGTTTTCTCATGCTCTCTGCCAACCTTGGCCACCTGCAGGGAGATGTCCCTCCTTTGGCTGCCACCTGAAGGCCTCTGGATGGCCATGAAGTTCAGTGGTAAGATGCAGACTTTCATTTCAAACTCAATACACTCTTAATCTTATTCTCATCCAAAAACGTGGACATAGGTGGCTATAACCCACAGTACAAGTACAAACTGGGTTATGGTTCTTGGAAAGAGAGTAAAGACTTCTGTGTAGCTGCTCCCAAAGCAGTACTTGAAGTGCATTCAGATTAGATCACTTTGAGTTTTAATCTGAGACCTGAAGATGTGAACTTGGCTAATGTGCACATGTATTGTGTCCTTTTAGAGTGATCTGTGTCCAAACACATTTGAACACAGATGTAACTTGGTGCTCAGATGTACTGGAACACAGAATAATCCACAGCACTACATTACAAGTGTGTAGTTTTCAGAAAGAAACCAACAACCATAACCTAAGGATTTTATCCTTAACAGACAGATACTTATGTGTACATATATAAAGTATAGGAAAAGTCATTTTTTAATGTGAGTCTTTCTGTTGCCTATCCTGAGCAAAACTGTTAATTTTGATCGTTCCCATTAAAAACAATCCACCCTGAAGCAACAATTTGATGGAACATGAAAGAGACTGTATGCCCAGTTCTGTTTAAAGTCTCACTGAAGATTTGAAGAAAGCTGTTTCTGCATTAACAAAATGAAGATAACGCTAGCTTAGCCAAAGCTGTAATCAGTGGCAGGGCAGAGAGAAGATACAAAAGATACTAAACAGAAAACCAAATGAAGATTTTATTTGGGAGGATGTGCAGCAAAGCCTTGACCTCCTTGAGAAGTAAACCCAAGCACAAGTATTTATTGGGAGTGAGGAAGGAAAAGTAGCAGCAATTGGTCACAGACACAGTATACCCTTCAATAGTCAACCTAGAAAACATACTTTCAAACCAAAACTCTGGAAACCCATCTTTAAGACAGTGAAAAACGCAGCTTAGTTAAGAAAGAGTGACAGCATGAGGCAAAGCACACACACAGCAAAGCCAAGAGATGAATTATTCAGGTGGGCACAAGAAGGGCAGCCTAAGTGGCAATAACATTAAAGCAAGACAGGGACCATTTCTGCTAAACACTGAGAGAAGTAGCCAGACTAAAAACCTCCCTGAGGTTTCTGAGCATTGCCCAGGAGAGCTGCTGAGAGCCACAGTGTCTGGATAAACGTTGAGTGGGTCTGGCCAGGTAATGCAAGGTACAGAGTGATTTTGCATTGTGAGCAGCCCGACTGATCTCAGCTGAAAAGGAGGGATGGGAAAAGAAGTATCCGAGCACCTGAATGGTTGTGGGAAACTTTAGGTACAGTCTGACCAGAGAAGATGGTTGTTCCCAGCACTGGGCCCCAGTCTGCTTGGTTAGAGTGCATTAATGTCACATAGGTCATCAGCACAGTGCTCCATCGGTGCTGGGCTCTGATCCCAGCTCACAGCACTTGCTTTGCTCCAGCACATCTGACTACAGCACTAGTTCATTTGAGGTAATAAATCCCAATTTTCACTAAAAATCCCTGGTGAAAATGGTCATGAAGCTGCAAAATCTGGGCCTGGGCACAGGTGGAGGCAGCAGACCTATAGCACTCGCTATGGCTGTATCTGGAGAGACATTTTTGTTCCCTGTCCCTTCTCAAGGGCATGGTTTTGCAGAGGAAAAAGACCATTAGCTGGGAATTTGTGTTATGGGCACTACAGCAAAGGCAGCTTGATGTCTAGAAGTCGTGACAGGAGAAAAAAAATACAAAGGAACAGCATACAGAGGGTGGAAATAAAATAGAAAGTATTTAGAAAACTAAAAGTCAAATTAAAAACCTCAGTTCAGTGCCCCCTTAGTGGCAGTCAGTGTGTAGGCATCACGTGAGAGCTGGGTTTAAAGAAGGATTTGGGACAAAATGTGTTGTGACGAGGTGCTTAACCCCCCCTTAGTGAACCATGGATGCACACTCACCAATCCCAGCTGATCCTCAGCTCTCTGCAATATGGCTTCTACACACTGTGTGCTTCCCTACAGCCATCCTACAGAGGAAAACCCCGTGCTTCCCCATGGCTGCAAGGTGGAAGTCGATCCCAGCTCATTCTGGCCACTTGGTTGAAGCATCACAGTGCTCCAACAGCGAGCTGCAGGAGAGGACTCCAACTCCCAGCAGGCACAGGGCAGGAAACGCCAGCTCACCCCTCTTCACAGGAAGCATCCCTATCGATCCGCTGCCTGTGGCACTGCCAGGCAACAGTGACTTAGATTTTATTTTCCAACCGTGCTGCGTTAGCATGGAAATACTCAGTCGGTGAGATGACATGGGAAGCACGAATGTGAGCTTCCTAACATCCCCGGCTTGCTCTGAGTGGTGCACGGGGAGCTCACTGATGCTCTTGAGCATCTCCTGGCAGATTCTCCAGGCTGGTGCTGCTGGCTGCAGGTGAATGCAAACGGATGTGGCTCTCTGGGTTTAAGCAGTGAACGCAGCCTGAGGCAAAGAGAAGGAGACAGGGAGATGGAAATACGGATGATGGGCAGAGAGTGGGGGGAAGGAAGTATAAAATAAAGACCGGGCTCATACTGAGATATGAGGGCTGAGAGCATCCACAGGTGCTGGGGAGAAGGGAAAAGAAACAGCTGAAGAAGGAGGACACAGAAAACGAGACAGAGGGCAACACAAAGTGCCAGAGGATAAAAGCTGAAATGAGGCACTCCTGACCCTGAAACCCACAGGCTGTGCTGGCAGGCAGATGGCCAGCAGGGCTGTGGCCCACAGGTCAGCAGTGCGGGAGCCTGTGCCCACGTCATGCCAGCCCTGTGAAGCTCTGCACTGATTTCTAACATCCCATAAGAGTGTCCACGTCACTTGTCAACCCTGGCACTGCTGCCCAGACATCTGTGGGTGCCCCTTCCCTGGAGGAGCCCAAGGCCAGGCTGCACGGAGCCCCGGGACACCCCGACATGTTGACAGAACCAGAGAACACTCCAAGCTATTGGCAAGCAGCACAACATACTGAAATAACAATACGAAATAACCCCAATCGTATTTATAACGACATCACCGTCAACGCTAATAACTGTCAAAAACCAATGCACACCCAACCTCAGCATCCCAAAGCCTTTCTCCCGCTGCCCTCTCCCTGCCGCTCCTCACTTTTCCCTCTCGGGGCGGGGACGGGCTGACCCCAGCCCATCTCCGCCGCTCCCCCCGCCCCGCAGCCCCGCACCCACCTGCGGTCCCGGAGCCCCGAGCCCCGTCCCCGCCCGGGCCCGCAGGAGGCGGAGGAGGAAGCGGGGGCGCGGCGAAAGCGGGATCCCGGTGCGGCCAGAGCTGGGAGTTGTAGTTCCCTTCTCTCCGCCCTGCCCCCGGAGCTGCCCGCGGGGCTGCGGCTTTCTGCCGCTCCGGAAAGAGCGTGCACGGCTCCAGAGAGAGGTAAAGAGGGGTAGGGGGGGATGCAGGGGTTGGGGTGTGCGGGATACTGAGAGGGAGGGATGCGCGAGGTGCGCCGGAGAAGGGATGCTCGGGAATTGGGATGAAGGATTGGTGTTCGGGGGGTCGGGATGCTTAGAGAGGGATGCTCCGGGGAAGGGGTGCTCAGTGGTTGGGATGTTGGATGGTGTTTGGGGTCGGGATGCTCACAGTGAGGGGTGCTCAGGGGTCAGGATGCGGGAGGGATGGTCGGAAGAGGAGGATGCAGGAGGGGGGTTCAGGGGTCAGGCTCCTCAGAGAGAAGGATGCTTGGGGGCTGGGATTCTCCGAGCTTCAAGACTCAGAAAGGATACTCGAATGGGATTGGAATGCTTGGGGACTGGGATGCTCAGAGAGGGTTGCCTGTTGTAAGGGATACAGGAGGGGTGTTTAGAAGAAAGGGATGCAAGTTTTGGGGGTCGGAATACAGGATTGGTGTTTGGAGGTCGGGATGCTCAGAAAGGGATGCTCCAGGGAAGGGATGCAGGAGAGATCCTCAAGAGTCTGGATGCAGGAATGGTGTTCAGGGCTTGGGCTGCTCAGAGGTAAGGATACTTGAAGAAGGGATGGTCAGGGGCTGAGATGCTGGGGAGCTGGGATATTCAGAGTTGCCTAGGAAAAGGGATGTTTAGAGGGAAGGATGTAGGAGGAATGCTTGGGTGTTGGGATGTGGGATTGTTTGGGGGTCGGACTGCTCAGGGAGAGGGATGTTTGGAAGTGAGGTTGCTTGGGGCTTCAGGATACAGGAAGGATACTTGAAAGAGGGATGCTTGGGGACTGGAGATGAGAGGGAGGGCTATTTAAGGATGTTTGAAGAAAGGGATGCAAGAGGGATGCTCAGAGGTAGGGATGTAGTAGGGGCGTTCAGGAGTCAAGATGCTCAGAGAGAGGGATGCTCATGTGAAAGGATACTTGGGGCTGTAGCTGCAGGGGTGTTATTTGCAGGTCAGGCTGCTCAGAGGGAAGGATGCTTGGGGGTCAGGATGCTCAGTGTTTCAGGATACTGGGAGGATACACAAAGGGGGGATGTTTAGGGGTCAGGATGCTCAGAGAGAGGGATGTTTGGGATCAGGATGCTGGAGGGGGGTTCAGGGATGCTTGGAGGAGGGATGGTCAGTGGGAGGGATGCTTGGAGTGCAGAATGCAGGAGTTTGTTCAGGAGTTGGTATGCTCAGGGCTTCGGATGTAGGAAGGATGCTCAGAGAGAGGGTTGTCTGGGGGTTGGGCTGCTCAGCAGGAGGATGTTCAAGGGGCAAAATGCAGGAGGAGTACTCAAAAGAGGGATGCTCAGGACTCAGGATGTGAGAGAAATTGGTATCTAAACGGAGGGACATATCCCATATTTCCTGAAGGCACTGCCAGAAAGATTGGGGATCTGTGTATCTCCAAACAGTCAGACAGCATTGGACGAATCTCAGTGTTGACAGCTGTAGGTCTGGTATGCCTTGGTAAAGAGGACATGGCTTTTGTTTGGGCTATTTCCAGGGGTTCTGTTTTCATACACAGTTAAAAGCAGACAAAATTGTGAAGAAAGAAGAGTGATGTTTATGCTATAAATACCTCCAAAAAAACCAACAAACCTTCCAGAGTGGATTTGTTTACAGACTCTGAGGGTGATAATAGGAAGGACACCGGTCTGAAGGTCAGCAAGGGATCTGGGTGCTTCTGTATGCGGAGCAGTGCAGCCCTGGCTGAGAGCTCTGCCTAGGGAGGAAAGCAGAAGTCTTTGGTGGCAAGAAAAAAGGAGATGTGTTCATCAGGGGGACATGAAGAGGAGAAACTGAACAGGGAGAA
The DNA here is from genome assembly GCA_013399175.1 of Odontophorus gujanensis. Classification (NCBI taxonomy): domain Eukaryota; kingdom Metazoa; phylum Chordata; class Aves; order Galliformes; family Odontophoridae; genus Odontophorus; species Odontophorus gujanensis. Next base: position 27,150 of record VXAB01002100.1, read on the forward strand.
CTTTGCCTAGTGCAGGCAGGACAAAGGTTTTTGGCATACGTTACCTATTATATTCAGAAAATAGAAAATAGAAAGTTCTGTCTGTGGCTGGTGCTGGTTTAGCCATAAATGCAGTGATTTGTCAGTGATGGTCCAAGTCCTGCTTTCTGTGCCTTTGCTGCTGTGCTTTGATGCAATGGGATAGAGAAACGTAATTCCTTGTGCCTCATTTCCTGCAGTCACCCCAGGGGACGATGGCTGATGACATGTGTTTTGAGATGCTTTATCGGAAAAGGATGCTGGCATCTATTAGTGGTGTGTGTGTATCTGTTGTCTGGAGGGGAGGGATGGAGCTGGGAGGAGCCTGAAGACAGAGAGGATAAAATGTCAGGGCCTTCGGCTTTATTTGGCATTACTGCACTGATCACTTTGACTTTGAGCCAAAGCCTTTTTTTAATCTGACTACCAAGTGCCTAGCAGCAGGAAACATAAAGCAAGAGGAGAGGCTTGGGAGTTTGTGTGCATCAAAAGGACTGAAGGAGCAGCATGGGAGAAATAAGGACTGGGATGGCTGAGACGGCAGCATCCAGGTAGGGCAGCCAGAGCAGCAGTGTTGTCCATCCATTAAGGCCAAAGTAAGTCAGATGCAGAAGGCTGAGAGAATCATTTAATGGGGCCAAAAGTATGCAAGAGTGTTTTAGAGGAAAAAAAAGGTTAAAGAAAGACACAGTATTATAGAAGAAAGGAAAACCATTCTTAGTGGTCTGCAGGTTTAGAAACACAGAATCACAGACTGGTTTGGTCGGAAGGGAACTTAAACCCCACCCAGTTCCTGCCATGGGCAGGGACATCTACCACCAGCTCAGGCTGCCCAGGGCCCCATCCAGCCTGACAGTGAGCACTGCAAGAACTGGGGCACCCACAGCTCTCTGGGCAGCCCATGGCTGTGTCTCACTGCCTTCTGAGTAAAGAATTTCCTCTTAATGTTAAACCTAAATCCCCCCTCTTTTCATTTCATATTCTTCCATATTCTATCACTAAAATCCTTGATAAAGTCCCTCACTATCCTTCCTGTAGGTGTTCTTTACGTACTGGAAGGCCTCTATAAGTTCTCCCTGGAGCCTTCTCTTCCCTACAGTAGAGGATCCCAGCTCTCCCAACCTGTCACTGCAGGAGAAACAACAGATTCTGGGGCAACTGCTTGGTAATGCACACAGATGCGCATTCATAGAATCACAGAATGTCCCAAGTTGGACGGGACCTACAGGAATTATTGAGGCTAAACCCTGGCCCCACACACCCAAACCCAGTGTCTGAGAGTGGTGTCCCAATGCTCCCTGAGCTCCAGCAGCTGTTGATGCATTACCACTGTATCAGAGGAGAGATTTTTCCTGATATCCAACAACCTAAACCTCCCCTTGTCACAGCTTAAAGCTATCACCTCTTGTCCTGTCAATAGAATTTCAACTGGGGATATGGTATCAATGTTGAGGGCCTTTATTTGATGATTTCCAGCTCCGTAGGCAATTTCTTCATAGTTATTCACTGGAATACAGTCATTCACTGACACAGGTTGCCCAGAGAGCTGTGGGTGCCCTATCCTTGAAGTTGCTGAAGGCCAGGTTGGATGGGGCCCTGGTCAGCCTGAGCTGGTCATCAGCAACACTCCCCACAGCAGGGGATAGGAACTCGATCATCTTTAAGGTCCCACCCAACCTAGATCATTCTATGATTCTCTGATTTAGAGAACCCTAAAGGTAAAAAATGTTGTAGGGAAATGATGAGAGGGACTGTCTGTGTCTGTTTAATACCTGCTGGTCAGGCTGCATCTCTTGGATATTGATGAGTTGCAGTCTGTTTCTCCTCCAGACAAGATGGATGGGCTGGTACTTGAGACCAGTATCCCCATTACCTATGATTAAGGATACATACGTTCCCTGCAGGAAGGAGAAGATCATTAGAACTGAAAATTCCTTTGCTATTCCTGGAGAACAGACATAAGAAGGCTTGTGACAGCAGTTTCTTTGAAAAAATTATACCAAATCATGGCAGATTTCATAGACATTTCATAGAATACTGTTGTGCAGTGTGTTGTGCTCTAGGGAGGTACTGTGTGCACTCACCTCGGTCCTGCAGCAGCTCAGCATCCTGCAGGATTGAACCCTAATTGCCTGGCTGCCTGGAGGATGCAGCAAGAATAACAGCAATGTCTTGGCTGACATAAAATAAACTGTTGGAGCAGGAGTTAAGGACAGTAAAAGGTGACTCTTATTTCTGTACTTCCAGACCTCCGGAGAATTTAGAAAAGTAGATCATTATTTCTTTTTCTTTTTAATTAAGAAGAAATCACTTCATTAAGCAGCCTTCCTTTGAATGCTGGGATTTTTTTCCTCCTCCAGTGGTATTTATCAAGCTATACAACATGAAATAATCCAAAAGTCACTGCAGGGAATCTGCTCAATTTATTACCAAGATTTCCTAAAGGTAAAGTGCATCTCAGATCTGTGTTTTCACAGCTTTGTATGATCTGGGATGTAGGGTCTGATACTGCATTCTGCAAAAAAAGAAAAAGAAAATACCAAGGAGCCTTTACTGGAAATCTGCTGCCGGCAGGGATAGGGGAATGAATTGATTTAGAAGCAATTGGATAGACTTCAATTGAATTGAGTCCTAATTAAGAAAAAAAGCCCCACTAAACCCACAGTCAGAAGACATTATGTTAGGACACCTCTGAGCAGTACAGATTATGAAGACTAGATTCAGGTAGAGCCCAAGGTGACTTTTCATCTTGAGCTCTGCTTTTTGTTATGTCTTTGTTTGCAATTTACTCAGTTCAGAGTGTGTGAAACTAAGATGGTGGATACAGCTCTTTGCTTATATTCCATTTCACCATCTGCTTTCCTGGGCATGGTTGGCTATCTGTCCTTGCACCTCTTCAGAGAATCAAGAAGGATGATGCTGGGAAGCTAGTTTTGTCAGTCACCCTTTGGGAAAATATTTGGGCACACTCTTTTGAAAGCTGTGTCTGAACTGGGGAAACCCTCAGTAATTTGGTTTAATTTCAGCTTTGTGCAGCCATTGGACCAGAGACCTCTCAAGGTCCTTTCTCTCTCTCCCAGTCTTGTGACTTTACCCATGTTTCTTCTGCCAGTTTCATCATTTCATGGGATTTCTTCTTTTCAGTGCAAATCTCATATTGTGTACTTTCTGTTTTATTTGAGCTACATAACAGATGGAACCTCAGAATGGCTCTTCAGATTAATAATTAACACTTTGACCTTCTACAGCAACTTCGTGTGTTTCAGGAACCCAGTTCTCTCTACAAGCAGGAATGAGCCAATCCTCCCAGTTTTTCTGTGAGTTATTATTCCCCGTCAGGATGATAAAGTGCAGAAATGTTGAAGTTCTCCCACTTCAGGAATACACACTATAGTTGCCTGGTTTCTTGAATATTTCTTGAATATTTATTCTCTTTATTTATTTATTCTCCAGGAACCAAAACTCTGGGCAGCATTCAGCATGAAGTTGTCCTTCCTTCTCCTGCAGTTCTTGGGTTTACTTATGACACAATTCCAATTCCTGCAACAAATGAGGCAGTGCTCTTACAGGCAACAGTCCTTCACTGCAAACCCTGATGCATTCTCCACGAAGGCCCTGGAAAAAATGAAGTCAGTACAAGATCCTTTAACTATGATCTCTGAAAGTGTCTGGAGAGATGCTGGGACTGAATTAGCCATCCTAGTTCACAACATTTGCCACTTGAATATTTTCTTAGTGTAGTTTGAAGATTGTGGTGTTTATTATTGTATATCACCATGCATCTTCAGTGTTGTTTTAATACAGTTTTAAGATGGCAGCATGCATTGTAAATATCACCTTTTTAAGGGCTACCTGGCTGGCATCTTCTGTCCTAGCTTTACCTGGCCCACACCTATGGGCATTTTGGTGTATCCAGATGCACAATAGAAATGTGGGATTGTTCAAACACCTCTGGTAACTTTAGGGCAGTTAAGAACCTTGTTCTGTGAAGCCTGTGTTGGTGCAGAGACCATGGACTACCACGAGGTCAACTCAAATGGTCCTCCATTTGTAAATATGACGTCCTAAAGTCAGTATGAGAAAGTACAGTCTTTCTTAGTAAGGAAGATGGTCTTCCTTTACAATTGTTAGGCACTCACCACTGGGATTTGTTCATGTGTTTTGACTATGGCCAGATCTCTATTTTAGTCTTGAGCTCTCCACACTGTAGCAGACCACACTGGGCTGCCACTAGGCAGCAAAGCTGGGGTGACCCGTCCTCACATTTCCTTCTGACACCAGCCTGGAGCTGCAGCTTCCTCTAAAAATGTAACTGGAAGCAGACTATTCACACTGAAAACTTGGGTGAAGATTGTCAGTGTTAAAACTGGTGACCATTGTGATATTTGTTGATCAGTGAGCTACAGACAGGACAGCTGTGTCTCTCCATTTCTGGAAGCTCAAGGTTTGCATCTGGCCTAGTTTCTTGCCCACCTGCATGAAGATACCTACCAGAGGAGAAGAAAATCTCTGGCTCAAACACAAGCTTACTCCAGAGATGGGATGATCCTTGTATTGCAGCCTCTGAGATTCCTCCTGCTTTTCATCAGTGAAAATCAAATTTGAGATATAGGGTCATAGGATCATGGACTAGCTTAGGATGAAAGGGACCTTAAAGGTTGTTGAGTTTCAATCACTTACTTTGGGCAGAATTGCCAGTCACTAGATTAGGCTGCAGGTATATGCCACCTGCATGTGGCATATGTGATTAATGCAATGCCACCCACTTGAGGAGCTTCAAATGCTTTGAGAGTGTCATTCAGCCAGTCCTAGGAAGGTCTGCATTAAGAAGCACAGCTTGTTGTCCTTATTTTGCAGACTGGGAAGCTGAGAAACAGAAAAGAGACTTTCCTTGCAGTCAGACAGATAACTATGGATGGACTTATCCTGCCTTGATCTCTAATTTAGGTAATGAAGATGATGCATGCTTCCCTTGTTCCTCTCCCAGGGATGGTTTCAGGCTATATGCAGGAAGGGACCCAGTGTTTTTGGACATCATGTTGCACCAGGAGGGACCTGCTGTTGTTTCCTGTAATATGATTTAGGAAATTCTGTCCATCCAATTTTATCCCTCTCTTAACAGGGTTTTTTGTGCAGCAGTGCATCCAGCACCTGGCTGTAAATGTTCTGAACTGTTCCAAGGAAAGCCTTGGGGGCTTTTTCAGTACTCTCTAACACTTTATTGCTGTTGAGTCCAGGCTGTGACGAATGGGAAGCTTTGCCTGACTCTGCAGTTTCTCCTCTTTGCTTTGGTCCTGCATACAAATGTGGAAAGTCCCTGGAGGACAGCCAGTACTGCAGCTCTCCCTCTGCTCTGAGCTGGGGCGGATAACAGCATGGTGTAAATGTTAAATGTATATCTCTTCAACTGTGTGCCTTTCCTTCCCAGGGCTTTTCTCCTGCAACTGAGAAAACAATCACTGGGAGCATCATTGCCTCTGGAAGGCACCTGAGCCAGCAGATACCAGTTGAAGACTTTGATTCTGCTGTTTGCTTCCTGATCCCCTATTCAGCCTCTCCTACAGGTCTGAGGAAGCCTGTTTCTTGTGGGAATTGGATTTTGTGAGCCTTGGGACACCATCTTCAGCTGCTGAACCCCTCAAGGAGAAGGAACTCATCCTTTCCGAAGGTCAAGTGTAAGGTTCTAAGAGGTTTACAGGACAACAGTGCTTGACTAGTCTGAAGAAGTGCTGCTTTTGTGCATTTGTTCCAGTTTTGCAACTTTGGTCTCAACTAAACATCACCAGCGAGGAAACTTTTCTGAAAACCAACTCAAAAAAGTTAGCACCTTTCTCATGTTCCAGACAACTCCCAAGCTCTGTTTCATTGGTTTTTCTTGCAGACTTGGTCTTGAAAGCTCAATAGACCTCACCTGAACTAACCTGCAGCTCTGTTCTTTTCTTTCAGCTGGGAACAAAGATGGATAAGATACTGGAAGCTGTGGTGATGTCCTCATACCCCAACAATGTGAAGCAAGGACTTGTGAGGCGTGTCATTGAGGCATCAAAGCAGCCTATGGACAGCGAGCAATGCTGGTCCATGCTGGAGCTGTGCACCAAGCTTTATCTCGTGGGGGACACAAAATATAAAAGAGAGATCGGGAAAGAGGTTTTGGAGGTCTATGGCCACTACCACCCAGAGGAATTTGAGGAGTTCTTCAATGTCCGCTTCCTACTGAGCCTCCTCCAAGAAGGCTATGGGCCTCTGGGGAAGAGAAGCCATTATGTACTTGATTATATCCAGTTAGGACTGCAGTTTGTCTTGGAAAGCCCATCAGCAAACAGCATTTTCAGCTTATTGAGGATCGAGGTGCTCCGGAAAGTCTGCGAGAGGCCCAGCCCCAAGCAGTGTGCAAAGATCAGCAAACTCTTAACACAACATCCTCAGTGCATCCCCACGGGCAAACACCAGGTCCTGTTTTGTCAGCAGCTGATACGGTGCATTGGGCAGTTTCAGTGTGTGTCTGAGGGGGAGGAGGACATCATGGAGTTTTTGGAGCAGGTGAACAAGGTGAGCGGCCTGCTGCAGAGGATCTGGAGGACTCAGACCTCGGCCATCCTGCCGTCGCTGAAGGAGCTGTTCACTCTCATTTCTTCAACAGGTAATAATAAGAAAAGAAATGAGGGCACAACTGTAGATATTGGCTTTGATGAGGAACAAAATACTTTAATTAGTCTTGCTTGATTATGATCCCCTCCAGAAAGGCAACCACAACCAAAATATTCTGATGCCTCTCACTGTTAACTCAGAGCCTTAGGATAACAAAAAATGCACTGGGTCTCTACGCAGGAGCTGTTACCTGGTTTGAAATGCCATGCTCCTCAAATTGGAGTGCTTGGCACTTCTCAGCATCAGCTGGGCTTAATGGAAGGTGTCTTCTTTGCAGAAGGCTAGAGTGGGACCCAAAAGCATTCAGGAATGTCCCTCTCAGATGGCTGACTCAATGGGACCCCTCAGCCTGCTCATTAGGAGAAAGTAAGAGCAAAGCTCAGGACTTACTTTTCTCCAGTCTAGAGGTGGAAAACCGTGCTATCTTTCTGGAATGTGGTTATGTCTGAAGGTGAAAGATATTAATCCAGCCTCTGACATCTTTAGATTATTGCAAGAGGGCTCATAATGTGTTTGAAAATACCAGTGCCTTGAAGGGTCAGACTCTCTCCATGTAAGTGAGCACCCAGTCTAGCTATTTCTAAGCCCATGAGGAGATGGGCATTCCAATGTTCCCCCCATGGAAACCTCATCTCTTTGAATGCACTCCAGCAAACCTGCAGTCACATCCCATTGCAATAATTGCAGTAATTAGTATAAAGAAAGCACCCAGAGGGAATTATGTGTTTTAGAAATAATGTTCTTGTGTCTGTGGTTCCTGCCTCCCTTTGGGCTGTATATGACATCATGCAGTCATCTGCTGCCACCCAACCTCACTCTACACTGGGACTTGGGGAATTGTCCTCCTAGTGCAGCTGAACACGGACTCCTCCTGGCTGGTTTATGTCAGCTCCATTTATGAAGTCGGGATTGATTTGGCTTTTAGAGCTGAGAAATGACCTCATGTGCCTGGTTTCTCTGGTGACTAACGTCTTCATTACTGGCACTCATCCATGTCTTGCAGAGGAGCAGGAGGTGCCATCCAATGCCTTGGCCAGCGTGGTCCAATTTGTCCCTCTGGAGCTCATGGATGGTGTCATAAGAAATCTAACCAACGATGACAGCATCACTGATGTGCAAATGATGATGGCCATTGGCAGGTAGGAGAATTAATGAATGTCATTCTCAGTCTGCAGAAAAAAGCTCTCCCAAGGCTGCATTGGGTTCCTATGCATAGTTTTATCCCTGGATTGTAGCAAAAACCATTTTGGTTGGTGTCTTGTAGAAAAATGAGGAATTCCAGGATCCTTTCCTCCAGCCCTGAGGGTTTGGAGAACTAGAAAAAGGGCTATTGATGGTGATGGTGATGATGACAATGATGTTTCTGGGAGGGTTTTTTCTTAGATATAAGTAGTGTTATGGGATACATAGCATAAGATATTTTGAATAGAATTTTTTTTTGTTTCTGTCCAGAGGTTGTTAAGGACCTTTTCTTCACAAAATCTCCTTTAAATAATTTGGTGTTGATCCCTGTATCTCTTCAGAGGGACACTGCCCTAAGTCACTGGCCACAGCTGAAAACCCTGCAGAATTTTTATGTCCTACGGTTTCAGTGAGCACTCCGTGACCTCCATCAGATGGGTGAGGTGCTGCTGGTCTGTGTCTTGGTGCAGTGTTTATCCTCTGTGCAAGAAGAGTTGATGGTGACGTTAGGGCAGTGGGTGAAATACCACTTGTTATGTCAGACTCGACCCTCACAGAGCCTCACAGAGCAATCTGATATCACCAGATCTTCCTTTCGCACCTGTGTCCAAATCCTACAGCTCCGCTTCACCCCAGTACATTGCTCCACATTTGGCTAGGAGCATCTCCAACCCATACTTTCCTCAGAGGTCTCCACTTAAGTGGATGATGTTGATGTGCACTTAGCACAGGGGAGGTGGTGTGACGTGGTCTCACTGGAAATATCTTTTTCTCCCTGTTCCTACCAGGATTTTTCTCCCTCAAGTAGCTTTCAGGACAGAAGCCCACATTATTCCCAATGGGAACCTCATGTACCAAGAAGGAGATCTCTGACTCTCACGGTTGTCACAGGATCCAGAGCAAGCCAGGACAAACATTAAAGTTAATGGTTCAGTTCTCAACTTTCTCCATCTTTTTCTCCTTCTGGGTTCCTGTTCCCAGATTCTACTGTGAGCTCCGGGCGATAAATCCTCTACGAGCACTACTGTCTAAATATAGGGCTTGCAAAATCAATTGCATCATTCCTTAAAAAATTCTTTGTCACACCAAAGGATGAGTAAACGATTACTCAGCCAAGATCTGTAAGCAGAGCATATACAATGTCATTAAGATCACTTAGGAGGAACGTGGAAGTTTTGGCGGCGTGTTTATAGCCAGCAGGTGCCCCATAAAACTGCACGGCTGTTGGCCTTTGGATGAGTATGTGCTGCATACATGGAAAAATGAAGAAAAATGTACAGGTTGAAAGGGTCTTTCTGCTCAGGATCCCTGGCAGAGTGGTCACGTGAGGAAGTTTCTTCTTCCAGAGACTGGGTTTGGGAGTTCACGGCCCAGGAATGAACTGGATGTGGGGTGGAGCTTTAGATCAGGCATTTAGAGAACAAATAGTGGTTAAAAAAAAAAGCAAGCCTGGCACCTGCTGGTGTAGATGTACATCACAGTCTCTCAGTTCCCTTTTGTGTTTCTCATAGTTCACATAGAGCATATTAATACGTAACTTCAGAAATACTGATTTGTATTTCTGTTTCTACTTTTCTTTTTAACCTTATGGTGTATGTGTTTCAAAGGGCCCAACTTCAGCTGCAGGGAGCTTCTGCCATCACAAAGACAAGATCTTGCTGCCTCTGGAAATGGTGACTTGAACTTTTAAAAGCTGAGCATGCCACGTCAGTGCCTCCTTTGGAAAAGTAGGGCCATTAATGGTGGTAAAAAATAGCTTATAGTGGACAAGGTTATTTTATGCCTGTGTGAAAGGAGATAGGTGAAGGAAGGCCTTCAGATCCCTGAATCCATCTTCCTGCTTTATAGGTGTTGATATTATATCTGTTTCACGAGTACTCAACTGTAATCTTCAAAGCAAGAAGGGATTTTGCTCCCACTGCTTTCTTTCATAGCTGTTCCACCATTTGATTGCTTTAATGGTTCAGATTTCTCTTCTAATAGGCAGCTTATATTTATTTCTGGTCTTCCTGTAACTCTTCTGATTTCATGCCAGCATAAATAGCTGCAGTGTCTCTTTTCCTTCGCTGGTGTTCATTTGTTCAATGTATGCTCAGAGAGCACCCTCATCCCCTCTCTGCTTTCCAATGGCTATGCTGAGCAAACCATATTATTTCCAGCTTTTCTCTCAGGAGCAGTTCTTCATTTTCTTGACTGGATTAGCAGGCTTTTTCAACACCTGCTCCCACTTCAGTTCATTGGTCTTGGATATGGATGTGCACTGTGTTCCCAGTGAGTTCATCCTGGCTTCAGACAGTGGCTCGAGAGATCATCTAATATCTGGCTTCTCTTCTTCAAGCAGATGAATTTCCACTGTGGAGCAGCCATTTGTTGTTATTTCCTTCCCATGTGCCTTGCCTGTGTTTTGAATGAAAGCATTTCATCCTTGTTCTGCATGTCTAATCCTTGGGGTCTTCCTTGTGATGCTTTGATCCTCCTGTGTTGATGGTGCCTCCCAGCTTTGCATCATCATAACTTTCACCACTGCATTCAGGATGTTTGTGCCAACGCCATTAGGTCCTGAAGTACACTGCTTGTTCTGTATCCCTGCAGATACATAAGGTCAGATGTGACCTTATGTTCTTTGACAAGAAAATTAGATATCCTGACAAATCTCACTTTTGCCACCTTGGTAAACCCCTGTGGCATGCTACCCCTTCTCCTCAGTCAATCCCTCATTGCCTGTCTTCATTACCTTCATTACCTCCTCCTTGTCACTGTCCAATTCCTTCATCTTGCTGAAAACAAGAAGATGCATTTAGTTTGGAAGTTGCACCTAGAGGCCTTATGATATCTTCAGTCACCATCACATCCCCCATTCATAGTGACTGTGTAACTATCATTACTCCATTCTGATGTAACTGTCTGCAGAAGGTTTCCTGGTATTTGTTTTATGATCCAACTTGGCTTGATTTTTGTTATTTCCCAATATCCCTGCATCTTTTGCTCTTCAAGCTTTATTTTTTGGCCAGCATTTCTTTTTCCCCCAGTTTCTTGTAGACTTGATTTATTCTTGCTCTTTGCCTTGGTTGGTTATTTATCCACAGTTGCCTTTATGCATCTTGCACAAGATTCAGGCTTGTAAACAAAAGGGGTTGATTGGGTAAGAAAGCTGGACTGATATCTTCAAAAAAAAGGTACTGGAAAGAAAATGATGAGCAAAGTTTGACCTTTGAAGCTCCCACGCCTTGGTTACCTTGAAGTTCTTCTCAACATTTAATTTAAACATGATTTTAAAAGATGTTTAAATAAGTCCTTAAACAACCTATCATCACTGAGTCCAATGTCATTTTCTTACAAGTGACTCTTCTATGAACTATTGCAGAAGCTTGACATCTTGTTGGTTGAGTGGCTGTAGTAGAAATTCATTAGCTATGGTATTTGGTAATACCTGATTTTCTGTGAGGCTATTTTCTTTCTTTAATGCGATTTGGGGAACTGGTGTTTCTTGTAAAGAGTAGATAAAGAGGCAGATCCCACTGGCTTTCCTTACCAGTAGTAGCACAGGGACAATTATCAGCATCATTTGCTCTCTAACAGCAGCAATGCAAATTAACACTGTCATCACAGATACAGATATTCAGCTCCAACTCTTTATTACAGTTCTTAAAAAACAGAGACTGACCTTCTAGTGACTCCTGTATTCAAAGATGTATTAAAAAATCCACAAAGCAGTGCTATGGTATATAGAGCACCAAACCAGCACTAAAAACCTGAACTCAAGTTGACTGAAGTTAGTGGAAGAAGTCCTCACTTTCTACTGTGGACTTGAATCAGATTCTCTGATGAACCTCAGCATGCTGATGGCATTGGGGTAATCCCGTTTCAGTCTCTGTTGTGCTTTGAATAATATGTGATGGATGGCCCATCCTTAAAAATGCTAAAGGCTAGGTTAGATGGGACATTGGGTCACCTGGTCTGGTGGGAGGGATCCCTGCTCATGGCAAGGAATGGAAATGGATGGCGTTTAAGGTCCCCTCTAACTCAAACCAGTCTGTGATTCCGTGATTCTAAGTTTAGATTTAGATTTAAAATTTAAATTTGGATTTAGATTTGGAATCACAGACTGGTTTGGGTTGGGAGGGACCATTCAGATCACCTAGTTCTAGCCCCCCTGCTACAGGCAGGGACACCTCCCTCTAGACCAGCTTGCTCACAGCCCCATCCAACCTGACCTTGAGTGCTTCAAGGAAGGGGGCATTCACACTCTCACTGGGCAACATGTGCCAGTGTCTCACCACCCTCACAGTAAATAATTTCTTCCTGATATCTAGTCAAAATCTACTTTGTTCCAATTTAAAGCCATTTCCTCTCATCCTGTCACTACCCATGCATATAAAAAATCCCTCCCCACCTTTCCTGTTGGCCCCTCCAGGTACTGTAAGGTTGCAGTAAGGTCCCCTTGGAGCCTTCTTTTCTCCATGGTGAAGAGCCCTAACTCTCTCAGCCTGTCTTCGTAGGGAAGATGCTCCAGCCTTCTGATCATCTTTGTGACCCACCTCTGGATGTATTCCAGCAGCTCCATGTTCTTCTTGTGTTGGAGTCTTCAGAGGTGGACACAGTACTTGGGGTGGGGTCTCATGAGAGCCTCACTCCATGAGGCTGGCATGGACCCACCTCTCAAGCCTGTCCAGGTCCCTCTGGATAGCATCCCTTCCCTCTAACATGACAGCTGCACCACTCTACTTGTTATCATCTGCAAACTTGCTGAGGATACACTTGATCCCACTGCCCGTGTCATCTGCAAAGATGTTAAAACAACACTGGTCCCAACACCGATCCCTGAGGAACACCACTCTTTGCTTATCTCCACTTGGACACCGAGCTGCTGTTCGCAGCTCACTGAGTGCAACCATCCAGCCAATTCCTTATCCAGTGAGTGCTCCACCCATCAAATCTATTTTTTATTTCCAATTTGGTGACCAGGATGTCATGCAGGAGTGTCAAATGCTTCGCAGAAGTCCAGGTAGATGACATCAGTTGCTCTTCCTTTATCAACTGATGCTGTCACTCAGTCATAAAAGGCCACCAAGTTTGTCAGGCATGACTTACCCTTGAAGAAACCACGTTGGTTACCACCAATCACCTTGTCTTTATTTTCCATGTGTCTCAGTAAGGCCTTCAGTAGGATCTACTCCATGAGTAGAAGTGAGACTGACTGGCCTATAGTTCCCTGGATCTTCTTTTTTTCCCTTCTTCAAAATGGGGGTTATATTTCCCCTTTTCCAGTCAGGGGAAACTTCACTTGACTGCCATGACCTTTCGAATATGATGGATGGCAGCTTGGCCACTTCATCAGCCAGTTCCCTCGGAACCTGGGGATGGATCTCATCCGGTCCCATGGACTTGTGCACCTTCAGGTTCTTTAGATGGTCTTGAATCTCATCTTCACTTATAGCAGGCAAATCTACCTTCTCCAGGTTCTTACCATTGCTATCTGTAGCTTAGGTGGTGTGGCTAGAGCCCTTGCCAGTGAAAACCAAGGCAAAGATGTCTTTGAGCACCTCAGCCTTCTCTGTATCCCTCATGACTAGGTCATCAGTTTCCTTCTGGAGAGGGCCCACATCCTCCCTGACATTCCTTTTATCACTGATACACCTGTAGATTTTCTTCTTGTTCCCCTTTATGTCCTTGGCAAGATTTAATTCTATATGACTTTTAGCTTTCCTAACCTGATCTCTGGCTGCTTGGACAAATTCTTTGTAGTCCCAGGTAACCTGTTCCTGCTTCCACTCCCAGTAGACTTTCTTTTTGTGCTTCTCTAAGTCCAGGAGTTCCTTGTTGATCCATGGGTTGTCTGCCTTTGTTTTCCTTGGGATGCACTACTTCTGGGCTTAGAGGAAATGGTCTTTGAATATCAGCCAGCTTTTCTGTGCCCCTCTTCCCACCAGGGCTTTCTCCCATGTCACCCTGCCAAGCAGTTCCCTGAAAAGTTTGAAGTTTGCTCTCTAAATATCACATGTGGAACCTATCTTTTGGCCATCCCATTGACTGGGTAGGAATTCGGAGAAAATTTAACCCAAAGTGGAGTTTAACTTTCATAGTATATGCATTAAATTTACTTCAAGAATTTGCCTTTCATTTCAGGATGATCGACTGGGTGTCATGGCCCCTGGGGAAGAACATAGACAAGTGGATCATTGCTCTGCTGAAGGGTTTGGCTGCAGTGAAAAAGTTCAGCATCTTGATTGAAGTTACTCTTTCAAAAATCGAAAAGGTCAGTGGGCATCTTCCATATAACTGCAAAAAACAAACTCCTTGCACCTGGAATATCTACTTGCCCTTTAATTGAATAAGGGTGAGGTATAGTTTGAGATGTATGGGAAAGATTGTGCTATACCAAGGAGTTTTGCAGGGACCATTGTGCCTACTGCACACTGCATATGCTGCATTACTGTGTATGGGGTAGTGGACTACTGCCAGTTTTGCAGCTAGGAATGATGTTCTCCCGAAATGCCCATTTTGGCCATTTAGTGTAGCTGCTAATAAAGGGAGCTGGGCACTGGGAGTCAGGCAGGTTCTTGCTTCAGTGTGTTGCTTAAGGATTTTGGGTCCTACTACAACTGAAAGCCCAATCTGATGTCCTTTAGGGCTTGGTTTTCAGAGGCATTGACATCTTACAGGTTATGAAATATAACAAACCAAAGACTTTAAAGCCAATCAAACATGGAAATCTGGTACAGCCTATCCTTGGGAATGTAAAATGCTCTCCCTTAACTGTACCTGGGTCAGTGCTGGTAGGCTTGGACAAAATAGTGTATAATTTAACAATCTATATCATCATAGGACAGTTTTAAAGCTTGTGCCTTGGCCCTATTTAATTCAGCAGCACAGACAAACCCTCACTCCCATTGCCAAACCCTGCTTTGGCAGTGAGTTCTTGCCGCTGTCTGAAAGCTGTATGATCAGATTGGTGGCCACTTCAAAAACATTCTTCATTCTATGGTCCCACTGTTCCTCCCTTTGTAAGATGGTGTCTAAATGGTGCTTCAAGGCCGTACTCTGGACAGAAGATGACTTGGAAGCCTGGCTTCAGGCTGCATGCTTTGACATCCAGATAAGTTAGGAACACACCAGTAGATGTGGTAGATGCCCTGGGCCTCCTTTTTCTGATAGGCCCTTCACATGCATGTTGTGATGCCATCCTGCCTTCTCATTTGCTTTTTTCTTCCCATCAGGTTTTCTCCAAACTGCTGTACCCCATTGTGAGAGAGGGGGCTTTATCTGTCCTACAGTATATGCTCTTGAGCTTCCAGCACTCCCATGAAGCGTTTCATTTGGTAAGGATGCTTCCAACCTGTGGATGAATTCATTGCCCTAAGTTGTAGGACAACATGGTTGGGAGGGAGCCTAAGGGTCTGAATAATGCTGTCAAATATTGAATATTTCCCTAGTTTGCTTGATTTTGTCACGTGATGTAAACCCAACCCTCTTCTGCAGCCCAACCAGCTTTTTGGTCCCTGTGGAGCTGGTGTTTTAGAAGCAAGTCCCACCAATATGTTCCATCACCATTTCTTGAAGTCCTGAGGCATCTTCCCAACCACCACACACCATCAGTGTAGTAAGACTTGAAGACAGGATCAGAACACTTCTAATCATGAACTATTCACTGTTAAAGTCAAAAAAGCCCAAACAAGCCCCAATTCCAACAATAGTGATAACAACTAACAAACAAACAAACCCAAACCACACACCCAACAACTACTTCTAGCAACTTTTTAATCTCCTCTTTTCATTTCCACAGTGATACTTCATGTATGTATGTATATACGTTTACTGTTGAAACTAAGGCACAGCTCTGATTCCCAGCAACATTGCCCCTGGAATGCTGTAACTGAAAAGCAGGGCTGAGGGCAAAAGTGTGCTTGCAGAGATTGAACTGCTGAAAGAAGCAATGGAAAATTACTGCTAATAATGCTTGATACTGTACGTTTGCATTAAAGCTCTTACTTTTGACTTTTCACCTGCATTTCAGAGGATAAACAGATAATGTTGGAAAACAGCAGAGCTAGCCAACGTTGTCAACTGATGTTTTTCTCTTCTCAGCTGGAGGCACTTGAACTGAGCCCACTTTCTTGAGGAACCCCTCAGTTTCTAAAAACAGACATTCCAGTGAAAGATCTTCAGCCGTGTCCATGATTTGAAAGACACCAAAATTCATCAGTCCCTCTCAGCCTTAAGTTTCCATCTGCAGCCCAGCAAGCACAAATTTTCCTCCCTGTTTGAAACAAAAGAATGAACAGCAAGGCATAAGTTTGTCATTCTTCTTATCTGTGTTTGCCCTGGCATTTTGGAAGAGTTTTGAAAAATGCTTCAATCACAGCTTGGCGAAAGATTGGTGCATAAAATGGCACTGGCCTTCATTCATTGCCCTCTCCAAAACTTTCCCATTGGAAAGGAAATAGTTAAAATCTGCAACATTTTGAGGAGAAAGAAAGAAAGGGAGAAAGAAGAGAGGAAGAAGAGTGAAAAGGGGAGGAGCAGGAAATGGGTGGGCTGAGGGTTCTGAGCCTTCACTCCAGAATTGTTCTGGGGTAAAATTAAGCAAAACAGAAAGATGAAAAATGCTGTGTAATTTCAGGGTTACTTCAGCACCTCTGCTGTGCTGGGAACAGGTTTTTAACTTTCTGTGTGGCTGCAGGGTCAGCAGAGGGTACCCGTGAGCAATGTATCATTCTCCTTTTGTTCTGCTTGCTCATGTTTAAGTTTTATAGATGGATGCAAAATAACAAATGTGCTTTTTATGGGCCTGTTGCTACCCATCCAACCATGCCAATTCCAATTTATTTTATGCAGCATGAAATAAAATGTCGCATACCAGATAACACCTTTTGTAGGTAAGTTCACCTGCTCCATTGATCTGAATCCCTGAACTCAGTACTCAGCATATGACATTCCTTTCCAGTGTATGTTTTAGGTAGATATTGAGCTGCACAAATATTGATCTGCAATAAGAATGGAAACGACAGCACAAACTTGCAGGTGTTGTACAGTATGAAACCCCTCAAGACTGATAGCCCTGAATTTGTACTGCTAAATATGATTGAAGATTTGCTGTTGAGTTCATAGGGTGAATGATGAAGTCTGGCATGGGACTGAAGTCAACTTCTGTTGACTGTCCTTTCCTCCTGGATCTTACAGTCATTCTGTTAAAGCTTTGTGAATTACCTGGAGCCGTTTTTGAGATAGTGAACTCTCCTTTTCCAGCTGCTCCCTCACATCCCCAGGCTGGTGGCCTCACTGAAGAAGGAGGACTCCAACTCTGCCACCAGCTCCCTGGAGCAGCTGGCTGAGCTCATCCACTGCATGTTCTTCCGCTTCTCAGGATTTCCAGATCTCTATGAACCAGTGTTGGAAGCTATCAAAGTAAGCTATTTGCTTCTTGGCTGCTTTTCTGTACTGCATGTGGAATCATACAATCATTTGAGTTGAAAGAGACATTTCAAAGGCCATCTGGTCCAACTCCCCTGCAGTAAACAGGGACACCCACAGCTCCACCAGGTGCTCAGAGCCCCATCCAGCCTGACTTTGGGTGTCTACAGGGATGGGACAACGCCACCTCTCTGGGCAGCCTGCTCCAGTACTTCACCACCCTTATAATTAAAAGCAAAATCCTTGTATCAAATCTAAATCTCCTCTCTTTTTGTTGAAACCATTTCTCTTTTCCTGTCACAACAGACCTGACTAAAGCGTGTGTCTGCTTCTTTCTTATAACCTCCCTATATAGAAATGACATCTCAATTTGCAGCGTAGTGCTGTTCTAGTGGCAGGAATGTCCTAACCTCAGCACTTCAACCTGTGGCAGAAGAAAAGGTTTACAGTTCTGAGTCTGAGCCCCATGTAGGCTAGTTGACTGCATTTTGGGAAGAGACTTCTCTTATGGTGGGCCTGCAGAAGTTCTTGTCATGACTGTTGGCTTTATCTATAGTTTTAGTCTTGAGTGCCTCTAAAATAGTAATACCAGTAGCTAAACAGCACGTTCCTGTGAAGAGCACCAGGATGAGCTGTGCCATGATCACCTGCAGCAGAGGAGTTTTGCATTTGCCCATCAGAAAGATAACAGTTGGTGTCACTGATCTCTCTTTCCAAGGCTCTTCCAATTCCAAACGAAGACCGAATTAAACACCTCTTGGGACAAAATGCTTGGACCTCCCAGAAGAATGAGCTGGCCTGCTTCTACCCACGCCTGGCCTCCAAATCAGAGACAGGGAAGATCGGCTTAATTAACTTGGGAAACACTTGCTACATGAACAGTATCA
This sequence comes from Odontophorus gujanensis, assembly GCA_013399175.1. Classification (NCBI taxonomy): domain Eukaryota; kingdom Metazoa; phylum Chordata; class Aves; order Galliformes; family Odontophoridae; genus Odontophorus; species Odontophorus gujanensis. Next base: position 45,296 of record VXAB01002100.1, read on the forward strand.
TACAGTCTCTTTTCATGGCTTCGGAGTGAGTTTTTGCTCCCTTGTTCCCACTTAGTACTGCTCCAGGGTTGCTCTTCACCCCGGCATTGTGCTTTCCACACTGATTTTCCATCTTGTTTTGCATCTCTGGTTGTCTTTTCAGCTTTCGCCATTCGGTGTTGCATTTAACCGAGGGCAACTCCCAGCCCCTGATGACAAAACTCCAGTGGCTCTTTGCATTTTTGGAGCACAGTCAGGTAATTATTTCATGTTCTAGTTATTTGTTTGGGCTGTCGGCTGCGGAAAGGCTTCGTCTCCAAGTTGCTTCCTGCCAACTTCAATGTGTTGATAAGGAGCTGTAGATCTGGGTGCATTTTTATAATGGGACAAATTCTGTTGACAGGAGAGAGGCTAATTTTGGGGGTGGAGGAAGCAAAGTGACTCTCGAGCTCCTGTCATCTGAGAAAGTGAGCTGTGTTCACACCAGGCTGCCTCTCTTCAGCCTCTGGCCTTCCTGGCTTTCACTGATGCAATAACTAATATTTTGACAATAAAATCCATTCGGTAATAGTTTACATATGTGGCCAGCTGAAAAAACCTGTTGGTGTAAAACAGCAGTTTCTGTTCCTTGCTGTGCAGCAGTGAAGAATACCTGAACAACCTGTTAGTCCCCTTGCCTCACTGCAAATCACAGAATCACAGAATTGTAGGGGTTGGAAGGGACCTCCAACCATCCCCCAAAAGACACAAGTTTGAATTTCAGTTGTTGTGAGCCCGTTTACCTGTACCTCTCCATTTTCCAACACTTGGCTGGCAGGTTTGGCTCGTTACACTGTGGTGGTGCACCATCACAAATTGCTTTAAGGGGGGAATATAGAGACCTTCTTAACTTGAATATTTGGTCGTAACAGAGCCTGTTTTCTCAAAGCAGGTTATGGTATGTTTGATGTGCATTAGCATATTTGCCTGTTGTGTGTTTTGTAGATAATAATTTCCTAGTAAATTCCTGTAGTCCTTCTAGTTATTTTTCTTTTTTTTTTTTTTCATTAATGGACTTGGTATCTAATTAAGGATCAAATTAAGTTCAAGCTGAATTAAGTAGAAGTCTCTGGGTCAAGAACACAAACCATTTTAAAACTGAATGAAGAACTGCTTCTCAGCAGTGTGTGGTGATAGGAAGAGGGGAAATGGCCATACTACGAAGCATAGGAAGTTCTGCACAAATGTGCATGGGAACTTCTTCACAGTGCAGTGATGGAGCACTGGCACAGGCTGCACAGAGAGGTGGTGGAGTCTCCTTCCTTGGAGACATTCAAGACCCACCTGGACATCTACCTGTGCAGCCTGGGCTAAGGAGCTGCTTTGGCAGGGGCTTGGACTCCATGAGCTCTAGAGGTACCTTCCAACCCCTACAATTTTGTGATTCAGTGAAATAAATACATGGATAGTTCATATGAGCATGTATGTAAAAGTGAGCATATGGAAGCTCTCATTCTCATGACAGTCAAACAAAGGGAGGTTCAGCAGGGCTGAAATTCATCCTTCCAGTCCTGGCTGCAGCAAACCAAGCAAGTCTTCTCCTGTATGAATTGAGACCCAGTGGCTTAAATGTGTTTTTTCCTCTTGGTGCCAGCGACCTGCCATCTCACCCGAGAGCTTCCTCTCTGCCTCCTGGCCACCCTGGTTTACCCCTGGTGCTCAGCAGGACTGCTCGGAGTATCTCAAGTACCTCCTGGATCGGTATGTGGCAAGCAATCCAATTTTGGAGCCCAGACATGATGATACCCCTAGACTTAGTGTAATATGAAATGCTGACCCATGTGAAAGCAGTGCAAGTGACTGAGATCTGAGAGGTTTGGTGTAAAAGATGGGAAGGCCTTTATGGCTTTATGGGCTCCTTTATAGAACTCCATGCCTACCTGTGGGTAAGAAATGAGTTCAACTTGAAACTTTCTGGAATTACACCAAGTTCAGAGGAAAATTGTTTGCCTGACAAACCTCCTTTTTAAAGTGTTGACTCTGACTTTCTTTCACCTAAAAATCCCTATTCCCCAGTGTCCTAGTGATGCCCCTAGGAGTGGAGTCAGTGCACTCTGACCACCTCTGCTTTCTGCAGCAGCACACTTGGCATTAGACCCCTGTTGTCAGACAGGTTGTCACATGTTAACTTTGACAGGTAGTGAACAGAAAGCATACTGTAGAAACTAGTCCTTTATTTTTTATTGCTGTGTGTTGCAATCTTTTTTCTTCTGCCAAAGATTACACGAAGAAGAAAAAACTGGAAAGAGGATCTACCAGAAGCTCAAGGAATCCAGCTTGATGTCTCAAGCCACAGAACATCATTACTTCAACAAGACATTGATTGAGAAGATGTTTGGGGGTAAAATGATGACAAGGATTCGTTGCTTGAAGTGTTTGAATGTCTCCTCCCGAGAAGAAGCCTTCACAGATCTGTCGTTGGCATTCCCCCCGCCAGATAGGCCCATACATGGGCCTGGAAGCACCTCTGTTTTACCTGTGGAAGAAATCAGCCCACAGTTTATTGAGCCCCCCAAAAACCCAAGCCAGCTAACAGGGTCTCCCTGGGTCCGGAGGAAGCCCCCTGTATCTGGAGATCCCACTGCCCAGCTGGTGCCAGTGGAAACATTGGGTTTTCAGGAGCCCAGAGAACCAGCACATCCCTTAAGCAACAATGCTGTTGGTGTGAATACAACCAAAGATCCTCTCTTGGTTTTTGGGGAGCAGACTTGCACTCCTAAGGACTCCCGATCCGTCCCGGATTTAATCAACTACTTTCTGTCCCCAGAGAGATTGACAGCAGAGAATAAATACCACTGTGAGAAATGTGCTTCCTTGCAGGATGCCGAGAAGGTGGCAGAACTGACAGAGGGCCCTCACTACCTCATCCTCACACTGCTGAGGTTCTCCTTTGACCCTCAGACCATGAAGAGGAAGAAGATTCTGGACAACGTCTCCATCCCTGTGGTGCTCAAACTGCCCATCCTCATCAACTCAGAGGAAACCGAGGACATTTGCCAGCGTGGGAAGGACAGGGCTGACCTGGGCAGCACCTTCGTGTCTGTTGTGTATGATCTCTGCAGCGTGGTGGTGCATTCAGGCATCTCCTCCGAGAGCGGCCACTACTACTGCTACTCCAGAGAGTGCACTGATGCCGTCCCCCACGCACAGCCCCGGGTTGGGACACCAAAACTGGCTTCTGACAAGCAATTGGACTTTGAAATCCAGTGGTACCTCTTCAATGACACCAGGGTTTCCTTCTCCTCCTTTGAGTCGGTCAGCAACGTGACTTCTTTCTTCCCCAAGGACACTGCCTATGTGCTCTTCTACAGGCAGCGGCCAGGCAGGCCAAGCTCCCCACTGCACGAGGCTGTGGCAGAAGCCAGCCACCTGCACAGTGAACCCTCCCTCAATAAGGACTTGATGGAAGCCATCTCCAAAGACAACATCCTCTACTTGCAGGTAGATCCCAGGTGTATACAGATTGCATTTTCCCATTGAGAGTGGGTGTTGAGGTTGATGTATGGGTTCAGCAAGTCAGCCAACGTGATGCTCAAGAGAATGACTCAGTGACACCTGTCCTGGGCAGCTCTGCATCACATTTTCTCCAACTGTCCAGGTGTGGTGGGTGCACCATGACTGCTGGTCAGGCGCCCAACCACCTGCTCTCACACTCCCCCTCCTTAGCAGGAGAAGAAAAATAAGATGACAAAGCTCATGTAGGTCAAGATAAGTGTAGGGGGATGGCTGACTGTTCACCATCGTGGGCAAAGCAAACTCAGCTCGGGGAAGATAAATTTCATTTGTTGTCTCCCTCCTGGGCTGTGGGGAATTTCTTCTCTGTGCCTGGAGCACCTCCTACCTTCCTTCTGCTTGACCTGGATGGCTGCAGGGCAGCTTCTATCTCCTTTCTCTTTCCCAGAAATTCACAACATTTTCTACCTGGCTCCCTCCACTCCCAAGGTGGCTGTGAAAGGGATTGTTTTGGATCACCCACGTGGTCAGAGAGATATGACACTTTGATGCATCTCTCCTACCAAGTTCGAGAGATGAGTACATGGCTTAGCAACCCCTGTTTAGTTTGGAGAAAACTCACAGGGACAAATGGGACACATCAGGGAAGGAGGGAGCAGATCCCCAGGGGGGCATTTCCATACAAATAACAGCAATCTTCTACTCTCATTTCTCCTACAGGAGCAGGAAAAAGAGGCAAGGAACAGATCTGCTTACATTTCCACCTTGCCAAAATCCCCTCTGTGGTGGAGAGATTTTGAGAGGGACAAGGACGACGACAGCTCATCAGGAGGGTGCAGTCCTGCAGCAGGTGGAGGAGGATCTGGCTCTTTTCATGGACTCGTCTTCTAGCTACAGGAGCACATGCCCATGGGGCTGAGCCAAAGCCAGAAGCTCCTCTTTCTCACCTCGGTGACAGCGAGCAACTCAGAGGAGGATTTGGGGAACAGTGAAATAGAAGAAGACTCAGGGGCTGATACTGTTGGCACCTGGAGGGTCCTACTGCTGCCTATGCACTTAACGCCTTAAATTAACCCCTGCAGCTAAGCGCCTGCAAAGATGAGCGGCTGCCAACAGCTTGGAGAAGTGCCCTTCTGCTTCAGCTTAGCATTGCCTTGCCTCCTGCCACCAGTCTGGGGAGGGGATGGGGATAGGGCTGAGGATGAACCCAGCAATGTCCGGGGGCTGGAGATGGCTCACGCGTGTCCCATCTGCAATCCTTCCTGTGGCAATGAGTTCTAGGGGACATTTCGTGGGTTGTTTTATTTTAATGTGCTTTTGCGAGCCCACCTTGATGCTCATCTAGTGGTAGGAAAAGGCTGAAAAAGGCTCAGCAGCCAATATTGCAATGCTGGTAAGCCAAGGCAGTGAGCAAGCAAGCTTGCTTGGAGGCAGTGAGCAGCAGCAGGTCAGCCTGGACGATGCTGAGGGTCACCAAGTGTCCCCAGCTACAAGAGATAGAGCAGCTCTGGTTGGTTCNGGGGGGAGGGCAGGGGGGAGGGGATGTAAGCAAAGGATCGAATCTCTTGCTGTATTGTCTCATATGTTATTTTATTTTAATTCCTACATATAAATAAAGGGAAATAATTCAATATAGAGGCTTACTCATTGCTGCCTTGGGCTGAAGGTGTCAAAAGGATGAGAGAGGATTCTTTTGTTCTTCCTGAGGGTCAGCTGCCTGTTGGGACTCAGGGCAGTTCCTCCAACTGGCTTTGCTGGCTTGGCCTTTCTCAGTGCCCCAGATCAGATCAGTACAGGGGCAGCAAGGTTGTCATTCCAGAGGGCCCAAAGCAGCAGTCCATGGGCACCGAACAGAAGTCCTTCAACTTTCCCAACGTCCAGGTCTACATTTGGGACTGCACTGAACACGGAAATATAACCAGGATCATTATAAGTCCCATGGTATGCTGTCTGCTGAGGATTGCCTGCTACCTTTGGTGAAGATGTGTGGGTGGGGAGCAGGGAACCACCCACAAAGGTCTTGTCTGTGAAGTCTTCCGTGGGAAGCAGACCCCCAGAGGTGTATCAGCTCTCCCCATGGATTTACCCAGCCATGGGGCTGCCACCCAGCCGATCTCATAGCGATCATGGAGATGTGGTGATGCTGTCATGGATGGCTACGTGCTTTTTAGGAAAGCCAGGATGGCGAGGCAGGGTGGTGGAGCTGCTCTGTGTGTNGGGCAGCTCTGCATCACATTTTCTCCAACTGTCCAGGTGTGGTGGGTGCACCATGACTGCTGGTCAGGCGCCCAACCACCTGCTCTCACACTCCCCCTCCTTAGCAGGAGAAGAAAAATAAGATGACAAAGCTCATGTAGGTCAAGATAAGTGTAGGGGGATGGCTGACTGTTCACCATCGTGGGCAAAGCAAACTCAGCTCGGGGAAGATAAATTTCATTTGTTGTCTCCCTCCTGGGCTGTGGGGAATTTCTTCTCTGTGCCTGGAGCACCTCCTACCTTCCTTCTGCTTGACCTGGATGGCTGCAGGGCAGCTTCTATCTCCTTTCTCTTTCCCAGAAATTCACAACATTTTCTACCTGGCTCCCTCCACTCCCAAGGTGGCTGTGAAAGGGATTGTTTTGGATCACCCACGTGGTCAGAGAGATATGACACTTTGATGCATCTCTCCTACCAAGTTCGAGAGATGAGTACATGGCTTAGCAACCCCTGTTTAGTTTGGAGAAAACTCACAGGGACAAATGGGACACATCAGGGAAGGAGGGAGCAGATCCCCAGGGGGGCATTTCCATACAAATAACAGCAATCTTCTACTCTCATTTCTCCTACAGGAGCAGGAAAAAGAGGCAAGGAACAGATCTGCTTACATTTCCACCTTGCCAAAATCCCCTCTGTGGTGGAGAGATTTTGAGAGGGACAAGGACGACGACAGCTCATCAGGAGGGTGCAGTCCTGCAGCAGGTGGAGGAGGATCTGGCTCTTTTCATGGACTCGTCTTCTAGCTACAGGAGCACATGCCCATGGGGCTGAGCCAAAGCCAGAAGCTCCTCTTTCTCACCTCGGTGACAGCGAGCAACTCAGAGGAGGATTTGGGGAACAGTGAAATAGAAGAAGACTCAGGGGCTGATACTGTTGGCACCTGGAGGGTCCTACTGCTGCCTATGCACTTAACGCCTTAAATTAACCCCTGCAGCTAAGCGCCTGCAAAGATGAGCGGCTGCCAACAGCTTGGAGAAGTGCCCTTCTGCTTCAGCTTAGCATTGCCTTGCCTCCTGCCACCAGTCTGGGGAGGGGATGGGGATAGGGCTGAGGATGGACCCAGCAATGTCCGGGGGCTGGAGATGGCTCACGCGTGTCCCATCTGCAATCCTTCCTGTGGCAATGAGTTCTAGGGGACATTTCGTGGGTTGTTTTATTTTAATGTGCTTTTGCGAGCCCACCTTGATGCTCATCTAGTGGTAGGAAAAGGCTGAAAAAGGCTCAGCAGCCAATATTGCAATGCTGGTAAGCCAAGGCAGTGAGCAAGCAAGCTTGCTTGGAGGCAGTGAGCAGCAGCAGGTCAGCCTGGACGATGCTGAGGGTCACCAAGTGTCCCCAGCTACAAGAGATAGAGCAGCTCTGGTTGGTTCTTTTGGGCTCCTTTGAGCCTTTCATGTGTCACTGGTGGCCTCTGGATGATGTGAGTGTACGCTGCAGACCTGGCTGTTTGTTCAAATGTGTCTTTAGGACTTGGTTCCCCTGGCGTTTCCTAGTATCTGGACCAGATCTGCCCTTTGAAAACTGGGCTTTCCTTTGGGATGCCTTGAGCTAAGACCCCTAAACCCACAAGCTATTTCTTAAAGTACTGATTTGCAAGGAAAGTAACCCAACCAGAACAACTGTATGCATCCAATGTAAGTACATACTACATAAACCAATGCTCTATAGAAATCAATCACAGAACGGGGGCAGATTTTGGTGTCAGGAGCCAACACAAGCCCTGGGCAATGTGTCTATAGGATTGTAGCTCCATCCTGCCATGCCTCCTGCCCACTGTCTCAACCTGCTTCTTACCTGCGTTTCTAGTAAAGGTTTCTTTAGCTCAAGTGGCAGAAATTTGTGCCTTCGGTCCTGTGTGTGGGGCCTAATCTTGACTGCGGGGTGNCTGCTACCTTTGGTGAAGATGTGTGGGTGGGGAGCAGGGAACCACCCACAAAGGTCTTGTCTGTGAAGTCTTCCGTGGGAAGCAGACCCCCAGAGGTGTATCAGCTCTCCCCATGGATTTACCCAGCCATGGGGCTGCCACCCAGCCGATCTCATAGCGATCATGGAGATGTGGTGATGCTGTCATGGATGGCTACGTGCTTTTTAGGAAAGCCAGGATGGCGAGGCAGGGTGGTGGAGCTGCTCTGTGTGTGAGAGAACAGCTAGGATGTATTGAACTTCACCTGGGGGAGGGTGATGTACCAGTGGAGAGCTTGTGGGAGAGAATTAAGGGGCAGGCTTGTCGGGGGGACACGGTGGTGGGGGTGTATTATAGGCCCCCTGATCAGGAGGGAGAAGTTGATGAGGCCTTTTACAAGCAGCTGGAAGTAGCCTCACAATCTCAGGTGCTGGTTCTTATGGGGGAATTCCAACTATCCAGATCTTTGTTGGGAAAGCAACATGGCCAGGGACGCACGCTCCGGACAGTTCCTGCAGTGTGTTGAAGATGACTTTCTAATGAAGATACCTTTCTGATACAAGTGGTGAAGAAGCTGACGAGGAGTGGAGCATTGGAGGAGCTTCTTCTTCCCAATATGAATGGGCATGTTAGGGAAGTGAAGGTTGGGGGCAGTTTGGGGTGTACTAGATCTGATCTAGTTTCCTCCTCCCACCCCGCTTCATGGCCATGCTGGCAGTCAGCAACGAGAGACATCATTTTGTTATCATTCTTTTATTTTCTTGTTGCTTTTCTCCTGCATATACAGTACTTAAAAATGAGATCACTTTCACATCTGTCATGTACCATGTTTATTAACAGCAAAAAAAAAAAAAGGAATTATCTAGGTTTCACTCAAGACCGATTTACAGGATAAATAATTGTTTGCAATTACTTAAAAAAAAAAGAAACCAACAACAAACCGCAAAGAATAAATTAATTAACTTAAGTGATTAGCTGTCCACAGTGATTTGAAAACTTCATAACCATTCCAACAGCGACACCACAAGAAGACATGTACTGTACAGTTTGCCACAGATTATTCTTGTCCTTCCTTCTACAAATGGAACGAAAATCCTCTGCTTTCAGAACACAACATATCCCTGCTTCAAAGCCAGGGCTTTGACCCACCTTTGCAGCAGGTTAAGATACAAATGGCAAAAAACTATCCTACTTTGGCTGGGTCCATTCCCACCTAATGATGCTTGAAGTCAGTGGGGTCTGTTGACTTTGCCAAGAGCTGAGTGGGACATTGCTGACCCTGAAGGTTTGTCCTTACCCTATGGGAAGCATCAACATGTTTCCTGTGGAGCCCTTCTCCTCTCCATGATTCTTCCAGGCACTGTGTCCTAAGGGCTCCCAAATTAAATGTGATATTTTTGGGGACCACGAGGCAGCAGAACACCAAAGCTGTGCATAGGTTTTTTCCCCCATTCCCTCACTCAGGAGAAAGCCCTAACAAGTGTTTTAACAAGTACTTTAACAAGTGTTTTTGTTTTTTTTCTTTCCTCATGTTGATAATTATGCACGAGGTTCTCAATGAGTTTTGCAGAGCAATGTTATTGTGTGATGCTGGGCATGGTAACTGCAATGCCAACTAATTAAACCTCACCATGCACTTGTGAGGTAGGGAAACAAGTACTAAGTACTAAGGATCTTCATTTTACAGGCTGAAAGTGGGAGTTAGAGAGTTTAAATGAACCTCCTGGGCCCACCTGAAGATAAAATGTGGTGTCACCTGAAGGGCAATGAAAAAAGGGTGGTTAATTATCTTCTGCTGCTGGGGCAAACCTCTCCCTTCTAGTCAATCCACATGGCCTACGAATGCATAATATTTCTTTTATCTTAGAAATAGCTGGCTTTGAAAATTAAGAGCCTGCTGATTGCAAGTAAGCAAATCAAAAAGCAATTTTAGCTCAAGAGATGGAGCCCAGGGACCAGCTCCTGCTCCAGAACATGTTGAAATTTGGGCACAGTGTTGAGGAAGGCTCATTGTAGGTTGGCAGAGGAGGGCTGGCTGGTGACACCTTGCTACATGTCAGCTCTTCTCCAAGAGAAACCACTCAAGCTGGAACCCAATTAACAGCACATCCCAAGGAGCCCTGAGCAAGGGTTGGACGTGAAGGACAATTGGACAGAGGGATGGACTGCTTCAAGCTGGATATGTACTAGTGGAGAACTCATGGAGAACTCATGACATACGTGTGCACATCTCTGCCTCTGCCTTGTGATTTGATGCTGGACTGCTCTCTCAGATTTGCTTGGCTCTTTGGTAGCCACGCATGTCATACAATCATAGAATCATAGGGGTTGGAAGGGACCTCAAGAGATCATCGAGTCCAACCCCCTTGCCAAAGCAGGTTCCCTACACCAGGTCCTTTGGCTCCACACCTCGCTGGGGTTAGGCTCTGTTTTTTGCCCTTCCCATTGCAAATAGGGCTTCCCTATAGGCACAGCCCAACTGCACTGGTCTCATGCTGACTGTGTTCCTCCAGTACGATGCACAGTGGAGCTATCAACTTTTAGAAGGAGAAGCAATATCACCAGGTGGGAAAACGGCAATGCAATACAAATACGACTGATGAAAAGCACCCACTTATTCCTTTCACAGACTAAGGAGATCAGCCAGGACCCAGGCAGCTATTTCACAGAGTCACAGAATGAGTATCACAGTTGGTGCTGGAGGAACCTCTGGGTGCCTCTGGCCCAGCCCTACCCCAGCAGGGACACCCAGAAAACGGTGCCCAGCCCCACATCCAAGGGCTTCTGGAGATTCCCAAGGAGGAGAGCCAAACCTCTCTCTGGGTCTCTGTGTCAGCACTCAGTTCATCTAAACATCTTCCCATCAAAGCCCATGTGGTGGTTTAACCTTGGCAGGCATTTAAAGCACCACACTGCTTCTCACTCACTCCCTCTGCAGTGGGAAAGAGAAGGGAAATTGAAAAGGCAGAAGTTAGATACTTACTGATAGCAAGAAAGACAGTTGAACAAGTTCTTAAAAAATGGATGAAAAGGAAAGAGAATTTGCACAATGCAATTGCTCATCATCCGCTGACAAATGCCCAGCTGGTCCCTGAGCAACAGCAGCCCTGGAAAATTCAAATTTCCCCCCAAGCTTTATTGCTGAGCATGACATCATATGGTATGGAATATTTCTTTGTCCACTCTGGACCAGTTGCCCCAGCTGTGTCCCTTCCCAGCTTCTTGTACACCTCCAGCTCCTCACTGGCAAGGTAGCCCTAGAGGCTGAGAAGTCTCCTTGACTATGAACAAGCATTGCTCTGCAACATCTGATAACAACATCAGTGTGTTATCAATACTGTCTTCATCACAAATCAGGAACATAGCACCATTCAAGGTACTATGAAAAAAACCTCTAAACTCTATCCCAGCCAATGAGCCATGCTCAACAGGTGGCCAAACGGAGCCAACTCTTCCCTGTACACTCAAGGGAGTGGGACCTTGGGATGCAGGGATGCAGGTGGGGCTCCAGAGGGTTAATGTCAATGCCAAATTTATGGCTTCAAGCTGTTTTCCAGTGGCTCAGACTATATATCCATATCCTAGATGACTTGGCCTGATGTAGTCAGCCCTATCCCACCACCTCTTTTATTGTGATTCTGATTGAGGTTCCTGAAATCGGGCAGGATGACTCCCCCAACAGTGAAGTGCCCTGTATAAGTCCAGAGAGTGGTGACAGCTCCCCTCCCACCAGCACATGGCTTTTACTGAGAAAAACTCTTCACGACCCACAAATCTCTGCTGATCTGACTTGAGACCCATGCCAAAGGAGGTTCTGGAGACCAAGACTCAAATTTTGTTGGCAAACACCCCTGCCTTCCCTCCTTTCAATCCATATACAACCCTTTGCAATGGCTGGTGTCCCTGGCTCCAGACTCATCCCAGTTATCCCCCAGTCAACCCAATCCTTGGCCATGTTCTGGTTCCATCTCCAGATGTAGCCCTGTCTACCAGTCAATCAACTTTGTCGCAGCTCAATCTGCACACACACATTATTTTCTTTCTCATATTTGAGACTAGATCTCATCCTGGTATCCACTGAGAGATAGAAATTTATTTCTCAACGAACACTCCAATGTCAATGAGAGCAAATCAGTTCCAAGACAACTCATTTATCTCATGAGACAGAGGGGTGGTAAACAGCAGTTGCAAATTCACAAAAAGGAATACACATTTTTGGAAATTTCTGCCCCCTAAACCCACCAACTCAGTTTTTTTAAAGCTTGGGGAGAGCTTTCTGACATGGGCCTGACACTTCATAAAATAAATCCCGAGGTCACGATACTTGTCCTACAAACAACCCTCATCTGTGAGCATACACATATAAAAGCACATCCCATGCCACAAATGAGACTGCATAGATGAAGAGGAGGTTCTGACGTAAGGACTCAAGTCGGATCTTTTGTCTGCAATTGAAATCTGCAGTGTTCTCAGCTTCCTAAAATACCTATTTCTAACAAAAGAGTCTGTCATACTTGAGCATCCAAGTATAGAGTGGACATGGTAAACTCAGTGCCTTCGGGACAAAGGTCCTGGCAGATTCCCATCCATTATGGTAACAACCATATATCATGACGTGGAAAAATATTTAGATCAACCCTTTGTTTCCAGCACAAACCAGCTTTATGCTACATTAATTTTAATACTGAAACATCCTTTCCTGCCTCTTCTGACCAGATTCTTTCCAAGCCTAAGGCCTCACCACTGACCAACATTTCAGCCATTCCACTCCTTTCCTCCAAGATAAAGCCCACAGGAGCCCTTCACTCAAGTCTGACCTCTGAGGTACAGCATCTGCCTTCTTCTGATCCCTTCTCCTCCTGCCACCCACTTATCACTCAACCTCCCATCAGTTCAGGTACACAGGGGCACCACAGCCTCCATGAATGCCTCATACAGAGCTTCTCATGATGGCCAGGGGCAGGACTCATCCTCTCTGGGTTTATTTTTGTGCCACAAAAGATAGATTTTGGTTCCTAGGGCCAGATTCACAGGCAGTTGGCTTAAATTGGCCGAAATTCTGCCATCCAAAGCCAACCTCTCCAACCCATTGACTTTGAGAGTCAACTACAGATGACACTCCATCACACCTAGGTGTTCCTGTGTGCATGCAAGTGTCTGTGTGCACATGAGGGTGTATGTATGTATGGTGGGGCAAGTCAGGGACAGCAAATCCAGCTTAACAAGGCAGTCTGGATGCTCTTTGAGCTCCTGACGGTTACAAATCACTACCAGAAACACAGAGGCTCTCCCACAATGAGAAAAAACTATCAGAGGTTTTGAACACATTGCTATTTACAAGAGATGGGATGATGAAAATAAAGTCAAAGAGGAATGGTCCTTGCTCAGTTTTGGGATTGAGAGGAGGCAGTGAAGAGGGCAATTATAAGGAGGGGAGAATTGGTGCTGGGGAATGATGTCCTGTGAGAGATGCTGCCAAAACTAGGTGGCACAGTTTATGGGTATGGTATGGAAGAAGACAGGGAAAGATGATATTAGCATATACAAGGTGGCTTTAATAACTGTAAGCAACAGATGTGTAGGGTGGAACCTGGTTTTGCTACGTCAAAGTTCCTGGATGGTGCATTCAGCAGCTAAAGCACAAACCTAGCCACCAAACGTAGTTGACCTTTATCACTGGCAAACAGTATCTGCCAAGTCTTCCCCTGAAATTAAGTTTCCTTTTGCCATAAAAGAAAAAAGTAATAAAGAACCCCTCCCCTCCACTCCACAGACAGCAGTCTTAGAGAAATCCAGTCCAGGTGGAGCTGGAAGTCTGGTAGGGCCCCAAGCTGGGAGAACCCCTGGGACATTTTCCTGGTAGCTATCCACCTGTCGCTATTGCTTGGTGCTCTTGGTGGCCTCTGAGGACTGCCGCACATCAGTCCACTCCTGCATGGTGCTCTGCAGTGCCTGTGTCTTCTCCTTGTCCACTTGCACATAGTCAACCTTCTCATCTGAGGCAACAGATGAGGTGGAGGGCTGTGGGGAGGAGAAAGACAGCCACCAGCTGGTTACCCATCAGCAGTCATCAACTCCCATCCTCCCTTACAGCTCATCACCCTCCCTCTGACCTCCTGAAGGGTCTCGGGTGAAAGATTTTGGTCTGTTCTGCAGCTTTGTTGCATGACACCACAGTGTGATGGGAGGGTTAAACCAGCACCCAGGTTTTTACCTTCTCACCAACTCTGGAGCATGAGTATTTGGTTGCAACTGTGTTCTCTACCTGCTAATATTGCAAATCTAGTGTTGCATCTTGATCATTTTCTTGTAAGATCTCAAGAATTCTTACAGATGCACAGAAAATTCCATGCTGACTCTACTTATGTTTGAACTTAAGAGGAAAGCCTATCACACCTGGGTCTTTAGGAGCTTCCCTGTTCATATAAGTAGTGGACAGTGGCAGAGGTACCCCATTCCTAACCAAGCTCTTTCTCACCAGGAAATGATGTGATTGTAGAATCACAGGATCATTTGAAGAAACCTTTGAAAACCATCTGATTCAGCTGAACACCCACAGCTCCATCAGGTGCTCAGAGCCCTGTTCAGCCTGACCTTGAGTGTTTCAAGGGTTGGGGCACCCACCACCTTTCTGAGTAACCTGTGCCAGTGCCTCACCACCCTTATTGTAATTTTTTTTCCCTTTTTATCCAACCTAAATAAAGTAGATCAGCTCCACTTTCAAACAACATTCCCACTTTCTAAAAGCAGTTTGCTCTTTCCCTGACCAAATGGTGCTCTTTAATAGCTCCTGGCCTGCAGGAGGTAGACATCCAGCATTTTCTGTATGAGTTCATGCTTTTGGTGACACTTCCAACAAAGCTGCAGATATGCAACAGAGAACGAGTCCGACCTGGAATAAATACAGCAGCCCTGCAAAAAATAAACCTTTAAAAGCACATTGCTTTTAATCAGAAGTTTAGAAAATCCCCAGTACCTTTCTGTGTGGCCCTGGTGAGCTTGGCTGGAAGTCCAGGGCCAAATAATCCACACTACCCGAACTCTTTTTAGGTGCTGGGCTGTTGGTGCCACTAGGAACAGGAGAAGCAGAAATGGGGTTTTGCTAATGCAGGGAAGAGACAGGAGAGATAACGAGCATTAAAATGGGAAGAAGTAATAATAGTAATAAAGGAATTAACATACATCTGGCAAAGAAGTGCCTCAGTGGCACTTCCAAAAGAGGTCCCAGCCCAAAGATGCTCTGTTGTTGCTCATAGGAACAAGAACTGCAGAACTGCTGGGGTCTGGGTTATGTATGGGGTAATAAATAAAAACGTGTGCTGTGGATTCGTTGCATCTTGGCAGTTCTGCTGCCCTGTGCCAGCTTTATTCACATGCCAGACATCAGACATCAGCTCCAGCATTTCCCAGGAGCCACTCCTCAGAAAACACAGTGCTGGGATCTCTGCTTAGCACAACTGTGTTGTGCAGTGCACAGATCTCCTCAGCCCCCTCAGTTACACAGCCTTAAAAATATGCTTCAAGTCAGCAGCTCTGCAGTGACAAAGCCCCTCCCTGCAAGCAGTGCCACTCCCTGCTGTACTCTGATAGCCCCTGCTCTCAGCACAAACATGACGTCAGTAGGGGGAAAAAAAAAAACAACTGAAAAAAGAAAGAACTTAATTAGGAAAATACACCCTAGATGTATTTTCATTCCTTGCAAAGTAGGTAATACATGTTTCTGCTCTCATATGGAGTTAAAACCCCAGTAGGATGTATCACACCAGGAACAAAAGCCACTGTTTTGTGCACGTGGGAATTATGTAAGGATGCACACTACATCCATCATGATGCGATCAGCATCACTGTGGTGCTTCCATGTCATGAGCTTGGAATGTGTTTGCAGCACTGGGGAACGTACATGTCCTGCCTGGACCATACATCTCATCTGGGGGCCCTTACCATTGCCACGTAGTTCTCCTCACTGTCTCCTGAGTCAGTGCTGGTGATGCTCTGGGAGGAGACAGGTCGACAGTACTGCAAGGAGCCGGCGTTGAAGGTCTGGCTGCAAGGACAAGGTTCAACGTGTTAACGATGGCTGAGGCTGGAGAGAGAGCTGCACCTCATCTCTTCCAGTGCTCATGGTGGGTGATGGAGAAGAGTTGGTGGTATTGGGAGTCTTCCACCTTAACCACCCCATGGGTCAACTAAACAGTGGGTTTGATCTTGTTTTTTTTCCCTTTCCTAGAACTTTTTAAATAACACTTTGCTTACTATATCGTAGAATCACAGAATTGTTTGAGTTGAAAGGGACCATTAAAGGACATCTGGTCCAACTCCCCTGCAGTGAACAGGGACACCCACAGCTCCATCAGGTGCTCAGAGCCCTGTTCAACCTGCCCTTGGATGTCTCCAGGGACAGGACATCCACCACCTCTCTGAGCACATCCATAACCCCTCCTGCAATCAGCTGCATACATCAGGCTACACAAAACTCTTTCTTCTTATGGGAAGTATTTCACTGGGGAGGTTGCAGAGCCAGCCTTCATGGAGGTCCCCAGCAGGCTTCTCACCTCCAGCCCCTTTTCAGCTTCAGGCTTTGGTATCATGCAGGGCCCTATCTGAATTTTGCTGGAAAAAAAAACCACCCATCTACAAGGCGTTGCCTTGTTTTCAATTGGCAAAATCTAATTCAGGAGAATAACATAATGCAATCAGCATCTGGCATCGAAGCCCGTGTCTTAAAAAGCTATTTGTTGCTTTGCAGTAAAGGCAGGGTCATGTGATTAACTGATAAGGGAAAAATCCATTAGCTTCAGAGGGGTCAGGCATCTTGTCAGTCAAAGTCTGTGTGCTGTTTCCTGGTGCAGTGATTTCAGCTCACAGTGCTCATGCCCTGCAGTCAGTCTCCACACAATCCAATTTATTACAAGTCATAACAGCCTGGCTTCTTCCTTTCATTGGACAACAGCAGACCACGAATTAGCAGCAGAACTGGAGCTGCATGAGTCCTGTTATTTTTGGCCAGCAGACTTTGCTACGAAGTGCTTTGGTTTCATTTTGTAGACTTCCTCCAGGCTAGGCTTTGCTTTCAAGGCAATCAAAACACAACTGAATCAGACCCTGTGTGTCTCACCCTGCATTTTTAGACCAAAGCAGCATTTCTGGGGGTGAGCTGGATACGAAATTGCTAATATGCCCCTCATGCAGTTGAGCTGGGGTCGCTCAGCCATGACACAAGTCATGATGGACTGCATGTCTTGTGTCAGAGCCACAGCTCTGTGGCGATGTCAGATTCCAAAATAGGAAATGTTTCCAAGGGATCTTAATTAGCTGCTAAACCCCATGCTGGGCTTCCAAGTGAAATCCTAACCTAAACCTATTTATCTTCCTGCCACTGGCTGTGATGTGGGGAATGTGGCTCTGGCTCTCCCAACGTTTGGATGGATCTCACGAGAGAGAAGCTCCTCTTCTTCAATATCATCCTACTCAGGTCCAGAGTTTGGCCATGATGTGACTAAGGAAATCCCCAAGCCCCAAATCAGCTGGTGTGGCAGGAGATTTTAGGAAAGAATGACTTTATAAATTCCCAATTCTAATCTTCTTCCCAGATAGCTCCTACTGATCCCTGATGGATGAAGACGCTGTGCAAGGTGGACCTTTGGCTTAACATAGCTGCTTGTATATTTTCAAACCATGACCCAGCTCTGCAGTGACTGTTTCTAAAATCAAAAAGGAAAAGAATCAAGGTGGAAGAGATCACCCAGTTTCTGGGGAAAACTGAGAAGGCATCATACCTAACCGTTACTCACCTTGGCCTGGACCAGGATTTTGTCACTGGCGATTTGAAGGGAAGCTCATCGATGACAGTGTTGTTCCTCAGGTCCAGTGGTGATGGCTTTGCTGGAGTAAAAGTGTTTATTCAGATCATAACCAACATGAGAGGGGCTAGCCTCCTAAACTTTACTTGCTGCTTCCCATTTTGCCCGTTAGCCCTCCTTGATGATGACATATCAGCTGTCATTTATGCTGAGAGCAGGGAAATAAAGGTCAGTTTCTCCCTCTGACCCACAGCTCAGAGTTGGATGGATGGCCCCAGAAGGGGAATGTGTCTCATAAGGGAGCCCTGATGCCTAGACAGAGCTGGAAAACACTAGCACTTTAACTTCTGGCCAGAGAACTTGCCCAGAGAGATACAAAAAGGAGTAACCAGAAAGTTTTCCACATCATGGGTAGTTTATTAAGTGGAAGAGAAGAATGCTGTGCTGCAAGCCCAGCCCTTATCTAGTGCACTGATTAAGTTAGGTGCTGACATTCTAATGATGGGAGCCCTCCTTCTTGGATGTGACCAAAATTCCCCGAATGGGCTGAGCAAGGCTCAAGATGGTGATATGGGCAAAGCCCTGAGGGAAGAGCTGCTCAGCACCAGTCAGTAGAAAACAGTAGGGGAAAACTGAGTGATCTGAATACAGTCATTGAGTCATTAAGGTTAGAAAAGACATCTAAGATCATCCAGTCCAACTGTCTGTCTACCACCAACATTGCTCACTAAACTGTGTCCCTAAATGCCACATCTAAATGTTTCTTGATCACCTTCAGGGATGGTAATTCCACCCCCACCCAGAGGTTTTGGGGTGGAATGTAGGAAGAGGTGCCAGCAAAAGGGTTGTGCTTGCCACGTGCATCTCCTTTAAAGGCCAGGAAGGGTGTGAGATGGGTATTTTGAGTTTCACTGCGCTACATTTCTCTTGAAAGAGGAATGGGATGGAGAAGGGGAAGACCTGGCTGCACAGCTGGTAGCAACCAAGACCTCACACAGGACTTTGTTGAGTGTGCATTAGAAGACAGATGTAGCCAGAAGGGTTCCTGGAAAGCTCTGCCCACAAACACCTGTTCTTACCTTTCCTGTCGGGTTTGAGGTTGCGGTTGACTGGTGGGGGCTGGATCTCACTCAGCCGCCTGTGGCACTGGGCCATGGCCCCTCCTTTATGCATGGGGAGGGTGGCCGAGGACAATCCCACTAGGTCGAAGTGATGCGGCCCAGGGCTCATGGGGATGTAGAGATTTTGGGCATTGTCGTTGGCTTTCTCAGCGTGGATCAGGGGCGAGGAACCGGGGTTCATGGGGACGTAGTTGTCTTCAGAGTCGGCACTGTGGGAGCGGGCCACCACAGCCTTGGTCTGCTGTGGGACAAGTGGGAGCACACTGTGAGCATCAGACACCACTCAGAGACCCTATTAAACTCTACATTTCATCATCACCAAACACACCAGCCACCAGTGGGACCAGCCTTAACAACTCAGTGTGGAGGCCTTGAATAGCCTTGAATAGGCTTGAAGGCCTGAACAGCCTTTCTCCTCCTTGGCCATCAGTTTGCACTGAGGGTCTACCTCCCCTGCTTGCAAAATGCTGCACCATCCTGAATTTAGGGAAAGTCTTGCATCACCCAGGCATGCACCTCTTCTCATGATCAGAGTGATCTGCAGAAGCAAACAACCTGGAAAGTTATTTTCCCCTGGGCTTATACCGTGAGTAAAATAAAATGTGAAAGACTACTCTAGTGTAATTTCCAGCTCAGGAAGTTTTAGAAAGAGCACAAAAAAAGGCTGCTCTGGCAACGTGTCAAAATGCAGCTCAGCAGCATCCCTGGCTTACAGAGAGAAGACAAACTCCTGGGCTTTTTTTGAGCTCTAGGCAGATGCACTTTGTGGAAGCACACAAAGCAAAACCCTTCACGCTGTGCTGGTTTAAGTGTCTGAACCACCTCTGCCTTCAGGTCAGCATGGTTTAGGATCATAGAACCTTTCTGTGGGGTTCCACCTGAAGCTGACCTGTATCTTAATCTACAAAGGCCCAAATGGAGCTTACAGAGGGACACCCAACCCGACGGCCGACTCACCAGGTAGGAGTTGTACCCATCATTCATGGACTCCACCGACTGCACGGCGCTGCTGCCCCCGTGCTGGGGGTAGTCATACGTCTCACAAGAAGAAGCTGCAAGACAACCACAAATGTAGAAACCATCCCATCATGGCTGCTGATAAAACTTGGCCCTGCAAGGCAATATCTATTCCTGCTGATCACGGCAAGAGACACTGGTATGATGCTGTGACTCGAAGCCCATCCCAGATCCTTTGAGTCCCTGATGCACTCTCTTCCCATTTACCATCTCCAACACACCATTGTGCTGCCCGCACCTAACCTGGTTCTGTCAAAGCACTGCAATATCTCAGGGGTGAGGATGTCAGGAAAGGTAGATCACGGTGACGAAACTGGGTTAAGGGGAGTGCTTTGTTACAGCTTTGTTGGCAGACATAAGGGCTGGCAGCTTCTGTTGGAGGATAGGGTGAAGATGGGGTGCTAAGCACTGAAATACCTATTGCCTACCTACTGTTGAGTGTGGCTCTGCTCTCAGCGTTGGTGTTTAGGTAGAAGAAGATGAAAAAGGCATTTCAGGGAGCTGTGTGTATCATTCATAACATATTTTCTTTCCAACTACCACTTCTAAATTACTTTGCACTACCTCATCTGCTTGAGAACCAACAAAGATTACGTGAGCTGGGGCAGATTAGGATATGCAGAGAGAAACTGTTCTTTCCAAGACTCCTCTGTCCCCTGAAAGACTAGGACCAAAGTTCAGAAAGGGTACACTCACCCATGGCCAATGGGAAGGGCATCTCTTCCTCACGGGGGTATTGGGTTGTGGAGATGTGTAAAACTACTTCCCTGTCTGGTAAGCAAAATGAAGAGACACCTCCAGGCTGAAGTGTTGTTCTAATAGCCCTGGTTATGAACTGAAGCATGAGCAAGCTAAAAATGGCAAATCTTGGTAAAGGACTGTATGGACAAACAGGTTTGGGGTTTTAGTTCAAGGCACAACACCCTGTCTAGCAATTTGGTTGAGCAGAGCCCTGTGGTGCCTCTCCATGCCATGAGACTACTGCATATCAAAAGCAGGGCAAGAACCTCGACAGAGAAAGATTCTTTGTGTTCAGTCTCCCATACTGACTTCTGTCAACATCTACCCTGACTCTGTCCCAGCTCAGTTGGACCTCCATGCCCAGGGTTTCTAGATGAGGGAAAGCCAACCCCTGCTCCCAACCCCCAGATTCACCTCGGTGCAGCCTGCTGTTCTCCACTGCTGGCAGTGTGTTTCTCCGGGGAATGGTGGCTGCCATGGGGGCCAACCCTAAGCTTTCACTGGGCTGGGGTCGCTGGGGTGGGCTGCCCCATCGTGGCTCCATCTGCCCAGGTTTCGGTGGCCGTGGGGGTGGCATGGTGGGCGAGTCGCTGGCGGCCACAGCCAGAGCATTGTGGTTCTTGTCCAGTGTAAATGTCCTGGGGATCTGGTAGACAGAGAGCGGGGTGGCAGGAATATCATAGGAGTCCGTGGAGAGCTCCCCAAACTCCTTGCATAAGGCATTGCTGGGAGTCTTGTAGGTGTAGACTTCCTCGTTGTCCGTTTCGGAACTGGTGAGGCTCAATTTGGGGTGGGTGTAGGAACCAAAAGAGCGTGGGAGGTCGTACGCGCTGTCCCTGAACTCCGAGTTGTGTCGGCTGGGTTTTGGCAGGCTGTAAAAACCATGGAGCTGCCCGCCCACCCCATTCATGCAGTGCCCGTTGCCCTGAGAGAGCTTCTGGACAGCTGTGTCGCTGCGCATGAAAAAGGAGGATCTCGTGGCTTGGGAGAAGCTGGCACTCCTGCAGAGGAAGGAAAGAAGGGGGATGAGATGAGGGAGAGCTGGGGTGTGTCAAGCTCTACTCCCCCTCTTTGTCACCCTCTCAAGCTGCATTGCCAAACCTACCGGGACAAGAACATCCCAGATCCCTTCAAATGTGCCTGCCCACAAACCAATTTGTCCCCAGACAAGCTGGATATTACGAAAAATTTCTTCTTGGGAAGAGTGGTAATGCATTGAAATGGGCTGCCCAGGAAAGTGATGGAGGTGTTAAAAGAAATGCGTAGACGTGGCACTGAGGGCCATGGTTAGTGGGCATGGTGGGGAAGGGTCTGTGGTTGGACTTGATGTTAGTGAATGTTATCTTTTCCATGATTCTATAGGACAACTTGTAATCTCAGTTTCTTCTCAGCAAAGGCATGAGTGGGAGCTGCACACACACAGGGCTAAGGGCAGCAATGGGCCTTTAATTCAGATAGGTAGAAATCACAATTTTTGCATCAGTTGACAGTGACCCAAGACAATACTGCAATGAGCCACCCCATTAGCACCACCATCATCTGTTGGCTACCCACCTATAAGGAAGTAGGAAGGATTACTCCTACCTACACTGTGTAAATTCATTTGGGATGGGCTGAAATAGTTCTTCATGGGTATTTTTTCAAAGTATATCAATACCAATACCTTGCCCTCAGACAGGGCAACCAAACCTCTGCTGGGGAAGATGGAGCCCTCATGGCAGGGTTGGAGGGAAGAATTGCAAAGCTCTGATCAGGTCCCTTTGCTATACTCCCGCAGGGAGCAGACTCTAAAACCAATGTGTTATGAGATCAGCACATCCCCAGGACCCTGTCATGCTGCTTGAAATGCATCTCCTATTCAGGGGTGTTTGTTACTGAAACAGACAATTTCCTTCCGTCGATGCTCAGAGCTGCAGGAAGCCAGTGATGGACAGAGATGTGTTTTTCTTTTCTCTTCCTTCCATTGTGGCTCTGTTTAATGGCTTTGGTGGTTGTGGGGATACATGGACAGCAGGATGGGGATACTCGCCCCATCCTGGAGCCCCACACAGGGTGGTGCAAGCTCCTAGGAGGTCAGTTACACTCTCAGCAGCTTCCAGCTGGGAACTGGGGTTTGCAGCCTTGATTGCAGTGGGAGAGAAATAATTCTTGGGGCTGAATTCAGATTCACATTCAGTTCCTTGAGGGAGTGGGGCATCATGATCATTATGTCCCTGCCATGCTAATCATTCCTTGATTTGCCTTGAGGTCATGCTCAAGGATGAAGACTAAAAGCTGGGAAGATCCCAGTCCTCCAAAGACTACCTGCTAGCTGCCACTCCTCCACTGAGTTCCTCTGAACACCCTGGCAAAGCACATTTCATCTCCAGCCTCTTCTTTCATCCCTCCTGCTTTTGTCTCCCTCTTCCTACAGTGTGACTCTTCCTCCCTCCTATGGGACTTTTTGCGGAGGACCACAAGCCCCTGTAGCTTGGCCTTCTGCACCCGCAATCCCCAGGCAAACTGTCTCACTGCTCTTATCGTACGAAAAGGCTTTTATTCTTGAAGATCCAGTCTGAATCTTCACTGTTTTAGTTTGAAACCATTTCAGCCATACACTTTCAGCCACAAAAAAAAATAAATTGCTTAATCAACCTCACATAAACATCTCCTCATATTGTGAATCATTCCCTATCATCAAGGTGGGACAAAAGTAAATGGTGACGAGGGAGTTTCCTGATGCAAATCCCTGGCAAGTGTCAGCTTGGTGGGAAGATGTCAGTTAACATCACTTAAGAGGGGATGAAGCCGTGCAGGGGTAAGGCTCTGTTTCTCGGAGCCAGCACGAGATGGCGCTCAGAAACAGGGCTTATTTAGGGAAAAAAGAACTGCGATGCTGCGATAACACCAATGCATCCCTGCTGCCTTTGGAGTTCTGTCTGTGAGACGTTCAGTCCTTCCAGGTGAGGATTTGAAGTATCTCATGGGTTAATAACTCATCTTCCACCACCAGTTAGCTACTATTATCCTCATTTTATGGATGAGTAAAGTGAGAGCACCAGAGCTGGGTGGGGAGGATTCCCAGCAGTCCTGCAGCCTGCCCCATCCACTGGGAATTGATCAGGGTGATTATTTCAGGCCCATTTTGTCTCTGCTCATCAAAGCATCAGTGTTTGTGCCCTCCTCCTCCTCACCCTGGCCATGTTTGGGATGGCTTTTAGATATCCTCCCAGCTGGAGCACCAGAGGGCTTTTTATAAACACTGCTCCATTAACACCATCTGAAGTTAATTTTCTGACCCCATCTTTTTGTTGCTGCTGTTGTTGTTGTTGTTGTTTTTTGGTAGGGAGAGGCAGCTGCGGCAGGAAAACCCAGCGGAGGCAGCAGCTCAGGCTGTGCTCTCGCACCCCGCCAGCTGGGCTCTGGCCTCTTCTCCTCCATCCTCCTCACTGCTCTCGCCAGCCAAAACTCCTCAAGCCAAGAAAGCTCTTGGCTATTTAAGGCAATTATCTGTGGCTGGAGGTAGAGAGCAACGCAAAACTTGCCCATCCCTGGGCTGGGGGTTTTCTGGTTAAATGAAGAAAGCTGTGAAAGCCATTAGGTCGCTGGTGGAATCTCCTGCACCAAAAGCAGACCGTTGCTCAGGGCTTTCTGCAACTGAGTTTTGCAAAGCCTTAGGAAATCACCATACAGTTGAGGTTGGAAGGGAACTCTGGGTCCATCTTGGCAACAGGACACAAGAGAGGGGCCCCAAGTTGGGCCAGGGGAGGTTCAGGTTGAATAATCGGAAGAATTGCATATCAGAAAGAGTGGTGAGGTATTGGAAGAGGCTGCCCAGGGAGGTGGGGGAATCATCACCCGTGGAGGTGTTTAAGGAAAGGACAGACATAGTATTTAGGTACATGGCTTAGTGGGCAATACTGGCGGTAGGTGGACAGTTGGACTAGATGACCTTAGAGGTCTTCTCCAACCTTAAAGACCCAATGCTTCTATGATCTCGTCCAACCCCTGCTCAAGTAGGGCCATCTTGTTGAGTCGCCAGCATTGCCTCATCATTAGATCTGATACTCTACCTTGCGTTTTCCGACTTTCTGCTCATACACTGGTGGAGGAAAAGATAATCCTGGGGGGCACTGGCGGAGAGGGTGCTCTGGAGGTGGCCGGAGGGGGAGTCAAAGGTGAAGAGGGTGGGCTGGCTGGAGTGGGAGGGTGCAGAGGACTTGCGCTCACGCAGCAGGTGATGGTTGGCACCACTGAGCTCTGCCGGCGAGGATCGCGGTGCGTGGTTCATGGAGACGATGCTCCGCAGGGCATCTGTGCAAGGAGAAAACATGATGGTGAGTGGGAAAGCTCGGGGATGCCACAGATGGATTTTGCACGGATTCCCTTATTTGAATGCTGCTCCGATGTTCGCAGGGATGGCGGGGTCTGCTTACAGCTCTGTGTGATGATGCAGCAGCAGCAGACTTCTGCACTTGGAGCAAAAGCAATTACAGGTACTAGGAAAATAAATACTGTATCACATTTTATTATATGTTATCATTTTATCCGATGTTATCATTTTTTATCATATCCTCAGCAGTGTGTAAGGACGTCTAAGGGATTCCAGGCCAGCTCATAAGGAAAAAAGAGCTTTAGCACCATTGTTTCTGCTGCTGTTTCTCCTTAGAGACCTCCTCTGGGAGGTTTTACAGATGTGATTCAAGTCACCTCCATCCCCCTGTGTAAGGACATCAGTGCTGTCTTTCTGTAGTGGGGTACACTGAGGTCTGGGATGGGAATGTGAATGGACCCAGTGACAACAGAGCTGGAAAATACTCCCACGTTCCTGAATTCTCTATTAATTCTGTGACTTTGGAAGAGTTTCTGACTTTGCTGCCTATAAAACAGGACGTGGACCCAACTCCCAGTGCCCTCTCCCCTTGCTGAAGAAGTTCATAAAAAATATTAAATAAGTTTCAATTGAGAATGTCCTGGAGGTCAGGAATAAACACCCAGCTACTCCGACCCTCCTGGGAAACTCCAGGAATTTGAATCAGAAATGAATTTTTACAGCCAAGCTGAAAACGTCATTGAAAAAGAAAACCCCCAAACCCATACGCTGCAGAATATTATGGGAAAGTTGTTCCATCTCCAGCTGCAGAAGAGGCAGTGGTCTCCCTACACACATGCACTCATGGCACGTAAAACACTCGTGTGGTGCTGAGGTCACCCATTTCATAGCTCTGATTCACATTTATTTGGTGCTAATGAAAAAAATCCACCTTTTCTTGGGCAAAGACTGATTTAGGAACTGCTCCTGCATTTTCTCTACCGTGAACTTCATCTTCAGAAACCCTTAAGGGAATCAACACAAGGACATGGAGGATTTTCCAGGTTTCTGATCCCTTTTTCTCCATTCCTCCTCTCAAACCCTTGACCCTCTCCCCATGAAATGCCTGTCGTAGCTCAGACAAGGAGCCGCAGTGTACGGGGTGATTTTTCACTGCCTTTTGAATTGTGTCAGGGTGCCTCATCGATCTGTCTGCCACTTGCTCGCTGATGCTCCATTTTTTTCCCTGGCAATGCTGCAAACTTCACCCAACGCAGAAAAAGTACATTAATAAAAGCCGAAGAGTGTGGCTCGACTCTATTGTTTGGTTTGTGCTTAACAGAAGAAGGATCAATACAGAATACTGACATTAATGGTGGGGGATGAGAGCTTAAAACTCCGATTCCTGTCTTCTTTGTATGGCCATTAGAGATTCTTCAGTACTTTTCATGGGAGTGAGTGGCCATCGTGGTGTCCTTGGACAAAACAATGCCTTCACCCTTATTTTTATTAAATATATTAATTTCCCATTGCAGCACGGGCATATCTCCATTGGAAAGGGGGTCTTGAGATCAAATGCTAGCCCCATAACAGATGTTTCAAAGCCAATCAACACGGTGGAGTCCGCAGCCACATTCCTTCCCCAAACAGGGTGACTGCACCCAAAATGCCCCTTGGGAAGGGTACCATGGTCCTGCTGCACCCTGAATTGTGGCCAGGAATTGCCCATGACACTGGGCTTTGGCCAAGATGGTGTGAGGATGGAATGCTGGGGTCTTGTCCCCATCTCAGGACAACCATGAACTGTTACGGGTTGGGTCCCCGAGCAATTGTCCAATGCTATCCCTGCAGGCTCTGCACTTCCTGTGCCATGGAAAAGCCTCAGCAAGCCAAAATCATAGAATCAAAGAATTATAAAAGGCTGGAAAAGGCCTCCAAGATCATCCAGTCCAACCGCCCACCCACCATTAATATTTCCCACTAAATCAGGTCCCTCAGTACAACGTCTAAATGTTTCTTTAACACCTCCAAGGATGGTGACTCCACCCTGGGCTGCCCATTCCAATGCCTGATCATTCTTTTGGAAAAGAAGACATTCCTGATGTCCAACCTGAAAATAAACCCAGGAGTCAGGAATTGCAGAGATTTTCTTGTGTTGTCACAGCTCAAGGCTACAGTTAGGGCTGGACTGAGGAGATGGTCCCTAGCATTACCATGAGGGACAGTAAATCAAAATCATAACACATGGAGTAACCCATCAAATCCTGCACCACTAGGTGACTCTTCTAAAGAATGGCTCCATTTGGGGAAACCAGAGGGAGCAGTGGCTCCTAGAAGCAGGATTAATTACTTAGAGGTTATCTCTATCACTCCAATGGTGTAAAGTAAAACGGGAGATGAAGGGGAGCAAGCAAATGGCAAAGCCCAGTGAAAGCACCTCTTCTTCCCCAGGGGAAGTCGCTCTATTGATGGCTGCATTGATTTTCAAAATGAATTCCCAGCCCACTTTCCACAGCGACCCGGAGCTTGAGAGCATCAGCAAGAGTGAATCCAGGACTCACGTACTCCATTAGGGCTGTGAGATGAATTCCCTAATAGCAGGTGAGAAATGGATTGTTTCACTAGCCTGGGAAGGGATTGCAAGGGCTAGGAAGATGAATCCTGCTACTGCAGAAGGGGACTGCTAAAACAGCTTTTATTTTATTTTATATTCCTTCTTTGCTATGCTTTTTATCTTTTTACATTAAAGAAGAAAGGGCAGCTCATGACTCCAGGTCACACATTGATGGTGTGTCCTGCTCAGGGTTGGAAAGGAGTAAAAAAAAGGAAATTAAGGTAGAAAAATAGGATTTGATGACTAATGTGTGCTAAAGGTCAAGATATTTGTGCTCCTGTGCTTGGTCCATGCTCAGCACTTAGAGAACATCCATTCGTGTTGCATATCAGGAACAATTTCTTCTCAGAAAGAATGGTGAGGCATTGGCACAGCTGCCCAGGGAGGTGGTGGAGTCACCGTGCCTGGAGGTGTTCAAGAACTGCAGGGATGTGATACTCAGGGACACGGTTTAGTGGGCATGGTGGGGGTGGGCGGAGGTTGGACTAGATGACCTTAGAGGTCTTTTCCAACCTTAACAATTCTATGATTCTGTGAGCCTCTGATGGTGCCATCCAAATGCCTCTGGGCATTAGTCCCGCCCGCAACACAACCAGTGACACTCAACTCACTCTGGTCAGGACTCAAAAAGAGTGATGCTTCTCCATTCATTACCACCATCTGCCTCGGGGACAAGGATAAGTCCACAGCCCTCATTTATTTTACAGTATGGATGAAACTTCCAAATCCCTTGGCTTTGTGTTGATGCCTTGAGTTTATATTTAGGGAATGCATCAAATGGAACGGCATCTCATCCCTCCTTGGCTCTAACTCCTATGGCCATTCCCTGGGGGAACAGAGTTAAGGTTATGAAGCAGGGCCATGTGGGAAGTGTCATCTTAACCCCACATTTTCTGGCCAGTGCTCCTCTGAGTTTGGGGAACTGGACTCTCACGGTCTGGAAGAAGTGGTGTTGGACAGCCACGACGTAAATCTTGATGTCAGCAGCACAGTTTGCATGCAAAGTTTCTGGGCTCGTGCTACAGATGCTACACCTCTCTCTGCAAGAGGAGAGCCAGAAGCAAAACCCCACGATGCCAGGCACGTTTTTGTCAGTAGAAGGCTTGGTGCTCTCTGGTCTGGGTTTAGATGTGCCTTTTTGGCCACGCATTGCAACAAGGGGAAAGAAAATCCTCACTGGGACTCTGCCCCTGAAGGAAAAACACATGACTGCAAACACAGCCGTCACTGAGTAGGCTGGGAGCCAGGAATTTGTTAGGAACGTTTTTGATCCCCCAAAGCACTATCTTCCTCATTGCTGACAGCTCTGAATTCCCTTGCTTCCAGCACTCAGCTATTGCTATGTGCATATCTCTTCACACAATGTTCCTGGGCTTACCTGAGCACAATAATTACTCAGGCTCTTTTGGAAATTGCGGCTCACAACAGATTTTTCTTTCAAGTGGCAGAGGCTGCAACATCCTGTAACCCACCGACTGGAAAAGGTGCAGTTGGGAAGATGAGGGTTTTTGGTTGTACCTCAATTCTGTGCTTTCATTGAGGGCTGCAGCAAGGTGCCAGGTTAGCTTTTCCCCCTTCCACTGTTCCCTGTGATGCACACACACAGTGCTGGCCAGGGCGAATTGTAAAAATCACAGAACAGAATCATAGAATCATTTGAGCTGGAAGGAACTTGTAGGGTGAATAACCTGAAAGAATAGTACCCACAGAAAATAATGGAGGTGGATTGTATATTTTGTATGGCTTATCTGGATGGTATACAGATAACCAGTAAATAAAGAAAGGCTCCCCTGTCACTGATGGTCAAGGCTTGCCCAGGACTCCACAGAGGAGGGATCTCCAACAAGAGATCCTTCCCAAGTGGTGGTCAACCCTTAAATGGGGTCTGGGAGAGGTGGAGTCAGACTCCACCCCTTCTGGTCACACAGGTGCATTGCCTTTACCTGTGCCCCTGAGGCTGACTCAGTGCTCACTTCAGGTGATCAGTCAGTGGTTCAGGCTGTGATTCAACAGTTCCCATACAGGTCACCTAAGGTCACCTAGTCCGACTCCCCTTGTCAGTCCAAGTGCCCTTGCACATAAGGGATCCCCTGAGCTGCTGACCTGCAAAAAAAAGCCCCCCAAAATGCCTCTCTGGGCAATGCTGGGCAGTGCATCAGACTCTGAGCTCCATCATTTCAGCTGGGAATGGTGTTTCAGAAGCACCATCCCTCTGCAATGGGAAACTACAAACCCTCAGACCATGCCGCTGACTTCTGGCCTGCTAAGACTTCTGGCTGAAGCTTTATTTTTAGGAAGGAATATAGAAATCAATTAGAAATAATCCCTAAAAAAAGGGCACAGAAGCATGCTTATGTACTGTTTGGAGTAGCTCCATCCTTTATTAGGAAAAAGGAGACAAAAACCCAAGGCTTTTCCTTTCCAGATGAATTCTGCAATGTCTGCCTTGAGTTGCACCA
The DNA here is from genome assembly GCA_013399175.1 of Odontophorus gujanensis. Taxonomy (NCBI): domain Eukaryota; kingdom Metazoa; phylum Chordata; class Aves; order Galliformes; family Odontophoridae; genus Odontophorus; species Odontophorus gujanensis. The sequence goes on from VXAB01002100.1 coordinate 74,969, forward strand.
GAGGAGGTTCAGACCTCAGGAAAAACATCTCAGAAAGAGCGGTGATGCTTTGGCACAGGCTGCCTGGAGAGATGGTGGAGTCACTGTCCCTGGAGGTATTCAAGAACTGTGGAGATGTGGCACTGAGGGATGTGGTCAGTGGGCATGAGGGGGTGGGTTGGGGTTGGACATGAGGATCTTCGTGGTCTTTTCCAACCTTAATGATTCTATGATTCCACAATCTGCGTTTGAGAAATCATGCAGAGCAGTCTGGCTAAAGAAAAGAGGAGCGTCCCCGATTTACAGACAGGGATCTTCTGCACAGAGGGGCTAAGGCATGGCTTCCTTTATTCAATTTCAGCCATCAAAGTGATTTTTAGCCCAGGTTGCTCCCCTTAGGCTTTCTCCACTGACAACGGTTAAAACCACCAATTAGTCAAGCATCTAATGCAGGATTGGGAGAATTACTGTAGCAAGAGGTGATGGGAGAAACCGTCAGTCAAACATCAGTGGAAATAAATAGCATCATCTCTGCCTGTTAAAGCCAGAGATCTGCTTGTGTTTGCAAAAATCACCAAAAATTGAGGTGGATGTAGGTGCTTTCACCGTCCTTTTCCTGGCAGGGGGCATGGGAACAGGGGGAAATATCCCACTGCTGGTGAGGGAAGGAGAGGGAATGGAGCCAAGACAGATCATCCTGACCCCAAAGCATTATATATCTCAGCTATCTGAAAAGAAATCAATTCGCTGAAGGACAAAGGGGCAGGAGGGAGAGAGAGGCCGTGACAAAAACAGGGATGTTTGTCGCTGAGAGCCCACCACAAATTCCCCAGAACCCTGGGGAACACCCTTGGCAGCACCGACCTGGCTCTGCATCGTATCAGCACACCCTGCATACAACGGACACCCTTTAAAGAACAAATCCTTTTGTGTCAATATTTGGAGGGCTCCCCACGCTGCGGTGCGTGGCTGTTTATCTTTGGTAGAAGTGCTTTGGTGCTGGAGATAACAGCAGGCGAACGCGGGCGCCTTGCAGCTCTGATTTATGTGCGACCTTCAGCATCCCACCTGGGGCAGCCTTATCTGAGAGCCCCACTGGGGGATGATGACCTAAAGGCAGAGAGGAAGGGCAGCATCGGGCAGCAGCGTGGGATGGGGTTGGCTCCACTCGTTCCTCTGACCTTTCAGGAATCATCACCCCGGCCATTGCAAAAAACAAGCTGATGGGGGATGAAAGAGAAAAAAAGCTGGAAGAGAGGGGAAAGGGCAAGGGTGCTCAGCTGTAACTGTGTAACACACAAAGTGGTCTCAGGAGAGGCATCAGCAGCTGGCTGAGGCTGATGCAGGGTCCAACCCCTACCCAGAGAAGGGTGCACAGCACCACATCCATCCCCAAGCAGCTGCTGCTGTTTTGCCTGATACAGCCCAGGACACTGCTACCCTTCTTAGCAGGGAGGGCACACTGCTGGGCTATGTTCCACATAGTTCCCACCAGGACCCCCAGTCCCCGTTCCCGCAGAGCTGTTCCTGTTTGGGTGCCTCAGTTTGGTGCTGGGGTTGCTCCTACCCAAAGGAAGGGCTCTGCACTGCTCCTTGTCAGACCCTGGGAGCCTTCCCCCCAGCCTGTTGAAAAAGTGAAGGGCTGAGGCTTTCCAGTGTTGAACAAATCTCTTCATGCCCTGCCTATTGAGTAGAATGCAGATGACCCTCCTTGCTTGCACTTCTCACTCCCCAGGAATGGAAACCCAGCCCAGTCCCAACCAGGGCTTCCTCCAGCTGCCTAATGGCCCGCTTGAAATTTTATAGCCCTTTTTATGGAGACTGCAACGCAGGTCTTTAATGCTCCAGGAGAGCAGAGAAAAACTTTTGTTACGAGGAAATGTGAACTTGCTTTACTTATGCATGAATTAGTGCCATTTCTATTCAAGGGAGCGCATGAGAGGGCCAAATATTTGCACTTTGTATTACAGAAGAACTGCCATTCCCAGCTCTTTACAGAAGTAATTTATTTCTCTCTCTCCTTACCTTGGGGGAGAAACATTATAACTCCTGGTTTGCTGGGGAGTCAATAAAACAGCAGTGCTGTTAAGGATCTGCTTTGCAATTGCTGATGGGGAAAGAAAGGGGATCCCCAAATTTCTCCTCTCTTTTCCTCCCTTGGTAAGTTCACATCCATGAGCGGGGCCAAAATGCAAGAGTGTGGCCCTATTTTTCTTTCCTATAACAAGGGTTAATGTTGCCTTTGCTTCCCAGGTGGTATATTTGGGTTAAAATGATGGACGCAGCACAGGGTGCAGGAGAGATGATGGGTATGGGAATGTGGTACAGCCCCAGATGTCTTGCACAGCTTCAGGAGCTCCCAGCCCAGGGAACATCAGCCATATCAACTTCAAAAAGCAAAAAGAGGAAATCCCCAGAGTCATTCACCTGCACAGCTGCAACACAGCGTCACTGAACCAGAGAGCAGGGTCAGTGTGAGCAGGGGGCACTTCGTCCCTGAAAATCCCTACGTCTGTAGGGGCAGAGACTCAAAAATAACATATGTGTTTTCCTTGGTTCTTTTCTTTCCTGCTGGGCATTCAGCTCCTGGTTGCCCAGTTGCTCTCCCTGGAAGTCATTGTGGAAGACCCAGGACTCCCTTTCTCAGGGATGGAGCCTTAGCTCTCAGTACAAGCGTCTTAGCAGAGCTGTTGTGTGGCATTTTTCTCACTTAAGCAGTACAGACTTACCCTGTACACACATCAGAACCAGGTCCTAAAGGCAAATCCATCCCTAAGATGAATTAGGAGTAACACAAAGATTAAAATCTCTGCATGCAAAGGGAAGACTGCACCTTGCACAATGCTAAGGGGACCCTGCAACACCGGCGCTCCAGCAAAAATCACACTGTTGGAAAAAAACCCCATCCTAAATCCCTCTATCCATCACTAATAATGAGAATCCAGCCCATTATGCAGTCTATTAATGCTCAGTGGAGGCAGAGAAAGGAAAGATCCCTTCTGGGGAGTGACTATCATTGCCATCAGGTTACAAATGCCTGTGACCCCTGAAAGCTTTATGCATGCAGAAATAGTGAGTTCAGTCACAGAAAAGATTCAGTACCAGACAAAACCTGCAGGTTTTTCCTTCCCTCTTCTTTTAATAGGTAATGACAGCTAAAAGAACTTAGAATTTATTCCCTACACATCGCCATAATCAAATAATATGCTAATGCTACTAGCATGGGACCTTGCATCGCAAATGACTTAGAATCATACAGTCCTTCAAAATACTAGAGTTTCATTTAAATCGGTCTCCACAGCAACTGGAAACAAAATGTTGGATGAAAATCTTCATGGCTGGGCAAGGTGAGTGAGGAATTTCACAGTGGAGCATGTAGACATGAAGATGGCTTGGTCCAACCACGGCCAGTGGGCTGTTCCCATCATCTAGTTGACCTTACTGGTCTTTTCCAACCATAATGATTCTATAATCTGCCACCCAACCAGCTGGGATAATGAACAGTATGGGAAAGTAAAGCTGTTTCTCCAGGAGAACCTCAAAGTGTGCTGATGGAAAAAGCAGACACGGAGTTTGTGCAGCCATGAAGACTGGGAAGACTTTCTTGGCCCTCCTTCTTGGCTGTGATTCAACATTTCCCATACACATCTGATCAATTCCGACCTGACTATTTGCAAATGGCCCAGGGTAATGTGGCTCCTGGTCAGCCTCCTGTATTTTAGGGTTGTAGAAGCACAAACCAGGAAGAAGGTGTTCACTGCTGGATTCTCTCCCTTATCTGCTCTGCTCACAAGCTGTCCTCAATGAGCAATATCTCTCACCAAGACCAGAGACTGTGCTGCATCCTCTGGCTAGTGCTTACCATGTTTCATCCTATGGAAAACGTTCCCCAGATCCATTTGAAAATGAGCTAAGCTTTGCCCTGTCATGGTCGAAAAGACACTGGATAGAAACCAGCTCATTTCCCATCAAAATGTTATCCCTGCTGCTCCACCTGTCTTCCCTGCACTTGTTTCACTCCGTGGTCACCATTATGTAAGTGGTGGGATCTCCACTATGGTTGGGGCTTTTTGGCATTCCCCTGATGAAATGAATATTAGAAACGCATCCCACAAAAATGTCTTTGAAAGCAAGGTCAGAAGCGTCTCACTTGAGAATGACTGAAAGTTCAGGCAATGAAAAGAAAACAGCCCCAACCAGTCTCCCAGCTCTGTTAGTAATTATCTGGGCTCCGGTGGGTGTTAAAACATCTGTACTGGTTTGGCAGGGACTGGGGAGTGGGGCTTGTGCCAAAGGCAAGTACTGGCGTGGGCTGAAAGCAGCGCAGCAATACATTAGAGGAGTACTCATGCTCAGAAGCACATGGCCAGCAGCCTCTCCTACAGGTTCCTTTGGGTTAGGATCATCCCCATCCCTGTCCCCTTTGGGACCGTCCCAAGTGGGAGCTTGGGCAGTAACAGGAATTGCAGGAGTGGCTGGATTCCTGAATTCTGCTGCATTTGATATCCCCCTGGACTTTGGCAACCATCACTTCATGTCTACGTTGTGCTCTTGCAATTCTTATTTCTGGGCATGAACGTTTCCACATGGACAATCTCATCTCCTGACTCAGGAGCAAAACATTCTACAGTATCTCAGCACTGGAGCAAATTCTGTCTCCCCTGATGCTCTCTGACGGGATGGGAACCATCCCATGGACTCTTCTTATTCAGCAGCTCCCCTCCTTCCTCATTCTCATTCAAACACAGCTCACCAAGTGCTGTGAGCCTAACACCTAGAAAAGCCAGATTACATTATCACCCCAAGTGATCGTCCTCGTGCACGCTGCAGATGGTACCAGCACCTGGACCCAAATCTTCATCCTGTTGCCCGGTGCATGCTTCATGTTTGGAGTAGGGCCAGCTGAAAATGTTCTGACATCCTCCAGCTGGAACATGCTATTTCATCAGAATAGGAGCTTGACAAGGCATCATCTGCAGCCAGAAATTACAAGAAACCTGTAGAGAATATAAGTGAATTCTGAAGGAAGGGGAGAAGGTCAAAGAGCTTTGATTCATACCTATTAGAGGGGATAGTTCTTGACTGCTTTGACTGAAAACCACTGCTACACACTTTCCAGATCATAGGGTCTTAGAAAGGCTTGGATTGGAAGAAACCTTAAAACTCATCCAGTTATCCAGTTTCAACCCCTGCTGTGTGCAGGGTGAAAGCACAGTTTTGAGTGAAAGTCTTTTTTTTTTTTTAAAATCCATTTCATTTGAGAATGAAAATGCATGAATCAAAATAGATGCTGAAAACAGATGAAAATGAATTCAAGAGAAAAGGAACACAGTGAATTTTTACCACCTCTGGTAAAAACTGCGTTCTAAATTTGTGTCCGTTGAAGCAGGTTTGGGTTAAATCCAGTACCTCGTGTCCCTCTTATCCCTACCACCATGGGTGATACACCACTCCTATCAGAGTCCTTCACCCATGGGATGAAATATGGCTTGGTAACGAATACATGCTGCATTGGAACTGTTTTTGTCCACAGATGCTGGGAGGAACAAGTCATGATATAATGGATTTTGGCTGCGACCACAGGAATGCAGGAATTACTAGGAGCAGACCAGAGCAGCAGCCAGACTGCTTCAGCTTTGCATCTCCAAACTCTTCAGAGAAAGCTGAGAACTTCACAGAGATCAATCATGCAGCAATGCACCTGCGGGAAGAACTGATTTACACCTCACTTCATCATTTACAGCCCTTATCAAAGGAAATGCTTCAACTCATCCAACATACTGTAGCCGTGCTTGCATCGATGAAAGTACTAATTCTTCAAACCACTCCATCTGCAGGATGAGCCCTTCTGTGGTGTTGGACATGGGTTGATGGTTGCACTGGATGATCTTAACGGTCTTTCCAATTCTGTGATTCAGGTCTATGAGCACAGAGCTGGGCTTCCCTTCAAACAGCACTATGAGGCACCCTCCAGCAGCCCGTGTTCCCATTACTGAGACACACTGGTGGGTGTCTTGCTGCAGGAAGCATTGTTTGACAGGAAGGACATCATGGACCTATCTGCACAGAAATATGAGTGACAGACATGGGATAGGATGGTCCTTCTGACACATCAAAGGAATTCAAAGCATTTGTATGGTCATATTCTGAGTTACAGAATCACAGAATCACAGAATCACAGAATTGTAGGGGTTGGAAGGGACCTCCAGAGATCATTGAGTCCAACCCTCCCTAGGCCAGGTTGCACAGGTAGGTGTCCAGGTGGGTCTTGAATAATGAATGAGCTTCAAGTCACAAAATCACAAATCACAGTACCCTGTGCTCAGAGATATGGGATGAAGTTTGGGGATGAGTAAAAACAATTGCAGTCAAAATACTGGGACTGAGATATGAGGAGAGAGTCTTCTCCATCAGGAATTGTTTTGAGATGATCCTTAGAAGAGAGGAAGGTGGTACATGACCAGGTTTTGAACCTAACACTAATCACCGAAGCATCCATCAGCTGGCAAAAAGACTCAGTGTGGACATTACGGATTTCAAGTGAGTATTTGAAAGACTTCACCATGACTCATTTGAGAGCAATTTGAACAGTTATGTCAAGCCAGCAAAAAATAATTACCATCATAAAGGCTTCACATCAAGGTTGAGCCTGTGCAAAGTATATGCAAGCTTGAGGGAATGGTTTGCACAGATCCCAATGTCAGACAAGGTGGTACATGGCAGAACGAGTGACCTGCCAGAGAATGAAGGTGAGGATGGAGCCACTGGCAGGGCAGGAGCCATTCACTGCACTTTTACAAGTGAAGAAGAATTTCCAAGGGCCTGAGTGCACACCCAGTGCACCCAGATCAAGAAGGGATCTGTTGTCAGTTATGAGCAAAACAGCAAATGCAGTGAGTCGCTCCACTCCAGTTTACTTTCAAAATCAACAGTGTACAAGAACAAGGGCAGTTTATATATTTGGCAGTAAAATGATGGAGGCAACCAGGCCAAAAATTACCAAGCAGAAGCTGTATCGGCAAGGAAGGAATTTGGTTATGTGCAGCTAAAGGAACACATGATGAAATTTTTTAGGTGAAACGTCGTTTTCCACCCTAACAAACGGTGGCAATCAATCAGATGTGCAAACAAGGCAGATGCATGTGATAGTGAACCATAAGTACAAAATGGAGCTGACCCTCAGCAAGGGCTGAGATGTGTGAGAGTTTCCCCACCAGCCCCAGAACAGTTAGAGGACTACTAGGGCCATGGTAAGAAAACAGGAGTCTGATCTTAACCAGCACCAAGGATTATCAGAAAACATGCTGAGAAATGGGCTCTGCTGGGGCAGTGTCTCATCTCATTCTCTGCCCTTCCACCTTTGAGGCAATGCTAACAGTAATGCACACCAGTTTTACGAGCTGGGATTGCTGAGGTGTCCCTTCTCCTCACCATACTCTGAAGTCTGATATCTCCCTGCAGTGCTAACTCACATAAATGCCAGAAACAAAGAATATCTGAGACGGGAAGGGACCTCTGAAGATGGTCTGGTCCAAAGGAGGGGGAACTATGGCAGCTTAAGATTGAGTCCAGCTGGGATGTGAGTGTTCCCAAGGATGGAGACTCCACAGCCAACAGTGAGTTCCACAACATCAAAGAGGTGCTGGGTTTTTTTTTTGTATAATGTGTAGCTGTAAGTAGTCACTTCAGTCTCTGTGGCTTAAAGTAATTGTAAGCATGGACTAACAGTGAAACAGATCCTTTGATGGCTAGTGGAGACTAAACCCATGCCATGTCTGATTCTCAGAGAGGGAAGATGCAGAGCAAGAGCAAGGTGGGCACCGAAGAGGTAAGTGGCATCACCAACATGCCTATGCTGCACCTTGGTGATGTATCCCTTCAAGCAGGAGCTTGTGCAATCCCCACTCCAGCAGAAAACAGAGTTCTTGGCTCTATCTGCACTACGAGGGGCTCGGAGAGATGTCCTCAGATGAAGGCACACATGGGAACGTGGGAATTTGTTTGTGTTCCCCAGGTCAGGTGCAACCCCACAGTCCCAGTAATAAATTGCCATTGCTGCAGCTCTGACACTGTACCACACTAAATAATGCAGAAGTACTTTGGAGAAGCGGGCAGTAATTATAACCAAAGCATAGAAAACATGTAGGGAAGAAGTGTTATCTTTGCAGATAAAATCAGTAATAAATGCTACTGCATTCATAAATAAAAATCAGTCTGGAAACAAACGCTGAGCAGTGTCATGGAAAGTTCATAGTAATCGACAGCTTCACGGCTCCTTCCTGCTCTGTGAGCATATTCACTTGGAGGCTTTATAGGCTTTAGGAAGCTTCGTTTTAATTGGAAATGTAAAGCGACACAAACCAGTCAACAAACAGGCACTGGGGGCTGTGGTATGAGAGCTTCAATCTATCCTGGCTGTCAGAGTGTTCCTCACAAAACAGTGCTCAGGAGGTATAAAGCACGGCCCAGACTAAATGCTTTGGGGGAACAACATGAAATATATGGGGGGAAGTGAAAGGCAAGTCATGGAAAACGTGGGGGGAGGTAAAAAACAGGCACGTCAGCCCTAAATTATCCGCCTCAGAGGTCACTGTGGTTTTCNTTCGCCGGTCGCTTTGCTCCAAGCCCATCAGCTGTTTTTCTTTCCAAAGGCTTTGCATGATTTTGCTTTTTTGATCTGATGCTGATACTGTCTGCAGCACTTGTTTTTCCACGGTCAGGAAGTCATTCTAAAAATTCCTCGGTGCCCATTAAACTAATGGGGCTGACCCGATGCACGCAGGGCTTGTAGCAATAAAAGCCAATTAGAAAATGAAGAATTGTTTTAAATGGGTTTCTGATTTAGACTACCTGGTCCAGAAGTGAGTCCTGGGCAGGACTGAGAAGCGTGAATACAGTTTGTCAACATCTGCTGGAAACCTGTGCTGGAAAAGCTGGGTGATTTTGCTCTAAAATAAGAAACCCCTCCCAACTCTTGAAATTCACATTTCTTCCTCCCCTCCCAACTTAAATCCCAGCTCTAGCTCAGTGAACTCAGTGAGACTTTGGCCAGAAAAAGGCAGGATTTTCCCTGATAGTCCAGCTTCCTATTCACCTTTGGCAGAGGAAAGCCATGTAGCATTGCACTTGGCACCTGTGGGGAACCAGTCAAGAAGGGCTGAAATATTTGGGGTTTTTTTTTGGAAAGCAGTGTGTAAATTTTCTAATCTGCAGGTTGATGTTTTTATTGTTTGCAGAAAAGATAGCAGCATTTTTTATCTGTAAATCTGGTGCTCCACTGACTGTTCCCATCCCTGTAGGGTACGGTTGGAGGGGGCTCAACTGCCACCGATCTACAGGTGGCCTTTCCTGGAATGGCAGTGCTATGGGTTTACAGTTAAAAGGACAAGAAATCTCCTAGATTTTTCCATCCTCATCTCAAAACGGCCAGAGTCAANAGAGGACTACTAGGGCCATGGTAAGAAAACAGGAGTCTGATCTTAACCAGCACCAAGGATTATCAGAAAACATGCTGAGAAATGGGCTCTGCTGGGGCAGTGTCTCATCTCATTCTCTGCCCTTCCACCTTTGAGGCAATGCTAACAGTCATGCACACCAGTTTTACGAGCTGGGATTGCTGAGGTGTCCCTTCTCCTCACCATACTCTGAAGTCTGATATCTCCCTGCAGTGCTAACTCACATAAATGCCAGAAACAAAGAATATCTGAGACGGGAAGGGACCTCTGAAGATGGTCTGGTCCAAAGGAGGGGGAACTATGGCAGCTTAAGATTGAGTCCAGCTGGGATGTGAGTGTTCCCAAGGATGGAGACTCCACAGCCAACAGTGAGTTCCACAACATCAAAGAGGTGCTGGGTTTTTTTTTTGTATAATGTGTAGCTGTAAGTAGTCACTTCAGTCTCTGTGGCTTAAAGTAATTGTAAGCATGGACTAACAGTGAAACAGATCCTTTGATGGCTAGTGGAGACTAAACCCATGCCATGTCTGATTCTCAGAGAGGGAAGATGCAGAGCAAGAGCAAGGTGGGCACCGAAGAGGTAAGTGGCATCACCAACATGCCTATGCTGCACCTTGGTGATGTATCCCTTCAAGCAGGAGCTTGTGCAATCCCCACTCCAGCAGAAAACAGAGTTCTTGGCTCTATCTGCACTACGAGGGGCTCGGAGAGATGTCCTCAGATGAAGGCACACATGGGAACGTGGGAATTTGTTTGTGTTCCCCAGGTCAGGTGCAACCCCACAGTCCCAGTAATAAATTGCCATTGCTGCAGCTCTGACACTGTACCACACTAAATAATGCAGAAGTACTTTGGAGAAGCGGGCAGTAATTATAACCAAAGCATAGAAAACATGTAGGGAAGAAGTGTTATCTTTGCAGATAAAATCAGTAATAAATGCTACTGCATTCATAAATAAAAATCAGTCTGGAAACAAACGCTGAGCAGTGTCATGGAAAGTTCATAGTAATCGACAGCTTCACGGCTCCTTCCTGCTCTGTGAGCATATTCACTTGGAGGCTTTATAGGCTTTAGGAAGCTTCGTTTTAATTGGAAATGTAAAGCGACACAAACCAGTCAACAAACAGGCACTGGGGGCTGTGGTATGAGAGCTTCAATCTATCCTGGCTGTCAGAGTGTTCCTCACAAAACAGTGCTCAGGAGGTATAAAGCACGGCCCAGACTAAATGCTTTGGGGGAACAACATGAAATATATGGGGGGAAGTGAAAGGCAAGTCATGGAAAACGTGGGGGGAGGTAAAAAACAGGCACGTCAGCCCTAAATTATCCGCCTCAGAGGTCACTGTGGTTTTCTCCCTCATCCTCCAACTTGCTCACACACAAGTTTGGGAACCTGCCTCCGTCACATTTCCCGGGCTGAGCCCTATGCATGGAGCATCACTTGCAGTCCTGCATCTCATCCCAACGCCCTGGAGCTCTGAAGATCGGGTGCAGCATAGCAAATCCCACCACTACGCAGCCCAAGACCCTTCTGGGAAATATAAATACAGGCAAATCTGGCTGTGTCCTTCCTCCCAGCTGGCTGACACCCAAAATGCCTCCCTCCCTCCCTCCCTNCCATGTAGCATTGCACTTGGCACCTGTGGGGAACCAGTCAAGAAGGGCTGAAATATTTGGGGTTTTTTTTTGGAAAGCAGTGTGTAAATTTTCTAATCTGCAGGTTGATGTTTTTATTGTTTGCAGAAAAGATAGCAGCATTTTTTATCTGTAAATCTGGTGCTCCACTGACTGTTCCCATCCCTGTAGGGTACGGTTGGAGGGGGCTCAACTGCCACCGATCTACAGGTGGCCTTTCCTGGAATGGCAGTGCTATGGGTTTACAGTTAAAAGGACAAGAAATCTCCTAGATTTTTCCATCCTCATCTCAAAACGGCCAGAGTCAAAATAAAATTAAAAAATCCTAAATTCCCCAATCCCAAATTCTGAAGAAAATATTGACCCAGCACTGCAAAACCACAGATGTTTGAAACCATCGCCCCTTGTTCTATCACAACAGGCTCTGCTAACGAAGGGGACAGACTCTTTAGCAAATTTGTTGTGGTAGCACAAAGCAAAAATGTTTCAAGCTAAAAGATGGGAGANTTGTTGTGGTAGCACAAAGCAAAAATGTTTCAAGCTAAAAGATGGGAGATTTAGATTGGATGTAAGGGAGTTTTTTATGATACGGGTGGTGAGGCACTGGCACAGACAGCCCAGAGAGGTGGCGGATGCCCCATCCCTGGAGAAGACATCCAAGGTCAGGCTGGATGGGGCTCTGAGCACCTGATGGAGCTGTGGGGCTCCCTGTTCACTGCAGGGGAGTTAGACCAGATGGCTTTAAGAGGTCCTTTCCAACTCAAATGATTTTGTGATTCTTTGTTCAGTGGCATCAAACTCTTGAAGCCAGAAGCTTGGCTTTGTAATCATGTAGACACCTCAAGAATTTTGCTTTTGCTTTCTGGTTTCCAGAGTTCTCTGTATCCCTGCTTTGGTCTTCCTCCTGGCACCTACATAGGCTTTCAATCTGCTCTGGTGTTAAGGACAGTGACCATCTTAGCAGTGCTGTGTTGACTCCAGTTCTGCAGTGTTTCTGCAGGTAACACAACATGATGAAGAGCTTGATACAGCGAGCAGAGTAAGGTGTAGAAGAATAGAAACATTAAAGCAGGAAAAGATTGCTAAGATCATCAAGTCCAACTGCCAACCTGTCACTACCAATCCCACTAAACCACAGTGCTACATCTACTTTAACAGTAGGGGCTGATCCTTATTCAGTGTGAATAAAATGAAGTCAGATGAAACCACTTGGAGAGCCAAACATCTCCAAGGTCTTGGCAGCAGCTCTGAGATGGATCGGATTCATCTCAGCATCATTTTAGGAGTCATAAGGTGAAGTATCCACCTGGGCTCAGCAGTGCTGCTTTCCTGGAGAGTCGCAGGAAAGAAACAGGCACTTCTGGGGCACTAATGATTCACCCCATTTCAGACTTTTTCCACCTTCTCCCTAGAACAGTGCCTATTTCAATCAGCAGTCTCATTGACAGCAGCACCAGATCCCTCTCCAAAACACGAGGTGAATCACAGCAAGGAGACCCTTAGGTTGGTAGGGATCAGCCACAGTCCCTCCCGGTTTTTTAATTCTAGGAAGCAAATTCCTTGGTTGTCAGTGGCTTTCTGCTCTTTAGCAGACTCATTAGCACCTGGACTAGCTCATCTCCAAAGGGAAAGAGGGAAAAAGGAGGAGGGGGAAAGCCAGCAGGAACTTAACTGCTCTCAAGCTGCTCCTTTGTGCCAAGACCACTCCATCTCTGGTATTGTTTACACTGAAATAAAAGCTGAACAGTGTCGGGTCTTAAAATAACTTGCTGTTTTCAGCTCAGGAAAGCCAGGGTCAGGGAAGTTTGGAGCAAATTTAAAGAAGCAGGATGACTAAGGGACAGACTGGGACTCATAGAAGGAGGCATTCACATAAACGCTGAGCTCCATCACCAGCCTGGAGCAAACTGGGCTCTGGGTCTCCCTGTCCGTACTACCTAGACCAGATCAGGCCTTGACCAAGCTGAGATGTGACATCTGCACTTGTTCTCCCAGGGCAAATCTGCAGCCACAGTGGTTTCTTCTGTTAGGAAAACTCGATACACGTTAGAGGAGGACAGCTGGGACTGACCCAAACGTCCCTTAGATGTGCAACCAATGGGTCTAGATGTGAAAAGAGGAGCTCCGTGGTGCTGAGTGTAGAAAGTATTGATGGGAACACTGAGGAGGTGTTGAATCTATAGGGGCTGCTGCAGGGTGACATCCATAACGCCTGAGGAAGGGGGTCAAAGAGGAACTCCATATTGCTGTCTTAACACACCTCCTAGTCCTGAATGGGGCAGGGCACACCAGGTCTTTGAGTGAGTTTACAAGACATGGTTAGGCTGGATACATGGAGGCAGGTCTGCCTCATACCCACCATGGTTCAAGCTCAGCTCAGTCACTGATGGGCTGATGGTTGCACGAGATGATCTTGTGGCCTTTTCCAACCTTTATGATTCTATGATAACCTTGCTCATCACTTGCCATAGAGCACCATGCTGTCTGCTGGGAGACAGACTGGCCTCTAGGAGAGCTGACAGTCAGCTATGACCCAAACCAGGTTATTAAGATGAACCCAAGGCCAATCAACTTGAGTTGATAGGAGCTGAAGCATCAAGTCCTGACCCAGGTGGAGGGTGTAGGACCCAGCAAGGGGCTGCCTGGCTGCCTGCTGGGCTGTCCTTAGGTGGCAGATCCCAAAATACAGCTCATGGGGCTTGGGTGCTTCTGGAGACACAAGGACATGCTCACATCTCCCTCCTCACCCCCATTTCTCAGCCATCAGCATGCTCCCCAGCACAGCTCTCATCTAGGGAAGGAAGCAGGCGTGTGCCCAACACAATAGCAAGGAAGTACCTGGTCATTAGTGTTTCCCCTCTGGTTTCATGCCTCCTGGTCATAACAGAGGTAGAGACAGTGGAAAGTGGGGGCTGCCCTGGGGTTGTTGCTTTGCTTAGGCTCCCTGGTGCCCTGCTCCTACGTGCAAGGATAGTTAACAGTAATCTGGTGGCAGTTTTGGGTGGTGAGTGGCACACAAATCTGTATTTTCTCCCTGGTCCTATCTGCAGCTTCTTGGCTGAGCTTTTGGGCATCTCCTGCCCCATGGACAGAATTTTGGGGGGTACCTTTGTGCGGTGTTTTAACCCTTCACCTCAATAAACAATCACATAAACCTGGGTGCAAGGAATCAGCAGAGTGACAGGCATTGCTTGCTTGATATTGGGACCAAGGCATTCTGGGGGGAGAAGACAGAAAGGAGCAGAGCAGCACATGGGCTGAGCAGCACAGACTGCAGGCAGCCCATGCATACAGGGCTGGGAGTAAGCTGAGTTCAAAGAGGAAGGACAGTCCCCTCTTCCCAGCTGGGAAACCATCAGCCCTGCAGCCTCCGCAGGCAGGGACACTCAGCTCCCCATTAAACATTAATGCTGGGCCCTGGCTGGCATTTTGTGAGATGGTAAAAGCCTGGGGAGCACTGAGGATTGATCCCAGACAGGATGCAACCATTAGTGCCGTGCTTCAGAGGTAGAGCAAGCAGGGAGCCAGACCCTGGGAGCGCCTCGTTGGATCCGTAAAAGAAAAAATGAAGTTCCAGATGATATGAAAGAAAGAAAAAAGAAAAAGCACTCGATGATTCTCCTTTGGCTGGGGACGTGTGTGCCCGGGCTGGGTGGGAGAGGACACTGCTGCCAAGCACAGCCCATGGGCAGAAGCCAGCACCAGCCCTTTCCCACGCTCCTCTCACCCTCAGACCTTCAGCAGCGACGTTTACTCATCCACTAATGCATCACTGCTCCCTCTCTTTGATTTTTCAGTGCAGCCTGGAAGGCTTGGCTGAGATCAGGCTGCTGTTTATTAGGGCAAAGCTGTAGTATGATTGCTTGGGAAGCCTTGAGCATTGGGGTGAGACATCGTGGCTGAGCTGAGACACCGACTGTGCAAGGCGGACTGAAACAGAGGCAAATATTGCCCTCCCTCCTTCCACTGAGGGGAAAAACCTCTAGCATGGGGGCAGTAAATTGTTTTTCATACAACACAAAAACCCACAAAGGGTCTGCTCGGTGCCCATGAGTCAAAGCCCAGAGAGAGAGCTCGCATCCTACAGCAGAAGAAAAGGAGCAGATAGATGGATGGGGGCAGAAACAGGAAGGTACTGACCCACCTGAAATAAGTAACCTGTTCACAGGTGCTCTGCAAAGATGTACTCACTGGTCCATGAGAAATTAAATTACACACAGAGCTGCACCTCTGAGTCTCATCAGAAATAGGAGATGCCAGGGTTTTGGTTGAAGCATTGGCTGCAGAAGGGGTTAATGGCACATGAGATATGTTTAGCAGAATTGCTATTATATATATATATATATATAAATATACATATATGTATGTATGTTTTTTTTCTCTTCTTTCTTCCCCCAACGAACAAAGCGTATGAGAAAATACAGTTCACAGTGGAGACCTGGCTGCCTGCCCACTAGGGCAGGGAAAATGCAGATGGTTGGAAACTCAACTCCATGGCCACAAACCTGGGCTCTGGCTGCAGCACCCAGCAGAGGGGCCCTGGGAATCCAGCAGCCATGTGATAACGAGAAATATTCCCCCCAGACGAGGGCAATGCCAGGATGTGGTCCACAGAGCAAAGCTGATGCCTTCCTCTGTGCTGCACCTTGGGTGTGTTAAGCACATACATGCCGCAATCCATCAAGGGGATGTGACCAGTTCTGTTTCCACCCAGAATGGGTTAAAGCTTGATAAATGCAAGCAAAACCTCAGCGACTTTTTGCCTTTTGTCCCTGGCTGGTGAAAGCATCATGGTTTGGATTAAAGGTAGAGCTGTCGCACCCGCGTCCCTCCTTGCAAGGCTCCTCTTGTTCAAAGCAGTAATTAGCTACCAAAGTAAATAGGTGTTAGCAGAAACAAAGAGCTGCACTCGTTCTGGGTAAACACCTCAGATCTAATTTAATTTCCCCTCTTCTAGTAAGTGCAATCTCAGGGCTACCCAGCTATTTCCAGGCTGGGGCACAGAGCGCTCATCGGTGATGCCGGGGCAGCTGTGTAAGTCCCTGAGGCTGCAATGAGCTCCTTTTTGATGAGCCAGATGTGGAACACAGTTGGCAGTCACTGACAGCAGCACCGTGCTAAACTCCATCCGTGCCTTAATCCTCAGAGCCTCCCAGTCTAGACAGGACACGACCAACTAATGTAAAAACCAAGCAACAGAAAATTCACCATCTCCTTCTGAGCTGTCGGCAGAAGGAAACAACAAAGGGCTCTCTGGCCTATTTTATTTTGTTTTCTTGCAAAGGTGTTTTGCCTTTTTTTCTTGCAATTCCTGCAAGGCAGTATGCATCCAAGCTTGCTGCCTGTAGCCTCTTTCAGGTTTCATTTGCTCACTGGCCATGCTAAAAAGCGATGGAGGTACACTGTAGCATGGGCTGTCCCTCCAAGCAAACACCTTTGCTGGTGACAGAGTGCTCTCTTGGCTGGGAAGAGACCTGATAGCAGCTCTTCAGTATCTGAATGGGGGCTGTAAGAAAGAAGAGGACAGACACTTCAGCAGGGTCTGTTGTGACAGGGTAAGAGGAAATGGTTGCAAACTCAAAGAGGGAAGATTTAGACTGGATAGAAGGAGGAAATCTTTTTTACAGTTGGAGTGGTGAGGCACTGGTGCATGCTGACTGGAGAGGTGATGGAGACATTCACAGTCACCAGGCTCTGAGCACCTGATGGATCTGTGGGTGTCCCTGCTCTTTGCAGGGGAGTTGGAACAGATGTCCTTTAAAAGTCTCTTCCAATTCAAGCCATTCTATGAACACAACAGGAGCCACCTGGCTATGGGACCAGATCCAGGCCTTTGGGGTTGGCATAATGCAGTAAGCACTCCACATCCCCCAAAAGTGAGAACAAGCAGAAAGATGTGCACAGGAGCTTCTCCAGTGGCTTTTGATCTCATTACACCACGCTGCCTGACTGCTGGGAGAAGTGGGTGGAGGTAATTAATTGCTACAATTAGCACGGAGCTGTTGCTGCCTATGATGTTTATCTTCTCCTGCCGCTTTTGGTGCATCCAGTTACTGACTTCTAACACTGTGCTGCAACGATCTGGCAAACTCTGCACAGCCTCAGGCAGCAAAATCATACAACAGGATCACAGAATCATTAAGGCTGGAAAAGACCTCAAAGATCTGTCTCATCCAAGCATCATCCCATCACCACCATGCCCGTTGACCGTGTCCCTCAGTGCCACGTCTGTCATCTACTTCATGAAAGGAATGCTGTCTGCTTTAGGAAATCCAAAGGGTTTCCCACACTGGCCATCCGTGTGGGGTCCAGTACTAGGGTAAAGCACTGGGGAGGAACAGCCCCATCAACAGGACATGCTGGGGGCACCCAACTGGGGGCAGCTCTGCAGGAACAGGCCCGGGGGTCCCAGTAGGGCAAAGCACCAGCCCTGCATAATTCATGCTGCCTCTTTCCACAGCATCTGGCCACATCTGCTGCATTCCTGTTGCAGGCTTTCTCACAGCTGACTCAGAAAATCTCTCTTTGGCAGCTGGGTATCATTTCAAGTGGGTACTTTCCCTCCAGCACTAACAAGCTGTGATTTAGTTACAAATAAGGAGTTTTGTTTCTCGCTTGCTGATGTCACCCCATGGTCCTGTGGGGAACAGCACTCGCATCTCCACAGCCTGAAAAATCCCATGTTCCCTTTGGGACAGATGCACTTGCAGGCATGAGATTGTTTTTCCTTTTGATGCTCAGGTTTATATTTCAGCCAACTCCAGTATCGATCCCGCTGTCCCCACACTGAAGCTCGATTTACTAAATGGGAAGAGAAAAAGTTCCCCCAGCTGTGTGCAAGCAAAACTCAAACTAAAAGAGACGAGATTTCAATTGGATGTAAGGAAGACATTTTTCACCACAAGGGTGGGGAATTGCTGCACGGGTTGCCCAGAGGGGAGGAGGTGCCCCATCCCTGCAGACACCACAGATCAGGCTGGATGGGCTCTGAGCACCTGATGGAGCTGCGGGTGCCCCTGTTCACTCCAGGGGCCTTTTTGAAGGTCCCTTCCAGCTCATAACGATCCTATGCAAGTGGAAAATCCCGCAAACAAACAGCTCTCGACATCGCAGTGGGATGTCATTTATTTAGCCTGACCTTTCCCTGCCAGCTTAATGCTCGTGGCGATAGCGAGGATCCTCTCTGCCACTTGTGCACCCATTGCCAAGGTGACGTCCCGTTCTCATGCGTCAGCTGGGGAAGATTGCACGCGTGCTGTTGTGATGCTTTGTTTGCTGTCCTGCCTGATGAGATCTTGGCAAGGTTTCAGCTCGCTCAGATTGCAGCTGCTCCGCGCTGGACCTAAAGAGGCTCGAGCTGGACGTTGCTAAGGGGAGCTTGCTGCAGAAACAAGGAGCGTGGAGCCCAAGTCCCCTTTGGTTGGGTGCTTTTCAAGGCTGATTTCTGAAGATCTTTTGGAGATGAGATAGGAAGACAGTAACACACACACAGCGGGTTTATCCCGCGTGCTTGAAAGAGGTTTGAAAGGACTCAGCATGCCACCGGCAGCATCTTGCAGCCACATCCTTTGGCAGCACGTGCTGGGCTGGTTTTACAGCCCCAGCTGAGCTCCTCCAAGCCATGGTTGGTCCTCAAGGAAAGCTGCAGCAAGGTGAAGCATGAACAAGATAAAGGCTCGGATGAAATAAAACCGTGGTGGAGGTAAGATGCCCACAGTTGATAGCAGGAACATTGAGACTGCAGTGCTGCACCCCAGGCACTCAGCCCCACCTCGTGCTGGATGTGACTCCTCCCAGTGCCTCTGAGCAAGCTGTGGAGCTCTTGGAGAGCTGGAGAGCACCACTTTGGGGTCCAGCCTCAGTGAAGTGAGTGTGAATGTCCCCATGCCATGTTGGGAATGTGGAGGTGGCTCAATGGCACTCATGGCAGCAGCTTGCCAAAGCACAGCTGGGTTTGGATGGTGGAAAACGATGAGTGGAATAGATCCTGATGCTGCAGGAGACCACTCCATATCTACCTCCTCCCATCCAAGCCTTTCTCAGGAGGAAATAGGGATGGAGGTGGGGAGAAGATGCACATCCATCACACAATACAATGCTGGTGGTGGCGACAGCCAAAGCAGGAGGAGAGATATGGTCCTGCAGTCCCATTAAAGCTTTCCTCTGAGGGACTGAAACTGCTGAACAAAGGGAATTTTCACTGCTGATTCCCACGACTTTCAAGGGGAATGTGGTGATGGACGGGGACAAAGACTACAGCTAAAAGCTATCCCAAACCCCATCAGCTTCTCATAAGGGGCTCAGAGGGCTATGTCATAGGTAAAAAGTGAATTCGATAGCTTGCAGCAGAAAAGCTTGCTCTGCTTTGGATATCAAAGGTGGGAAATACTTCGGAAGTCATCCAGACATTACTACAACCCCCCTAGCCCTGCACAGGGCAGCACCTTCCTCCCACGGGTCTGACTGGAAGAGGATTCAGGTCCTCTTGAGATAATGGGACGGGGGATTCTTTGGTGGAGGACCTGGCTCTCATGGTACCTGTATTCTCCTCAGACTGGTTGAAGCCGCAGATCTGGCAGATGCTGCGAACCCACTTGTTCATGTCGTCCTCAGTCTCGGCCACCAGATAGAAGGTCCTGTCACTGGTCTTGATGTCGAAGATGTAGCTGTCTTGCAGCTCCTTCTTGTTGAAAGTCAGTCCCGCGTCCACTTGCTCGCAGAAATTGAGGTTGATCACGCGCAAAGGTTTCTTGGAGTGGTCATTTTTGTAGTACTCCAGGACGTCGGGGTCGCCGCTCATCCGACCACTGCGCAGGACGAACCAACGCTTCTTCCATGCCTGGAACAAAGAAAAGAGGGGATGTCACACCCACTGCTCAGGTCATGAGGGCCAGGAAACCACTGCCACGTACGGAGTGACACGGATGGATGTCACCTCCCCACCCTGGGACGCTCTGGGACACTGCTTGAGGCATCCATGCAGGCAGTGTACAGACCCAGGACTTTGGTACCCAAATCTCACTGGTTATCTGAGAGAATTAAGCACTGAAAGACCATTATGGCTTAAGATACAAATGTCTCCAACAAGTGTTAGTCCTAAGGCTCAGAGTGACCTCGCTCAGCCGCAATCTCAAGGCCCAAATACCCTTCACTCCTGGATGATAATCTGCAATTGCAGTATCAAAATGCCTTCCAGCGGCTCAGAGGAGCCCTGGAGCTCTGGACACAGAGCTCTGAGCATCCTGCCCTTCAGAGAAACCCCTGAGAGCATCACAGGGAGCATCTGCAGATACTGAGCATGCCAATTCCATCTCCGTTTAAATGCCAGGATAGAAAGGCTAATGAAACCAATGGGAAACTGGTTTGTCTTTTTAAATATCAGGAATAATGCCAGGGGGCAATCCAAGAATCATTTGTTTTTCAACAACTTCTGCTCCTGGGTACATAGGAAGTTCCTTAGCAAAGAAAAGGTTATTATTGATTTCTACGGGTGGCAGCCTTGGAAAACAAATGCCAGTTACCAGTGCCAGCACTGGGATTTGAACAAAGATGCTTTTTTCTGCAATAAGAGTGGCGAAGCTCTGGCACATGTTGAGCAGAGAGGAGGTGGGTGCTCTGTCCCTGGAGACATTCATGGTCACCAGGCTCTGAACACCCGATGGAGCTGTGGGTGCCCCAGTTCATTGCTGGGTAGCTGGACAGATGACCTTTAAAGGTCCCTTCCAATTCAAACCATTCTATGATTCTAAATCAATGGAGAGAGGCAGGTGCTTCCAGCATTGTTTCATGGGCGTTCTTGATGAAAAAAAAACCCCATCAGTTTGGTCTATTAAACACCACAGGGTACCAACACAAGCTCAACAGAAGCATTTAGCTCATCTGACTTGCCAGAAACAAGAGCATCTGAACAACACGAGCTGGATATGGCCCATGTGGATGAGCAGGGTGAGGCAGGGTATTGCCCACGCTCTCAATTTGTGCAAAAGGACTCCATCTCCACCACCCTGCCCCAACTCTGGATGTTTGTTTGTGAGATTGACTCTATTTTTTTTTTTTTTTTTTAATACAACCAGGTTTTTTTGGGGTGTTTGCTTTTTTTTTTTTTTTTTTTTTAATACAACCAGGTTTTTTAGGGGGTTCATGTGATTATGAGAGGTTGGGGCATGAAAAAGCCCTATGAAGGAAGAACCAACTGCCACATCTTTAATAACCCTAGAGAGGCAGTAAGGTGAGCACTGTGTGGGGACCTCCATGATGTCCCCGAGAAGGTGATGACAGCCCCATAAGTTTTCACTTACAGGTGACAGGGCATGAACTAGACCTTAGTCATCCAATTACATCAGGGTCCCACAGTTTTGGAGAATTTGAGGGCTGAAATAAGGGAAAGAAACCCTTATGACTGTTTGGATCATACTTCTCAAAGGCTTCCAAATTGCTTTTGTTTGTGTCTTTAAGATTTGTGAGCTAGTTAGTTTTGTACTGTCTCTCAAACTGGTGCCTGGTGCCAGGAAAGCATCTTCTGTGCAGCCTTCCAAATGCAGCAGAGAAGCAAACTGCTTTGCAAGAGGACTGACAGGGCTGGCAGATTTTGGTTTTGTCCAGGAGATATTCAACCACTCCTCTGTGAGATGGTTGCTCCCAGCACAAAAAGAATACACTCATGATGGAGATATGCCCATCAGGGAGGGAAAAAACAATAACACAAAAACACTTTCCCCAGGCAGCAGCAATAATTTGCTATTCCATCCCCTCAAAATGGATTGCCCCAATCACTGGGACATGGGAACATTTTTTACTAGCTTTTAAACATCCCATCACCTCCTTCTTATTAACATAAAACCATTTCTTTGCAGCCACTCTACAGAACTAAGAAATGGGCACCCGTTAGCAAGGGTGTCTGGAGAAAGATGAAGTTGTGCAGTCACACGAGCAATCACGTAAATGAAGACACATCCATCACCAATTCTTGGTCCTTGGCTTTATTGCTTTTCAAGCATTTGGAGTCAAGCCTCGAGACCTCCCTTCAAGGCTGAAAAGGTGCACTGAAAAAGACACAAAGTACAGTAACCCGACTCTAGACTTTCAGGGAAAAAATAGGAGGATGTGCTGCAAGAGATGACAGTGATGCTACCACAACTTCCCATTTTAGCTCTGTTACAAGATCCACAACTTCTCTAGTTCTCTGTCGTCTGTCTGGTAGTCATGGAAAGTCCCACACGGTCAATATTTGGCAGAGAAGATGGTCTAACACATGCAGGCTGGTGGTACTGGTGAAGCCCTAATATCAGCTGATTGCAAAAGAACTGCTTCAGCCAGGTTATATTTTTATTTTATTTTATTTTTATTTTTATGAGCACTTAGTTCAGCGAGTGTATTTTAGCACTTCCTCGTGGACCTACTATGTCTCTGCTAGGAAATAAGAACTCAGTTTTACAAGCTGGAGCTTTGTCTGGGGCATCTTACAGCACTAACAAAGCTCACTTCAGATTCGTCATCCAAATTTTGCATGTTTTGGTGTCCCTGGATCAGCAACTGACTGCAAGAGGACAATTTAAGGGTCTATCCACCACCAGTAGCTACTCTATTGGGATGCACAGCATCCATTTGTACATGGCAATCACAGCACATGCTGAACTGGAGGAGGATAGAAGTCTATATGAACATCCATGCTCCAGAATCATGTATCCTTCCTCTCCTACCATGATAGACAAACATACAATGGGGATAGGTTGGCCATGGTGGCCAACACACATCTTCTCCTCCACACAAATTTGTTTCCTCTCCTTATTTCTCTTCCTCCTGGCTGTTCTGATATCCCTGCTGCTGCCAGCTTGTGCTTCACGAAGTGTGAGGCAAAGGCTGTGTTTATTTAATATTTTTATGATGGAAAAAGGCCAACAGTTCCACAGCTATAAAATGGTACCT
>VXAB01002101.1:0-83641 GCA_013399175.1 Odontophorus gujanensis
CTTCCCTTCCGTTCCCTTCCCTTTCTCCTTTTCACAGCGATTTCCATGCCCCTTCTCACCCTGGCAATGTGAGGAGTGAGATGTGCCTGTAGGAAAGAAAGGAAGATAGGCAGCAGAGAGCTCTGCCCATTATTTTTTTCACTTTTGGAGAAAGGCCCTACTCCTTCCTCTGGATAGTAGCATACCAAGCCTACTATTTGTGCTCTGGAGACATGGAGAAGAGTAAAATTAAATGCTGTTTCAGAGTTCGTGGTCTGGGCAGTGCTCATTAAAAGCAAAGACTTGTCACAGAGTGAAGCCAAAGCACTTTAGCAATGAGAAAACCCCAAGTCACTCATTCTGCTCACAGTCTCTGCATCCCTGTTATTTTAATCAATTTCATGCTGGGAAGTGAATCAGGCCCAAGATTAAAGTGTGTCCATATCTAAGCAAAGTTTATGAGTATGTGTATGAGTGTGAGCATGTAGGAGAAGATTAAAGTGTGAAGGATAAGTAGAAGCCAAAATTGAAGTGTTTTGAATTACTGTTCTCCATTCAAAATGCTCTTTGCAAATTGCTCAAAAAGATATTCCCAAATGAAGTCTCTTGCATATATTCCGTGGCAGGTAATCTTTTGAAAAAAATAAGTTCTTTTATTAAGTGTGGTAATTATTTCATACTGATTTCAATGGCAACTTTCTTCAGGACAGGAAAAATAGCCCTCTGCTGAGACCACTCTGGTCTGCTATTTATCTACTTAGAATATTTGCAATTTTACCAGAGTAAATAAAAGGGTGTCTTGGCCTGCTTTATTCTGGGTCTAAGTGCAGTACACAGGGCAGAAAATTTCTACATGAATACAAACAAGTCTGCTACATCAGAACTTGTGGAGACTTAGAGTCATAGAATCATAGGATCATTAAGGTTGGAGAAGACCTCCAAGATGACCCAGACCAACCATCCACCTATCACCAATATTTCCCACTTAATTATGTCCCTCAGTACAACATCTAGATGTTTCTTGAACACCTTCAAGGACACTGACTCCACCATCTCCTTGGGCAGCCCATTCCAGCACCTGAACACTCTTTCGGAGAAGAAGTTTTTTCTAACATCTGACATGAATCTTCCCTGGTGCAACTTGAGGCCATTCTCTCTAGTCCTATTGCTAGTTATGTGGGAGAAAAGATCGACCCCCACTTTGTCATAACCTCCCTTCAAGTAGCTGTAGAGAGTGATAATGTCATCCCTGAGCCTCCTCTTCTCCAGACTAAATAATCCCTGTTCCCTCAGCTCCTCCCCATAAGACTTGTGTTCCACACCCCTCAGCAGCTTTGTTGGCATTCTCTAGACATGATCCAGGGCCTCAATGTCTTGCCTGTAGTGAAGGGCCGAAAACTGAGCACAGTAGTCAAGATGCAGCCTCACCAGTGCTGAATACAGAGGAATGATTACCTCTCTGCTCTTACTAACTGCTCTATTGGTGACACAAGCCAGGATTCCTTTGACCTTCTTGGCCACCTGGGCACACTGCTGGTTCATGTTCAGCTGAGTGTTGATCAACGCCCCCAGGTCTATTTCCTCTACACAGTCTTCCAGCTCTGCTCCAAACCTGTATGTTGCCTGGGGTTTTTGTGGCCCAAGTGCAGGACCTGTGTTGAATTTTAGCCTACTGGCCACAGCCCAGATATCCAGGCTGGATTCACCATGTGCCCTCCTGAGCACGGTAAGGTCATCTTGTTCTTTGTTGTGGGGATAGTGATGGGATAAAATACATTTTATGAAGGTATACCTTAATGCAAAACCAAGAGACAAAGTTGCTTCACCTGCAGGAAAGCAATTAATTACCATGAAAGGCAGAGCTAATTTTGTGCTAGAGCTGTCTGGAGAAACATACTGTAATGTGTTGAGTGTTGGTTGAGTTACTGCTTCCCTCAACCAGGAAAGCACATTATAATTTCAGTATCTTATTTAATACAAAGTGTTTATACAATACCCTCTGGTGAGGAGTATGTATCATACAGCAAAGTTACCATTAGGGTGGAAGCACAGTTTTAGGATAAATATCTCTAGCAAGAGCTCTTGTGAGATGATACACCTTCTTGCCTTCCGAAACACTGAAAGGGAGAGAAAGAAGAGGGAAATATATCACCATCAGGGAATTTGAACCTTAGCACTGTGAGTCTCATTGCCTGGTATCATAGTCACAGTACTAAAAAATCCACTTCATGTACTTCTCAAGACGTATTTTGTAATATTTAGGTTTCCTATCCCTGGCGGTATTCAAGGGCAGGTCAGATGGGGCTGTGGGCAACCAGATCTAGTTCCTGATTTAGTGGTTGGCAACCCTGCACAAATCAGAGTGCTTGTAGCTAGATGATCTTTGAAGTCCCTTCCAACCCAAGCCATTCTTTGATTCTATGACTCCTAGACTTCCTACTGTTTCCAGCCCCTCCCTGCTCCTGATTTCTAATTTACATTGACTTACTACGTATTACTTTCCTGTTAGAAAGTAAGGTTCCAGAAAAGAAGAAACTAGCTGCTAAATTTATTCTAGATTGTTAATGGTACACTAGTGAAAGACATATTGGCCAACACTCTTTTAATGAATATGACTATCGTTTGACCTGGATACCTGAGCAAAATACAAAATACTTCTCTACTTGCAGTCCACTTTAATGCAGTACGTAATGTAGGAAATGCTTTCTATACTTGTGTTAAAGAAAGACAAAATCTCAGAGTCTCGGTATATTAGGAACTTCGGGGAAGCACCACACTAAAACTTGGAGTTACTTTGATTTAATAAAATTACTTTTTTTTCTCCTTTCTTTTGCCACTCAATTTTGGTGTCCTTTTGTTTTATTTTGTTTTTATTTGTTAAAATACAGTACTTGCTGATACTGCTTTTTCCTTGTTACTTCCCATTTCTTTCACCCACCTAACATTTGAGAGTTATTCCCAACATAGGACTTCACTCTCACCATTTCCTATTACCTATAAGAAAATCAGCATGTAGCAAAATGTTTTCTGTCCCCTGTCTGAGCTTAGTGTTCTCTTCTGACACAGATGACTTTCAAGGCTGAGCTAGATGGTTTAGAAATCAGAGCTCTCCTTCTTCAGTGTAGCAGTCCTTGGCACTTTTGGATGTAATCCCACTAAAGTGACACTTCCAAGCTCCTGCTTTTAAGGCCCAGATTGTTATGCTTCTCTATGCCATTGTTGCATACCTGCAAGATTTGCACAGAGAGCATTTACATTGCTCTCTTACTTAGTGAGGTAACCTTTCACAAGCGTACCACAAAAACTGGAGACAATGTCATTTCTTATGCTGTGTCACTGCACTACTTAAATAAGAGTCTGTAAACCAGGTGAGGTCAAAAGCACTTCACTTGTGATGTCTGCTATAAGCAATATCACAAGGTTTCAAATTCTTTAGAAATCAGTGGTTGAGCCTGTCCCAGCTGTTCTGCCACCCCTGTAATAAGAATGCTGTTGAAACATGTACCAAATTGGAGAGAGGATTAGTTTTGCAGATAGAAAGAGGATCCAGCCTCAAAAGGCTTTATGTCCTGAAGAATTGTTTCTAACGTTAGTGATAGTCTGGGGGAGTAAAACTACCTGCTTTGTCCATTCCTCTGCTTTGTATTTATATTTCAGAATCACATTTTAACTTGTCCGGAAAAGAAGAAAAAGACTCTTTTTACAGTTTTCTAAAGTGACCCTTCTACTGCTCTTTTGATGGATAGGTTTATAATAATAGCATCACCTCTTACTGAAACTTAAAGAGGAAACAATGCATTAAAGTGACAAACTTCACAGCAACATTTGAACCAACAGGTATCTGTCTAGTCAGAAGGAAGCATGGGGAAAGAGAGGCTGGTTTTCTTAAGAGACCTTTTTAGCAGTTCACTAGCTCAGCTACCAGTCTTCCTTTGGTGTACGCTAACACAGAGAGATGAGTCCAGAAGTGCCCGTGGGCAAAAGTGAAATCCAACAGAAAAGAGCTCATGCAGCGCCCTATTTCCCAGGCTGTGGTGTCACATCATGGAGAGATAGATGCTGCTCTTGAAGCTCCAAGGAGCAAAGTGCAGTGGATTGCCCTGGGGTTGGCACATCACTTAAGAGTGTCTTCATTTCCTCCTAGCCAAGCCCTGAAATCCTTGTGGAGGAATAATGTTAAAGGAACCATGCATGAAAGGCCACAGTTGGAGTCTACATATAATACCCTGACAGCACAGAGACCTGGAATACTGCTATGACTGACAAATCAGGAACAAAAATCTACACAAAGAAGTACCTATAGTCATAATTCTAGGTCTTTATGTGGCTCCCAAAATAAATTTCTGCATTTTTTTTGTGGAAGGGTTTAACACTGAGAAGATCCAATTCAGAAATGAGTTCTTAAATACGGTTACCATTTAGCAGGGTGTTGAGGTCCTGTGCTGGAAAGGCCAGATTAGCATAACCACATGCAAATTTTCACACAGCACAGAAAAGAACCAATTTCAGAGAATAAAGTTAGGCTTTTAATAGCTTTTTTTGATCTTCATATTAAAAATCAAGTTGCCCCCCTGAGCAGCAAGGCTAACAAAGCCTGGGCTTCCATTGATATAAGTCTCATAGCTGGACTTCCAAGATTTTAACAAGATAAAAGTTCCAGCTCAAGCTTCTGTTGCCCTCAAGGGTATCAACAAGGGTGCTCTCCCATGCATGGGACTTGCATGGCAGATTTGCTCATAGCTGACACTGATAAGTTCTTTCTTGGCACTTATTTCCAAGAAACTTGCAGGATCATCTCTTTCAAAATTGGCTGCAATTGAAGTAAATAGCTCTGATTTTTTTCTTCTTTTATTTAAGAAAGCAGGACAAAAACTGCTTGAAAAGGTTTGTTTGTAAGTTAATACTGGACAAGCACAAGTTGTAATTGCCAGGTGTCAATGACTGCAACATTTGTAGGTTGTTTTAGAAACCATGTCTCCTTTCTATTTCCATAGAAACTACAGCAGATACAAAGAGCTGAATAACACTGTTTGACAGAACAAATTCTCAGCTTCAAAACACTATTTTTCAATATAGTCACCAACATTAGCCAATGCACATGGATGGGCTATCTGAACAAGACATTCTCTGTTTTGTGATGTGACATCTATACATGGTCATCCAAAACTTGAGTTGGCTTTCACGTTGCTGTTGTCACTTCTAAAACATATCACCCACCTCCTTACTGTGCTCACATCCACTGGTCTCCTTTTAACATTCAGCAAGGACTGATGAATGTCAGTGGGGGGAATTTTTTCAACCATGACACACCTTTGCTTCATATGCATTTCCATATCAGACACCATTTTGTCAGACTGTCCTTCTGCTGCCATCTGCCACACAGCACAAAAAGTAAAGGGATATTGGTGGGAAAGTTCAACATCTACTGCCATCCCACCAACATTCACCTCTGAACTGTAGATCAATATAATAAAATAGGAGGCTTTACTTTCAGAGCAGTCGTATTACTCCATTCAGTTTGTCTGTAGAAATGTCTTAGTAACATAAAAGGACAGATACCTTCTCCTCTATATCAGTCACCCACCTATATACACTTTTCTCAGTGGCTGTATATTGGAAGGTTCCACGTGAAACTTGTGAAGTTAAGAGAGATCACAAACAATGGTCCAGACAGGAGTGTTAGCTCACATTAAAAACCCCACTGCTTAAGTGTCCTCTTACTTCCCTGCACTTTCCAAAAGAACCTGAGGTAACACATACAATTTGTCAGAATTTGCAGTCTGCACTTCCAGGTCCCAGCATCCCAGATCCCAGCATCCTGGGTCTTTTTGCTTGTACAGGATGAGAAGCCCTGCCTTTTTGCTGCAACACTGTGACCCATGTGTCTATGACATTTTTTTCACTGGCTATCCAGTTTGTTTATGCAAATTGCTTGGATAGCTAAAACAAACAAACAAACAAGCAAACAAGCAAAAAGATTACTTTGACCACCTTTCAGAATAGCCATGTTTAGAAGTGTCCACTGTTGACAAACAAGAGAAACCCAAAGAAGTAACAAGTACCTTCAATTACAACCCATTGTGCAATAAATAATAGCTTATGTCTACTTAAACAAAGAACATAATGTAAAATCTCCTGAAGTGCTTGATGTTTACTAACTAATGAAAACGCAGCTTTGTTTTTGTTATCTCCTTCTCCACCACCTTTAGATAGTCTGCCTTCATCTTGTAAGAAACTTCAGTTTTGTGTCACTGAAGTTGGCACTATCTCTGTGCTACCCATTCATACAGGACCCATAGTCATGAGGTGTTTATCAGGGCCTCCAGTTGCTACCATAATATAAGTAATTTTATCAACCTAATGTTTTATTTATCTGAACTTAATGTTCCTATTTAAAGGGAAGAGAATTATGGAATATTAATGGAAAAGTTGGGGGCAGGGAGCTGAGTTATTAAAAGTTTTACCACTTGAGCTTTTAAGCTTCTCTGTCTGAAGCTGCTCAGATTGATGTGTCTGTATCTCTCATGCAAATTGTCCCAGAGGCAGCTATTTTAGGCAGAGCATAGATTCATTGTGGTGTCACAAAAGGTCGATTAGGTCCACCGAAATTCCTGGTTGATGCTGATTGACTGCGAGCGACATTTAAGTCTTTCAAACTTCATTATCTAACCCATTCTCTGCAAGCTGAACATGGACACGCATCTTATGCAGCCATATAACAGGCACACAGAGTTGCAGATTTAGGAGCTTTTTAATTATCTGTGTGTAGGGAGGGGAAGAGAATGCAACAATTTTCTTTTCACACCGAGGAGAATTCTTTTCAGACTGCTGAAGGAAATGACACAAAACCCAGAGAAATGAGTGAATAGGACTGTGCTCCTGGAGTACTGAAAATTGAATAGATTTTCCTCAAACCTCTTTACAAAAACACACCTGTCAGCCAATAATGAAGTGAAAAAACATCTGCACCTGAAAATCCTGCTTGTCATGGAAAGCGCTAACCGAATGAAAAGAGAGGGGTGAAATGAAAACTCTTTCAGTTCCTTCATCCTGGTGTTTGACTTCATGTGGATGCTGTAATTCCTAACCAGCATGCTGGCTACTCCGGTGCCATGTATCTTTACTCCACTAATATATTTGCAAGGCTACCAATTTTCACTTCATCTCAGTGAAAAGAGGAAATTTAATTTCTACGATTGAACATAGTTTTGCGAGGAAAAGTGATGGTCTGTGCTTGAAAATTGCACATTTTGGACACAAATTCTGATGAAAATCTGACAGTGCTGCAACCCAATAGACAGGAAACACATATACAGTTGTACAGATATGAGTGGAAAGAAAGCAACTCTAATATTTGCTCTTCACTGTGCGCATTAAACTTCTGGGTTAATGTCTCTAGGATGAAGTCAAAGGCT
This sequence comes from Odontophorus gujanensis, assembly GCA_013399175.1. Lineage (NCBI taxonomy): Eukaryota > Metazoa > Chordata > Aves > Galliformes > Odontophoridae > Odontophorus > Odontophorus gujanensis. Next base: position 7,395 of record VXAB01002101.1, read on the forward strand.
TGGCAAGCTTACAGGGCCTAGCAATAGCCTAATTCTGACTACTGTGTGCAGCTTTGGGTGCCACAATACAATAAGGCCATAAAACAATTAGAGAGTGTCCTAAGGAGGGCTACAGAGATGGTGAAGGGTCTGGAGGGCAAGGCACGTGAGGAATGGCTGAGATATCCTGGTTTGCTCAGTGCAGAGCGGAGGAGCTGAGGAGAGGCCTGATGGCAGCTGCAGCTCCTTGAAAGGAGCGGAGGAGCAACGCTGAGCTCTGTTCTCTGTGACAGCAACAAGGCCCAAGGAAACGGCATGGAGCTGTGTCAGGGGAGGGTCCTTAAAGCCATTTTGGGTTATTATTCAATTCTGTGATTCTATGAAATTTACTTCAATGGAGATGCTTGAAGATACAGGTGAAATGGCTTCCAGGAATGAGAACACTGAAAGAGGACAGAAAGAGCCCATATCTTCTCCAGAGCTTCTTTTGTGTGAGGAATAGGATCACCTGTGGCTCTGTAATTTCCAATATCTCAAACAATGCCTGGAATGATAAGCACCTACTGGTTCTAATGGTTTGCAACTTTTGGCAGGCATTTAAGAGATTTTTAAACAACCCTTAATCCCTCACAGCTGTGACTGAATATAAACCAAAAGAATAGGCATTCTCTCCGCATCCTTTCACTTTAAATATAATCACTTGGTGGCAGTGATCGTGTACATTGTTTTTAACACTGGAGGAAATTAGCTTTAATTTAACAAAGTGATTGCATCTTGGCTTTCAGAGATGCCTACTACAAGCACTATTCAACTCATCGCCCGCCCCTGAACCCAGAGCAGCACCATAAGCAGCACCACTCCACATAATGCATCTGTAACTGTTCCTCTTGGATTGCTAAAGGCAGCCTTGGCTTGATGACTCAGGAATCACAGCACTAACAGTGTCTCTTCCACTCTGCCCTGTACTATATGCATGTGAAACTAGACCTTATTTTGGGACTTAGCTGTGAAGCATCATCACAGAAATACAGGGAACAGTATATTTCTCCAAAAGGCTATCATTTGGCTAAAGTGCTTTATCTCCCCTTTTTGTAGAGCTCCTTCCCTTTTTTCTTCTGTTCATAAAACTTCCCTGTTTGGGGCTTTTTAAGTGCCCATTTTGCTGTAAATGTTCATTTATTTGCTTTTTGAGTCAGGGGCCAACGTGGGTTAGAAGGAGAGCACAAGTAAATACACGTGGAATTTCAACTCAGAGGAACCTTTAGCAGTTACAGTAAGATGAGCGTAAACATAATCATTACACAGTCAGACCATTCTCGTTTATTTATAACACCTCATGGCAATAACTTGTTTGATGGGGCTATTTTAAAATCATTACTCTACTATTTACTGTATCCTACCCATTCAATTTCCCACTAAAGATTAAATAATCCACTTGGAGAAAAGTATCTTTTTATTAAAGTGGCATTTACGAAACAGGTACTGAGCTTTTAAGGAATTAAGTATTTACATTCGTATTAAAGACAAATTGTAACAGAAGGAAGCATCTTTAATTCCAGGCATTGAAAATACAGAGATGATTTCTCTCCCTCATGGATTCTTCTCCTTAGATGAACGCTGTGCCCTTAGCCAGGGACAACTTGGAGAGACTGAAGACAAGTGTTAACCAAATGAGCTTTTCCATTTAAAAATTTCAAACTGACCCTGCAAATCAACAACATGCAACTCAGTGACTAGTTAAAAGAAACTAGTCATCATATAAAACACATTAAACCATTTTACATAGTCACCACACTTAAAGCAGCTGAGAAAACGATTTGGTTTGGTTAGTTTGACTCTGTTCAGCCTGAGTTGCCTCTCCACAGCACCCTAAAGTAAAGCAGCCTGTTGTGGAGTAACAGCACAGGCTGCAATACCCAGTGACCATATTTCGGTTATGTGCATGTGTGTGCTCTCACAGGGAGCTTTCTCACCATCTCACACATTAGCAGGTTGTAGAGAGGGGTAAGAGTATATGTAATGCCCAAACACTCACCACTCCCACAAGATAAGAGGAATGTTCACACCCTGGAGGGAGATGAATGTAGGACTTGAAAATTTAGTCTGGTCTTAAAAGGGTATTGCAATATCCATTTCTGTACAGAAACATTTCTTAAGTGTCTGTTCTCATAGTTTATCCCTTCAATTGCTGATATTGATCCAGAATACATAGTTCACTGGTTGGCAATTAATTACATGACGTTTAGTAAAGTGACAGAATACTTCAGTCCTGGTCTGATGTAAACATGAAATGAACAGTTTTTATCTGGAATACTTATTATACAAATGCTAAGTTTTGCAGGAACATGGAAACTACAGCCATGTGCTATGGGGTAGATGGACTGCATGTATACAGTGGTGAGACACAAACCCACAAATGTGAAATCTTTCCAATTTCCTTCTCCACCCCAAGACTGGAACGAAATAAGAGGTACTTCTTTCCTCTTTCAGAGGGACTTCGTGACACGTGTGGTATCCTGTGGTAGTTCTTGAGAGATTAATCATAAAATCATAGAATTATTAAGATTGGAAATACCACTAAGAGCATCTAGTCCAACCATTAATCTGTACCTGTGACCACCCCAGACCATGTCACTCAGTGCAACATCCACATGGTTTGTGAACACCCCTAGGGATGGTGACCTCTTTGGGCAGCCTGGTCCAACACATCACCACATTTTCAGATAAGGTGTTTTTCCTAAGATTCAACCTAAACTTCCACTGGAGTAATACCATTACCTCTCATCCTATCACTGTTACCAGGGAGAAGAGTTAGACCCCCATGTCACCACAAAGTCCTTTCAGACAAGCGGAGAGTGTGATAACATCTCCACCTGAGCCTCCTCTTCTCCAGACTAAATAATCCCTGTTCCCTCAGCTCCTCCCCGTAAGACTTGTGTTCCAGACCCTTCACAGTCTTTGCTGACCTTCTCTGTACATGCTTCAGAGCCTCAATGTCTTGCTTGTAGTGAGGAGCTCAAAACTGAACACAGTAGTCAAGATGCAGCCTCACCAGTGCTGAGAACAGAGGGATGATCACCTCCCTGCTCTTACTAATTGCACTATTGGTGATACAAGCCAGGATTCCTTTGACCTTCTTGGCCACCTGAGCACACTGCTGGTTCAAGTTCAGCTGAGTGTTAACCAACACCCCTAGACCTGTTTCCTCCATGTGGCTTTCCAGCCATTCTGCACCAAGTCTGTAGTGTTGCCTGGGGTTGTTGTGATCAAAGTGGTGGACTTGGTCTTGTTGAAGCTCATACAACTGCCTTGATCTACGGACTTACTGAGTATGCACTCAATTCCCTCATCCAGGTCATCAATAAAGATATTAAACAATACTGGCCCCAGTTCTGAGCCCTAGGGAACGCCTCTAGTAACCAGACTCCAACTAGACCTAAATGTATTCACCACCACTCTCTGTGCCTCTGACACCCAGCCAGTTTTTCACCCAGCAAAGAACATACCTGTCTAAGCCATACGCTGCCAGCTTCTCTAGAAGAACGCAGTGAGATCTTCGCTCCAAGAGGCTTTTCTAAAGTCCAGGTAGACTACACCCACAGTTTTTCCCTCATCCACTAGGCAGGTTACCTGGTCATAAATATATATCAGGTTGGTCAGCAGGACCTACCTTTCATGAACTCGTGCTGTCTGAGCCTGATCCTTTCATCATCTCACACATGCTGCGTGACCACACTCAAGATGACCTGCTCCATGACCTTTCACAATATTAAGGTCAGGCTGACAGGCCTGTAGTTCCCCAGATCCTCTCTCCAACCTTTCCTGTAGTTGGGCTTCACATAAGCAAGACTCCAGTTATTTGGGACCTCCCCTGTTGACCAAGAAAGCTGATAAATGATGGAAATAAATAATGAATAAATTATAAAGCAGAATCACAGAATCGTAGAATTGTAGGAGTTGGAAGGGACCTCTAGAGATCATCTAGTCCAACCCCCAGAAGAACAGGGTTGCTTGACATCCAACTAGAATCAAGCAGACCGACATAAAGAGGGAAGGTCTAGAAGCAATTACATGAACGACAGGTATCCATATCTTGGTTTCCTGGCTTCAACTTCAGTTCTGATCACACCTCAGCTACCCCAGCAGCTGCCAGCAATCTCCAGTGACTTGGAAACTCATGAATGATCAGAGTTCACCCAGGCCAAAGACAATTATTTTGGTCACAATAGGAAGGTTTTTCAAGGCCTCTTGATTCCTGTGTGAGTGACACCTCCTGACCCTAGGAGATACCCCCACAAGGCAACCTTTTTATCTCACATCAGTGGCTGCACTGTTTTCTCTGGGAACTCAAATTGTCCCTTTGCTTGCAGAGCTTCTTAAGGTTTTCAGTATCTCCACACGGTTGTGCAAACTCTTTCAGCTGCCATGACAGGATGCTTTGTTGGATGATGGTGTCGTGTCAAGTCACATTATGCCTAGGAATATGTGAAAAGACAGATTGTAATATACAGTGCCTCTTCTTTATCTCTTTCCTCCAACCTCAGCTCTAATGCTCCAGCTCAGAAGCTCAAACTTCCCTATAGGGCCCCTGGGAAAATTTACTTTGTGAACTCTGTGAAAGGGGTCTTTTCTTCTCCCACCTCTGTCTTCAAGGGTTTAATTCAAGGGAGAAGCTCTTAGCACTTTCAGTGCTCTGTCACGTAACCAGAGGATCCCACTCTAAAGAAATACCTCATCCCCACCAGCATTTCTGCAAAGGAGGGGGTAGGACATCACATTCTCCTTATGGCAGAAATCCTTACATCCCAGCCCTCCTGCCAAGACCCTTGTGGGGAAATTACTATTGACAAAGCCTGTCTTCCTCAAGAGGCAGTGGGAAAATTTCTTGTTTTTGGAAGTGAAGGAGCACAGATTCTACTTGGCAATATGCTGGTCAAATCTAGGGGTGTCAGAGAGCTTAAAAAAAGGATGGGGAGACCCAGTGTCTTTAAAGCTGCCCACAGGCCAGGACTCAGTCCATTCTTGAGGTAGACCCTACACGAAGGAGTCAGCCATGTCCTTTCATCTGATTTTCCTTGAATTGAGGAATTTCTTCCTCTATAAAGCTGAAGTAGTATGATGTCCTTAACTGTTAACATTTCCCCATTACTCTTCTTGACATTTTCAGAAATGAAAGATACCAACAAATGAAAAAGTGTAATACTTCTGGCAGTTCATATTGCAAAGTGCAATGAGTTACTGTGCCTCAGCTGAACTTCTTTGCCTACTTTTGGTCCACGACAAAAGGAAATCTTACCCTGTGGCACTCAAGTTGGGACATTTTATTTCACAGCAATGTTCAGTGGTCACATTTCAAATAACATTCGGTACTTTTCTGCAGCAGTGTGTTCACCCATCTGAGGCATTCTGTGAGAAGGAGGGAGACTGGCCCTCCTTTACAAGTACACATTGTATTATCCATCCTTATCAAAAACACATTTCTTTCCAAGGTTCACAGTTTAGGCTGTTTTCTTTGTCTTTTTGTTTGTTTGTTTGTTTGTTTTTGAAGGGGAATCTCAAGTCCTATTTCAAGATTTTTCTATTATTTTATAGACCACTGAACACCATTTTGTTTCATCTTTCTGCCTTATGGTATATAGCCTTTTGTCCATATCAGTACTTAGGCACAAGCTGCGTGCAGATATAAAAGATAATAACAATCACAGTTTGATGGAAAGCTAAGGCCATTTGTATGAGAAAGGAAAAAATAAACAACCATAATGGAACAAAAGCAAAAACAATGGAAGGTACACTCATCTTTTTAGACTCTGTGAGAAGACTCAGTAACATGGCTGAGAAATGTCGATTTGAGAATTTAAGACTGGTTGTAGAAATGAATAGAATTTCTCTCCAGCCTTGCCTGCTGTCAGTGCTCACTTTCTACCCAGTGCACACATTGTCCTTAAAAGTTTATCTCCCCAACTGGTCTATGCTAAGGGATTTGTTATTTTATACTAAAGCTGTATGTTTAGTTTCACTCCAAAAGCCTTACTCTATCTTGTCTTGAGTCTAGAAGCATCACTGAAGTTGATGTATCTGTTTGGACGCAGACCTCCTCCCTGGGCTTTGACATTTCTTTTTTTATTCCGGGCTGAACTGCACTCTTCTGCTCAGAAATCTTAGTACTGGATCAATAAGCAAAAGACAATTAAAATGTACAAATTCTGGTCTTAGTTCTCACTTGAATACAGAAAATGGTTAGTAAGTTATTGACAGGTACTTGAAAATATCTTAGTGTCGTTGGTTTTGCTGGAATTAGAGGAAACACAAAACATGGCACAGGAACATTTTAATTAAGGTCAGATCAAAGTGTTTATGTTTACTCTCTAGGCAATATCTTATTCATCATTGTTAGTCCTAAATGTGATTTATTCTAAGGCAAAGAGGGGACTTATCTCCAAAGCAAGAAGAAAATGCCTCCATCAGACACTTTTGAATGCGGACGTATTTTCATAGGTAGCCCTTTAATACTGCAGCAAAGGGACATAATTTCTGTTAGGTACTGAGCATTCATGGCCTTGAAATTCATTTAGGCATGTTTGTCCTTGGAACCATTCATGTACTTAAATTTATTACAGCACTCTTAGCACAAACCTGGCTTCTAACTGTAATTCTTACTATACGTAACGTGTGAGTTGGTTCATCTTTAAAACTGCCCCCATTTTAAATGTTGACTTCTGTGACCTTCAGTGTGTCCCTCCAGATTAAAATGACTCAGTGTAACTCCAGTAGATAGTTCTCCTTGGAAAGTTCATGCATAAACTGTATTTAAGGAAAATAGCTTGTAATTATGCAAAGGTATTAACAACCATGCCATCTGATTGCAATGAGGATAATTTGCATTATTCCCAAACAAAATGTTTTGTTAGAAGAGAGTTATGGATGAAATGCATTTTGGTACAGTCCAGCTAATGATCAGAAAACAATTATTCTCCTTTATATATAAAAGTCATGAACCTCAAACTGCTGGAAAAGCTGAAGATCAACAATTAGTGTGCCAGCATTTCTATATAACTTTTCATCATACACCATTTTAGTATCTTTATTTACATATCTTTTATAAATTTCCTCCTCTTTGTTTGATTCTGATAGAATTAGACCTTTGGACTGCAAATTTAAATACAGTCTTCTCAAACGAATTGTTAGGATCTTTGGACTGACTGTAATCCCAGGTTTCTTGTGGTTATGCCAGAGGTCACTGAGATGTTGTCATGGTACTATGTGTTGAAGCAGAAGAAAACTTTACTTATTCGAACTGAAGTGATTGATCAACTTAGAGATAAGAAATGCGTAGATTATACAATCTAGAGAGGGCTCATGCATGGAAGTTTGTGTTTAACAATGTGGTTTATGAGTCTACATGGGATGAATGCACATGAAGCATAATAAATAATCTGCTAGTGCTACTAGCTGAAGTTTTGAAGCAGCCTAATAGAGTCATGCATCTAACTCCCATATGTCTTTGAAGCCCCAGACACAGTATATGAGAAATAGGAAAGGGACTTGAACAGTAATTACAAGCATATTTTGAAACCTGTAGAGGGAAAAAAAAAATAAAAAAAGGATTAAGGGCATTGCAAACTGAGGAAAGAGAGAATGATGAACTATGTTTTCTGGAGCTAAAGGACCATATACTTCTGTGGTCTTGAAAGTTTAAATGAATTATCTAGCAATTGTACAGTATGCTAGCAGTGTTTTTCTTTGCAGAATGCTCTAATTCTGTATAGGGTTTGATAGCCTATTTGCTTTTGTAAAGGTAAAATGGAGTAGAGGGCAGAATAAAACAAATGCAGCTGGTGGGTATTTGAGTTTCTTGTTTCGTATGAAGGGAATATTATTTAATAGTCTGTATCTGTAAAAGGGGGCAGTGATGAGGGATAAAGAAAACCCTCATCTGCACAAGGAGAATCAGCAAAAGGAGGTAGCTTCTCAACTGAAGTTGATTGGCTTAATTAGTGAAAATCAACAGTCAGTAGTTTTCACTACCAGGGAATCTCACTTAGAGTCATCTAACAACACACAACAAATTAGTGCAAAGTTGTGTCATATTATAATCAGGTAGCAGCAGAATTCACACAATTTATTGTAAATATATATAATGTAAGTTATTTGGACTTAACAAAGTGTATGTGTAAAGGAATAAACAGAAAGAGCTGAATTTCTAAATCTATATAAAGCTGTGCAGGGCTGTATATTATTTATGTTGAGCCATCTATGTGTAAATGACTTCAAGGATTATTTTAGTGCCTACACACTTTGTATTTCTCAGTAGACATTTGCTTTAGCAGTCCTAAACACGGATAAGTTGAACTGTTGTGTTCACTGCAGTAGTAATCACATACAGATGCTAAGAAAGTCATTTCTGTGTCTGAGGGAGAATTTCTGACTTAAGCCCTAAGTCTAGGCCCTGCAACAGTGAAAAATACAGACCTTCTGTTAATGTAATTTCAAAACCCCAGTTAGGCTACTTGAGCTTTCATTGGTGATAGCAAAGAACAAATGTGTACTATAACCAATAAACCCCAGATTTCTATGGATTTGTGTATTGTGCTCAACTAAGTTGTCTTAGGAAATGTAACTTCTGACTGAAGCCTTTCCTGTTTTTGGGGAATTGATCCAGGATGGATTCTGTGTGGATTCTCTGCTCTCTAATACAAGCTGGTTTCCTCTTACAGTTTGCCTCACAGCTATGGCTCTCAAAGTCTCTTCTCTTTAATCAGTCATTTACATTAAATGTTAGAAACTTGACTACTTTCTTGATCTCTTTGCTTTCTATTAAATCAAATTTAAATCGGGCAGTGGTTCAACAGTCTTTGAGGGAAAGGGATTCAAAGTCACATGGTCAGACTGACTATAGGCATCTTGGTTTCATAGGAAAAACAATACAGAATTTCCCAATTCAGACAGCTGGAATTGCAAGCGTTCTATGATTCTTCAGTACTGCTTTCCACTTAACTTCCTCATAATACTTTGCTGGTTCCTCTCCTCTAATTTTTTGTCTCACAGTTCCTACATTTATCCTGCAGCCCATTGCATGCATCCTTCTCCCGATGTTCCTCCTACTACTTTGCTCTTGGGAATGTCTTTCTCATCTTTACCTCCCTGGGGGTCCATAGCTCAGCAGAGCTACTTTTGCTCTGGGGTTACCATCTAGAAAATAAGGTATCAAAGGAATTTTGTTTTGAAATGAGAAGTTTGCCTGAACACATCCAAAGCATTCATTAGGAACAATATTCTCCCTCTCCCACTTCCCTTTATACATTTAGTTCACTTAATTGTTCTTCTTTATTCAAAGTAATTTCCTTGCCATACACATTTTCATTAAGTGTAATGGAGGAAGGACAATTTAGCATCCCACCTGTGACAACTCACTGATTCAGATCATGATGACCTACCCTGAATAGTTGAGTTTCAGTCAAGATTTTGATTAGTGGAAAGCAGTAGCCTATGCATAATTAAGACTAGCAAAAACTTATTTATTCTCAGCTGGTTTAATTTAAAAGTCAGATAATCAGGTAAAAGATGCAGACAACTCCATTGCACAGACTGGCAAAATATCTGAGACACTAGAATTCGTCTTACCCCAATTTCTGAAAAGTTTGTCATGTGTGCAGTTTGCAGAAGGATAATTTATTTGTGAGTAAATTATAAGAAAAGTAGAGAAGCATCTTGTAAAGTACAGGGTTTGAAGAATTTAGTGTAAATCATATTTTAAACAATTTGAAATGATACTCACTCTTCTGTCAAGCCCGGGAATGATTTGGCCTAGAAACTTCACGTATGATTTATTCAAAAGGTCCTCATCCTTCCCACTCTGCATGAAAGGAGGAGAGGGTAGATGACTTGGAAGCTATCCCCTGGAAAAGTGGAAACATCAGAGCAGCCTGATGAGATCTGAAATAGCTTATTGTCACTGATATTATAGACTTCTGAAGTCCTGACAGAAAAGAATAGACAGCGACAATCTGTATTGCTGTTGGAGAGTGAGCTTTGTTCTCCTTGAAACCAGCTGCTCTTTTTGTCAAACACCATCACCAAATCTTACTACATAGGCACTATTCGCAATGTTATCACCATCCCACACAAACAACACACATTCATCTGCATTAAAACAAGGTACATGGAGCTTCTCTCTGTGACCCCTCTGCTAACTCCATCTGCCACGGTGCTCTGAGACAAAAAGTCATTTTCTCTTTGATTCTTCTTAGCCTCCTGGTCTTGCAAAATTTTGGGAGCACTTAAAAAATATTTAGGAGTGAAGAAAAGGAGGTTTTCCCTTTAATGTTTATTCTATCAAGACCACATTGTTCTGGATACCATTCAGGGTTAAATAACTCACTGCAGAGAAGGAAACAGCATAGCTGTGATAGCAAGTGATTATAGTGTTAGCAAGAAAGAGAACACAACAAAATCTCAGAAGTAGCTGTTAGATAATTGCAAAGCTTCATGCTGCAGGCTGTACATGTGAATTGCACACATTGAAAATAAGTACATTCTGTCAAGAAACTTAATTCACTTAAGTTTTAAAATACATGTTGAAAGTTTGAAGAGCTTATGTTACAACAAAGAACTTGTTAAAAATACCTAGTGTTGTGGACAGTGTTAAAGCAAAATTGACTACCTTCTCTCTTATTAAAACAAATAAACAAACAAGGATATAAATAAAATTCCAACAGAGGAAGAACATGAAAACATAAAGCTAGGACTTCTTAGGCAACGATGCTTTTGTCTTCAAAATTCTGTGCTCCATACACTCCTACAAAGTAAATTCAAAGTTGCCTGTATGTATCCCAGCTCACTGACATTTCAAATTGTCCCTTTTCCCAAATTTAAATAAGAATAGATCACTGTGAGAGGGATGAATCATTTCAATAACTGAAGCTGATGGTCAGAATTTGTATCTCAAAACATTTGCAGCAGAAAAATGGGAATCCTAATTACAAGAATGTTTGCTTCTGCTTCTGGGTGTGGGCCAGGTGTGTACGTGAAATAATTTTAAACCTGATTTCTCTCATACTTTGTTTGGAAATGTAAACAACTGTTTACATGGGTCGATAGGACAAGGTGGGATGGTTATAATCAGACAGGGGAGATTTAGGTTAGATATCAGGAGGAAGTTTTTCACTGAGAGGATGGTGATGCACCTGAACAGGTTGCCCGGAGAAGTTGTCCATGCCCCATTCCTGGAGGCATTCAAGGCAAAGCTGGATGTGGCTCTGGGCAGCCTGGTATGGTGGTTGGCAACCCTGCTCACGACAGGGGTGTTGAAGCCAGGTTATCTTTGAGGTCCTTTTCAACCCAGGCTATTCTGTGATTCTATGAAATTCTGCTGTGATATTTCATGTTGTAGTTGGTTCTATTATGTTGTTCTTTTATTCATAAAAGATGTCTGTAAAAAAAGCAGAGCTCCCAAACTTTCACAGCTAGAGACATTAGGTAAGTGATGAAGGCATCCTAAGAGATTTTGTACAGTTAGTGAACTTGCTACACAGGAACTGGAGATGAGTTATTAGGGATCCCAACAGGGTCCCACGGTGACTTGGCAAAAACAATTATCACATTGCATGGTCTTGTGCCCAACTATTTTATCTTTTGCCATTTTTCCCCTAAAGAAAAAATGTTGGGATTTTTCCCCTCCGCATTACCCTTCAGTAGCTTAGAATGTAAGTTCCATGAAATTGCATTAAATGATGAAATGACATTAGAAAGGAGGAAATTTTCCAAACCCCTTCATTTTGCAGTAGTTTAACCTAAAAAAAAAATCATTGACCATCATTCATCTTTTAGGTTCCATCCAGAAATCTGGAGATGGCGAATACTGACAGTAAGAGAATCACAGCAGAGAGTTGTTTTCTGGGTTTTTCTGTTTGTTCAGGTTGGGATTTTTTGCTACTTTTCAATAAAAAAAGGGTGCCTTATTGCTCTTTTCGGTCCCACTTAGGGGTTCTGTCAAGCTGCTGGTGTGATGGTTTGTTTTCAAAGCCTGAAATTACACACCAATTGTTAAATGAAAAGACAGCCGACACCGCAGAAATTGGCTGTAAGTGCTACCTGGTGCAGTTAGTCACTAATTTTACATTGATGTTACATATTTTTATTCCATTTAGTGTCAAATGATACAAAGGATCATACAAGGCGCAGGATCAGTGAGAAGTGACTGGAAGGTAAAATACTGTAAATTCATTTTACAAGGCAAATTCTAACTTTTGCTATACTTTAAGCTTGAAAATATGTTGGTAATCACAGCCAAAATCTCATTGTGTATGTTACAGAGATGTGTGAATATTCAAGGGAGTGTTTTTATTTCTGGAGTCTGGCATGTCAGCCTCTTGAGCCCAAGGCAGTAACTTGCAATTTTTCTGTAACAGACTTCTGGGTTTGCATTGAAATAGCTGCTTGCCACGTATTCTAAATCTACCTTCAATTTACTAAAAACTAGAAGCAAGACTTAAATGCTTTCTTTTTACTCTGCAGAGCTGTGGGGTAGGGAAGTTAACTTCACAAACTCATTATAGTGAATATCATATATAAGTATGTATTTACATGGTAGTTCCTAATCTGTGGTCTGGGATGAATAAAGATTCAAGTTGGATGTTAGGTTGGATATTAGGAAATAAAGGTTCAGGTTGGATATCAGGGAAAATTTCTTCTGTGAAGAGTGTTGCTGTATATTGGAAAAAGCTGTATAGGAAGGGGGTAGAGTCTCTGTCTCTGGAGGTATTCAAGAACTGTGTAGAGGTGGCACTGAGGGGCGTGGATAGTGGGCATGGTGATGATGGGTTGGTAGTTAGACTAGATGATCTTAGAGATCTCTTCCAACATTAATGATCCTATGATTCCCTTCTATAAAAGAATTCAGATTTTTCCCTTTCCCTAGATTTTGTACCATCCACCTCCAGGCAGAAGCATGAACCCTATTTTGTCTGAAAATAGCCAGCACTTGATTAAATCCATCACTACGAATAAACATGAAATACTAATGCTTATCAAAGCTGGTGAGGAAAGAGCCCCTTCACACTGCTAGGAACAAGATATGTCCTTGCCAGTGGGTTGTTTTGGTTTTGTTCCTCCTGTTAACACGAAGTCTTAGAACTGACATCAGATTCAGAGGTACAGCTCATGTCAGTGCCAAAATTAGCTTTTTGCTTGCTTTTTAATTCCCACAGGCAAAAGATTATATGAAGTACTCTTCACAAAAGGTCTAAATTCAAGCACTTTCTCCTCTCCTTGCGTTCTGGGGTAGCCCTGACCTACTGTTTCTTTTGCTTATACCTTCACAAAGAGCAGTACAGACAGGTGCTTCCCCCTAATACAGTCTTTAAAGTCTCTACTGTCTCCAAAGCAAGAGCCAGAGACTGCAATAGATTTTTAAGGAAATACAATCCCAACTGGAAGCCCGGTTATTTTTGAGAATCATTATTTGTCTCTGCAATGAGTGAACAAACTACCTAGTGTGTGACTGCGGTTTCTGAGGCTTCTTGTGTAGTGACGTGTTGAATTTTCAGTCAAGGAGTTGGTTTGGTTGATGCATGAAGACAGACAATAACTGCTGCTCTATCCTTAGATAAACATGCATAAACAAGAAAAGGCAGAGGGAATAAAAATATATAAACAAATGCACAAAAATAGTAAACATAAATATTGCAGAAGTAGATATGCAAAAATATATGGCAGGCAGAACTCTAGAGAAACAGATGGATAGCCCACAGCTATAAGCAGTAGCTGTCTATGAAAGGTGGGCAAATGCAGTGGTAAATGACTTGTGACTCTTCAAAATTTAATTTGCCATGAAAGTCCATCATAAATGATGCAGTGGCAATACCTGGTGGGAAACTATCCAGTATTCCTCCCTTTCTTCCTAACCTGTGGGATGGAAAGTTATCTGACGGGTTACAATAAGCAAACATGAATGCAGATATGGGGAGATATGTCAGCACTTGACAGCTTTCAAAGTTTATTGTCAAACCAAATTAGAAGAAGTCTGCCACGTATGAGCAGGCAGAACAGCAGGCAAGCCGATAAAATGTCTGCAGTAAAATCATTGACTTCCATGATATTCTTACAACCCTTTCTTTCCCCTTGACCTCCATTTACTAGCTCAGAAGATATTAAGGTGTCAGCAGCCAAAAAGAACCACTGGAGACGGTTATGAAGGTCTTATTTACTTCTCAGACTCTTTCCTACTTAATTTCTTGGTATTTGTTGATTGTGATATAACAAAGTAAGGAACAAGGGCCTCTTTTTTTCCCCACTGATTTTAAAGAACATTTTTAAGCAGTCTCCTGTCTCTGAGGAGGATGTGGTTGAAGTTGTAGCACAACATCTGGAATTGAGATAAAGTATCCACAGAAGTGGACTATGGAGGGATGACGAGGAAGAACAGTGTAAAGAAACATCCAGTTACATACATATGATGGTCTTTGTAGATCTCCACGTCTTCAACTTGGAACATTCATTTCTATTTCACAGAATCAAAATCCTAGAATGGCTGAATTTGAATGAATCTCTGGGTCCATCTGGTCCAGCCCTTGCCTAAGTATGGCCACCCATAGCAAGTTGCTTGGGGTCATGTCCACATTGGTTCTGAAGATCTCCATGGAGAGACTCTACATCCTCTCTGGGCAACACACACCATCACCCACACAGTACTGAAGTGTTTCCTGGTGTTCTGATGGGACATCCTGTGTTCCAGTTTGCACACAAAGACTCTTGTCCTGAGGCTGAGCACCACTGAGAAGAACCTGGCTCCATCCCTTCTGCAATTCTTCAGGTATCTCTATAAATTGGTGTGAACCCTCTGAGCCTCTTTTTCTACAGATTGAACAGTCCTAACTCTCTCAACCTTTCCTCATAGGAGAGGTGCTCCAGTCCTTTGGTCATCTTGGTGACCCTTTGCTGGAATCTCTTCAGTAAATCTATGTCTCTCTTGTACTGGGGGGACTAGAATTGGGCACAGTACTCCAACTATAGCTTCACCAATGCTGAGTAGAGGGGAAGGATCACCTGTCTTGACCTGCTGGCAGAACCTTGCCTAATGCACACAAAATATACCCTTAATCTTCTTAGCAGTAGGGGCACATTCCTGACACGTTCAACTTAGTGCCCACCACGACACCCTGGTCCTTTTCTGCAGAACTCGTTTTCAGCTGGGTGGACCTCAGGTGCAAGACTTTGCACTTCATCTTGTTAAACTTCAGGAGATTTTTGTCAGTTCTGCCAAGGTCCCTCTGGATGGCTACAACGCCCTCTGGGTCATCAGGCACTCTTTCCATATGAGGTATACAACATCTTAAATGTATTGATTTGGGTTAGATGAACTCTTGTAGTGTGCAAACTTCCTGCAGTAGGAGATGGAAATTGTTTTGTCTACAAGGCAACAAAACCTAACATAGAGCTGGCATCTCTCAATTCAGTTATAAGCTCCTACCCTGCAGTCCCATTCTATATTGTCACTAGGACTTTACTGGTTTGTTAGATTTTCCAATTCTCCTATGTTGTTGCCCATGTCACTCAGTGTGTCAGAAGGCTATCAAGATTACACAATTCAGTGACATGAAGCCAAGTGCTTGTTGACCAGAATCAGTGGAGAACCAGATATTCATGAAGGCTCTTGGATATATTGCATGGAGATAACACCCAGAAATGATTCAACAGTCTTGGTAGCAGGAAAACCACAGGCTTACAAAATGGAGTATGCCTCTTACTGGTTTCAGACAGCTCCAGTCAAATTTTTCTGCATCCAAATCTTCTCTTGATCCCTTTCTATAATAATCCCTAGTTCCATCTCCCTTCCAGCTCTCAGAATCTTGTATTTGATTCAATAGCAAGCCCAATCTCAGCTAATGTTCCTCATTCTGGCTGTCAAACCAGATCCAACATGAGATTCTGTTCAACAAAACTCCCTGCTTTTTCTTCTAAAAAGTTCTATTTGTTTCCACCACTTCCTTGTCTATTTATAGGTACTTGAGCACAGTGATAACTTTCTAGAAAGTATTGTTGCCTGCAGAAATTTAACATAATTTACTCTAAGCCAATAACACATTCAGAGGTTCAGATCTTCAAACGTGACATACATTTCAGGTCAGAGGCACACCATGTGTCTTCATAGACTTGCTCCTCCCAGAGGGCAGCTAATGCTTCTGTTTTTGGTTTTCTTCAATGAATGATGTAGGTTTAAGCAGAAGCAGTTCCTAGCCATATCCCAAATAATTATGCCAATTTTAGACAAACAAACAACTTCAAGATACTGTTGATGTTCATGTGTTTGAAGCAGCAAGAAGTTATGCCTGCGCTTCCATCTCACATCTGCCTATGCTTGAAGTTTTTGCTTAGTACCCAGCACTAAGATTATGAGATTTAGTCAAATTTGGGCTGCATTTTAATTTTCAGCACTGTGATGGTGCAATATAACCCCTCTCATCCTCACAGCTGTAACACTGAAAATCGCTGTTTTGTGGTAATAAATGTTATTCATTTTAATACACATTTACTTGTGCATAGTATTCAATTTTAGTTTATGTTATTCAAAAAAGAGTGAGCCTAAGTTATACTTGCCAGTTCAGAATCCCTAGGCACTTCATACAAAATTGTCCATCTCTATCCTTACACCACTGTATGCCACCAGGCCAGTTTTCAGAGGTCCTATCCTCTTGGCATTCAGCACTGCTTGATGTCCTCAGGGAAGTGAGGAATTAAACGGAATGTATTTTTAAAAGAAAAGCAAGAGAACCCTCCTGCTGGAACTGAATAAAGTTGAGACAGCTCTGTCAGCTGCATGTCTTCACTTTGCAGGGAGCTGTCAGTAAGCCCTTTAAAGCTGAGGAACTTAAGCAGGCAAAACAATTGTTTGTGTCATTTGTAATCTACATGCACAAATTACACCATGTTGAAAATAAAACAAAACAAAAAGTCATTATTATTTATATAAATAGATCTTGTAGATTTCATTAAGATTAGGTCAGGCTGCAGACTTATCGCATAGGCATGTTTGCAATTTTGTTAATCTTAATTTGTGAATGTTGATTAGTGCCATGAAATCCCCTTGTTGTTTACTGCAAGATCGTGTTTCTCTGTTCATCTTTTCATTAGGAAGACTCAGGAGGAGGGAGAAGGGAAGGAGGAAGAGAAAAAGTGGGCTTCAAAGCCAGTATGCAGAATGAGAAGGAACATGAAAGTAGATTTTCTTGAATCAGGAAAGGAAGAGAGGGATGGAGAGAGGAGCCTGCTTGCTGTCTTCAAGTCCTACAGAAACAGGCTCAAACTGGACTTCCTGATAACAAAGAAATTGTGCAAGGACAGCGTGGATTGATTGCAACAAAACCCTAGGGACAAAGGTTCTCCTGAAAAACAAGTAGGTGTTGCTTCCCCAGTGCTTTCCAGTTCATACAAGTTCTTACATTCCTCTAATACAGTAATACACAGATCCTTCCCAGTGGTTCATCAGAAGACACAGCTAATATCTGTTATCTGTACTTGGCTTTTCTGCCATTCTCTCCCAATGGAAAGGTTACATACATGGCATACTGTGTTATTTTGGACAGTTTCTGTCAAGTTGCTAAATTTTGTGCTTTTACATAGACTGACCTTTCCAGTGCTGTAATCAGCTGGCTTTCAGATTAAGTTAAAGAGAAACGTTTTTCAATATATGTCAGTTTATAACATAGTTCATAGTGCAAACTCCCCAGTGCACAGCCCTGGCAAAACAGAGGTTCAGGTAGGCTAATTCCAGTACTGCCAATAGCTTGGCAAGAGGAGAAACCAGAGACATCAGGGATGTATGGAGGGGATCACTGAAGTTCAGAGGAGTGTTAGGAGCACTGAGGAAGCATAGTGAGGTGCTGAGTGATGCCAAGGTGGGAAGGATCTGTTTGTGTACATGCATAGCACATGTTCTCATACCAGGGCTGGAACCTGACCCTTGCTTGGACGAACTTGCTTGTATTATTTTTCATCATGCTTTGTTTCAATCTCTGCTTCCTGCCATGCTCTATCAAGATCCCAGATGTATCCCAAAATGGGACATCCTGTCACCTATAGGTATTCCTTCATGTCATCATTTAAACGCCAGCTACTCTTCAAACTCCTTCCAAATGATCACATCAGGGTACTTAAAGTACATGAGAGGTGTGGATTTGCACACTCAGCATTCAGCTTCCCCCAAATTCCTTTTTAGAAAAGCAGCCCTAGGTTGCTGTTCAGTAACTGAGTCATTACTGCACGGAGGAAAAATAAAATTGCTTTCCAAAGATCCTAAGGGTGTATATGATAGGAAGCATGTGCAAAGTTTTCACAAAGAAAGTACTTACAGCATTTTTTGTCTTCTATGAGTAATATGCTAGAAGAAATTGTAAGTAACAATAAGAAATCGAATAATTGAATGTGCTGAGGGTTAATCCTTAGAGAAACCTGACCTATCTTGAATATTCAAACATATCAACTTGTTGGGCATGATGGCAATTACTACGCTACATATATTCAATTTGCTCTTGTATATACAATATTATCTTCCATAAGGAATGGTAAACTGCAGAGCATATTTCAGTAAACACTATTCTGAATCAACAGAAATGGCTTGACTGTGCACTTCCATGCATAAAAATGCAGCAATGAAAAATTGCACTGACAAAGCCACCAAGTTAAGGGGAGGTCACATCCTCTGAGAAATTCCTCAGTGCTTGCAGGTTTTTTTCTAAAGTCTGGGAGGAACATGTTCTGGTGTCTTCTAAGCTGAGGTGGAAATGCACGTGTTTCTTTTCTTCAGGCATGTCAAAGAAAAAATGAAAGTTATTCTGTTACCCTTGTAGAGACTGCAATACCAGCAACAAATCCAGAGACTGCCTAATTCATACACGTACATCCACATGGATGCATGTATGTTGATGTACATATATATATATATGTATTTATATTTGCAG
The DNA here is from genome assembly GCA_013399175.1 of Odontophorus gujanensis. Taxonomy (NCBI): domain Eukaryota; kingdom Metazoa; phylum Chordata; class Aves; order Galliformes; family Odontophoridae; genus Odontophorus; species Odontophorus gujanensis. Next base: position 26,327 of record VXAB01002101.1, read on the forward strand.
TCTTAACTTTCAAGAACTTGCATTAAAGAACCAGTCCTGTAGTTGAAGTGGAATGTTTTGACTAAAATCTTGTTTTCAGAAGATGCTTATTCATCAGAATGAAGCTTTTTGTAGATCAGGGCAGCTCCTCTGATATTTTTCTTTGGAATTTCATGTCAGCTTCTTTCAATTAAGATGTTTTATTTAGGAGGTCAAAATGATCTTCCTTTTTGGAACAGAAAGTAAAATTGAGTCTAAAAATAGCAAGAACTAGCAGGTCTATTTAAAAATGCAGTATTTTGAAATTTTCAGAAGAAACCAGTTCTCCTGTCCAACTGAACATATGAAAAACTGAAACTTCAGCATCTTTCTCACTTGAGATGGGATTCTCCTTTTCACTTTCACAAGTTCGTTAAAATCCTTCCCATACTCAATCTCACATTGACTCCCTAGTCATAGTACTCTTCCACCTTTCTGCTTTTGTTTCTCTCTGCATAAATTATGTATAGTATGCAAGGACATTTTTAGCCAGAGTTCAAGGACAAAAGCTTTATGATCCCTCTGAAGAGAAACCACATGTCAGGAAAGAAATGTGCCACAGGATGTGTACACACACTTTTGTGTGTGTGCTTTTCCTTGTCCTTCTACCCTCTGTGTGCTTCATGCATGCTGTGTTAAAGATTTTTGTATCAAATTCTCTACTAATACAAACAGAAGGAAATTCATTGTAATTGAAACACCTCTAATCTCTTATACCATCAGAGAATTTCTTTTGTTTTGTCATTTTTGGGAGTGCCTCTTTCTATTGCTGCCTTCCAAGTTTCCTGGACTGAAATTCATCTCCCTGTTCCTTTTGAAGGTCAGCAAGCCATGGATTCAGTGGTGGAAGAACCTCCACTTTTCAATTGCAATGCAGTGAATTCAGAACACTTAAAAAGTCATAAGGGCTGTGATGGGGTGAGGAATTGAATTCCAGCTGAGGCAAGGGGCTATCTTCCAACAGACAGAAGAATAGCTTTCACCTGAAGAGACAGTAACTTTTTGACACACTTTAACTCAATCACTTATGAATATCTGACTCTAACCTTGTGCAATAAGGATAAAGGCTCTTTTATATTGATTTAGAATCAACATAAAAGGTTGTACTAGTTCAGTTAAAGTCATTTAAAACCTTATTCTTTAAATCAATGCCACTTTGCTGTGCAGACAAGATCTAAGTGTTAAGCTTTGTGGATGTAGTGAGTCCTACAGAGGGAACTGAAGTGATCAATTTTTTTCTCAAAATCACAACCTGATGGGACTGAGAAAGAAGCTCCAAAAAATTGAAATCTGGCTTTCCTGGACACCTCCCTATTTAAGGTATTCCAAAAAGCTTTTCAGTAATAAGTTGGATGCTGGTGCTAAAGAGACTGCACAGGCAAACACAGAGACTTTTAATTCAGCAGCAATAGCTTCAGCAGAGCTGTGGACATTAAAGTCTCTATTACTAGCAAGGATACTGTTGGCAACCTGCTTTATAAATTGCTTCTCTGGGACACCCCTGGGGATGGCCTTCATCCTGATGAGCCTGAATTTCCATCTGACACCAGATATCATTGCAATATTCATGTCACTCTTTAGGAAGCTGTGCAGCAAGCTTATGTGTATTGCATTGGTTCTGGAAAGTTAGGTGGGGATGCTGTGAAGGAGAACAAGAATATAGCCCTCACAGAGTGCTAAATGTGGAAGGACAAGCCAGGAGACCAACAAGCGTTGCTGGCACAGAGTGAACACATCAGGTTTTCTGCCAAATTCAAGCTACAATGAAAGATTTTCATACCCTTTTTCATGGGCTGCCTTGGAGCTTGACAGCTAGACAGAGACTGAAGGCTGCTGCCAGATAAGTAAACAGTCAGATTCAGTCTGCAGTTGTCACACAGACACATGCATACACACACAGAGAAGCACCACTGCGTCACCTGGAGGCATCCCAATTAAATGGAATTACCATCCCTTCCAAGCTATAGCTTTCACTATTAAATGTCATTAGGCTTAAATTAGGTTTGCTCCAAGAGATGTCCCGATCAAATGAATTTGCTGATTAAGTTCAAGTGGCATGTACTTTAATATACTCTTCTGTACAGATACGATTTTCTTAATTTTATTGTTTCTTTGACTCCAGGTTTCTGGTTGATGTAGCTTTAAGTCCTCAGTTAAACCCTTAAAGTGTCAAAAATTCTACATGTATACACAACTTCATTTATCTTCAAAGTTCTATTTTTCCATTTATTTAAGGGAAGGGAGTTGAATTTAAAAGTCACACAGAGAAAACACCATATACAAAGCTAAAGATAACACAGTAAATTTGGGAATTGACCAAAATCTTCAGCAGACTGAAAGCTGCTGTATTGGTGAGTGTAGATTGTGCATAGATCATAGAATCATAGAATCACTCAGACTGGAAAAGACCTCAAAGATCATCAAGTCCAACCGGAACCTAACCATACTACCCTAACTCTAACAGCCTTCCACCAAATCATGTCCCTGAGCACCACATCCCAACAGTTTTTAAACACGTCCAGGGACGGTGAATCAACCACCTCCCTGGGGAGCCTATTCCAGTGCTTAACAATCCTGTCTGTAAAAAAGTGTTTCCTGATATCCAACCTAAACTTACGCTGGTGCAACTTAAAGCCATTAATGATCAAATGTGCATGAGGTACTTTTAGTTTTCTTGTCAGAGCTCTTGCTCATTTCATCTTGGCTGGACTGGGATGACCCCAGTCTGACTTTCCTCTCTACAGTTGTGCAAATTCAGTAAATGTTCTCTACTCAACTGATCCTTTCCTTTCCATCCTTCACCTTTGGTTTCAAATTACCACGTTAAAAATTTGAATATTTCTGTCATTTACCATTGAAAACTGAATGAATTTCAAATTTTTTAATGGGTATTTTAAAGACATTGTTAAAAAATATCAGAAATTAAATATTTGTTTAAAAAAAAAAATTGTGCCAAGAACTTGAGAAAGGACCAGAGGAGACAGGAAAGAAGAAATTTCATTGCTGTGTTGGTACAAGAGGAGATGGGACTGTAATATGGAGTAGCAGAGCAGAGGAAACATATGGAAGGAAACCTGATTTGAAGAGGGCTACTTACGTGCCAAGGTAACTAATCACCATCTTTTCCCCTACCTTCTTCATATCAGACACAATGTGTATAACCAGATACAAAGCACCTCATGTGACAATCCCCAATGAATCTGAAGTCCTGGTGCCAGATCAGCTCTAGCTCAACTAATATGCTTCTGCTATATACGTATATAACTTGTCAGCGACAGGACACAGCCTGAAAGTGCATAAATATCCAGAGGGGGAAGAAAACATTTCTTAGGTCTGCTATTTAAACATGCTTGATAGTCTTATCATTCCAAATGTGCCATGTGATACTGAGTAAGAAAGTGCACAACTAGATGTAAAGGAAAAGGAAAAGTTAACATTTATGATGGCTAAGTAGCAGAACAAGTTTGCTAGAGAAGTCGTATAAACTTCACTCTGGGAAACTGGTGGAGCTCATTTAAGACCCTGGGCAAGCTGATCCAATGAGAAGTTAGACTTGCATTGAACATGGATTTCAATTACAGACCTACATGTTTTTTTCCAAGCTGAATTTTTCTATTGTTTGTGCAGCTGTCTTCCTAAGTAGCAGGGGCTATATCTCTCCATCTTCTGTAGAAAGAAAAGGGGACAAGGTACTTCAGTGTCTGAGACATCTCACCTCACACTGTTCAGGCCTCTGACCTGCGAGCTCAGGCAAATTTCTGCTCTGAGTAGTTAAACAGAGAAGCTGATCATCTGGCTCATCTTGTCACTTACTGTTACGCTGAATGAGGCCTACTCCAGTCCTCAGTAAAATTGAAGGTGAGTGCAGAAATCACTTATCTTCTCTAAGCAGTCCTTGGAGTTTCCTGTGGATGTGCAGGACGAAAGCTGAATAAGTCAGTAGTATTTCTACCATGCAGTTCACGAACGCATACAATAATTTCTGTCTAAAACTGAGTGTCTTGTAAAGAAATAAAGAAAATGACAATGACATGGTGCATCACAGAACTCAGTCGTGAAATGTACCTCCTATATAGCCCACTTCTTTCACAGATTTCATTCAGGATCACTGTCCCTGTTTTATAAATAGAGAGAAACTGAGGCACATAGCAGTTTAATGCTTTGTCACAACATTATCCAGAACAAGGAACTGAAAGCCATTTGCTTCTCCCCTAATCTAGCAACAACTCACAAAAGACCAAAATAATTGTTAAGTGTTCTGAGTAAAGAAATTTCCCTACTCAAGCTACCAAGACAGTTGCTTAGGCTGTCTTAGAGAGAAAACAAAGCAAGCATACTTTGCCATTGTTATGGATGCTGAAAATACACTCTGTGTCACACTGTTGTGCGGAGGACATTTGCCTGGACTGTGCATCTGGACCTCATCAGAGCTGTCAGAAACAGACAGGCTGGAAATTACATCTCCTCCTTTAGAGTCGTTCTACCCACACTATTGTCTTCAAAATAAGGTTCTTGTTTATTAAAGTCTTTGCTCTTAAAAATACAAGCTGAATGCTTCTCTGAATGCCCTTCTACAGCATAAAAGACTTTCTCACCCTTGTAATTTTCCACAGCTGCCTCAGGTGTTTGTAGTGCAGCAAACAGCAATTAGAGGACAGGGAACTTGTCTGTCAAAAGACGTTATGTTTATCCCTCCCCTTGTTTGCCTTCTAGCCAGCAAAAAGGAAGTTATGCACTTTACCTCAGGACTTCTTTTTTTTTTTTTTTCTGTATGAACACAAATATTGTTCATACAAAAAAAAACCAAGTCCTCCAGCCACCTATTAAAGTGAAAAAANGGCTCTTCACAGTGGTGCATGGAAAAAGGATGAGAGACAGTGGACTAAAACAAGAGATTTTCAGACTGAATGTAATGAAATACCTTCACTTGGAGGGCAGTGAAGCAGTGGAGCAACCTGTCCAGAGGCACTGTGCATCTAATTCCACATCTTTTGAGGTTCTGATGACCCAAATTTCCGTAAGTGACTTGGTTTGATTTTACTGATTTTTCACTGAGGCAATATGCTACCATACAGTACAAATGGCAAAGGTCTGTAGGCATCTAGCAGAGGTGTCCAGCTGCTATCCAATGGCTGTGTAGGTTTCAGGAGCTTTGAATAATAGGTAGGCTGAATCTTTCATTTCTTCAGTGAACTTTGCGCTGTATTCAGATTGCCCGTCATTTAAGTTCTTACCTTGATATTGGATGAAGAAATACTGCTCATTTTTTTTAACACACTTTTCACAGCCTTCCAGATTTTATTCTGGAACTGTTCCTCTTTTCACAGGGCTGAGTGCTGGGGCAAGTTGTCACAAATGCTTATCTATCCAAACTAGCCTCCATTTTGATATCATCACTTGAACACTGGCAATGGAAAGCCAAATTAGCTGTCCTAATTTGGACAAAGCTGCTTCAAAACTATACCAAAGGAATAGGGTTTTTCAAAACATTTTATATTATGGAAGCCATTATAATCATCAGATCATTTGTGTATAAGAAAGACTGCAGAGTTATGAATATTTTTGGCCTAGCATATCAGATTGAGGGTGTGGCATGTTTTTTTAATAGGGTTTAGTGTAGTATATATTGACACCCTCTATCTGAAGTAATGGAAATTATCTGTTTCACGGAACATTACATGACTACATCAACGGTAGAGAAATATGCAGTGTTTATTTGGACACAGCAAGTTAGCTACTTCCATATAAAACAGGAGAGGAATGCAACTACTCCAGGACATTTCTCAGACACTTGGTGAACACTGACTTGATAGTAGATAGTAAAAAGTTTGCCTGAAGTATCTCCAATCACAGGACTTCCCTGAATTAGTTGGATCACTCCTGGCTAGGAATATAATTTGCATTAAATTACTGAAAATATTTATGTAATTTACCCCTGTGAGTTCAGTTTCTGCTGCCTCAACTTCTCCCAGAAGTGTCAAAAATCAAAGGCATTAAAGTGCTGAACTAAGTTATATGGGAAAATGATTGTGTGTCTGTGTATCCTGAGCATTTTTTCACCTGATCAAGACTATGATGGCAAAAAAATATATATAAATGTAGTAGCATGTGTGATTGCATGTTCATACATTGAGAAGTTGTGTGTCCATTTGGCTCAAATTTGCTTTTCAGTCTCCTTAAATAGCACTTTCATCACTGTTAAATGAATGAATTTTGCAGCTGAACTTTTTGGGATGATGTTTTTAAATGCTGTGTGTCTACTTCAATCTCATATACTGTGTTTATCTTGTCATCTCTACTGTGGTCATTATTCATGGTTGAATGACTTTCTGCTTTTGGAAGACCAAAGTCATTCAGTGCTCATCCATGATTCCTTTTAGCAATTTCTCTTCTCAATCAAACCACAGCTATTTGGTGGCTTAAGGAAAAAGTGAGAACATTATGTGTGCCAAGAATGAACTGTGACATCTGAACAGAAGTCTTTGCAAGCCCTTTCTCCTCCCTTCACCTCTCCAGAAATCTCTGCTGGTAAAATAAAATAAAATAATAAAATAAAATAAAATAACAAAATAAAATATAAAATAAAATATCCTTGTTGATATGATAGTACTAAGAGCATGAGTTATCAAGATTATCAGTGCTGAACAAGGAAAATGAACACATATCACTTACTTTCCACACAGGGCCATTTCTGCAGGGCAGTGTAGATCAATGAAAATAAAGTGTTTTAGAAATGGGAAAAGAATAACCCCAAACCATCTATTAAAAAAAAAAAAATCACAACTTTTACTGTATNCCCCAGGGCTTTTTTTTTTTTTTTTTTTCTGTATGAACACAAATATTGTTCATACAGAAAACAACCAAGTCCTCCAGCCACTTATTACAGTGAACAAATATAGACTGAAGACTGCATGCAAATGTGCTCACTCAGGTCCTGCAACTAGTGCTCTGTTTGGCTGCCTTTAGGCAGATGTTTTGGTGTCTTCCTTATATCTCTGTATTACTTCCCAGAGGTGGTAATCTTTTCTTTCCTATGTAAGTCCAGGCATTTCTCCCAAAAATATCCTTAATTCAGGAGCCCTTCTGAAGAAGACTCAAGTCCATTTTCCTCTGGACATCATATCTAAATCACATTATGTCATAGCTAAGTTACAATGCATCCTCTGTCCAGAGGATCTTGAGGATCTTACAAAATACTGTTTATACTTCAGAATAATAGCATGTATGATAAGAAATGAAACTCGACTTTCTATTGGATTTACACGACTCCCAGCTGTTCTTGTCAGGACAGCTTTCTAAGAAAGAAAATTGTTTAGAGTATCTACACAATCTCTAAAAAGATACAGGGTAAAGCATGCTGTTTTCTTCTTAACTGACAATAATGTAGTATGATAGTATCTTTATGCCTTGAAATATAAGGTTTCATCATCCTTCTTGCCTTTCATGCAGCTCATACATGGTTTTGATGGGCAACTCAATCTGAGCTTGTTTGTGTCCACAAGGGAAAAAAAAAGAAAAAGAAAAAAAATTAGCCCCAGATCTTCTTCCCTAGTACATAGGAGATTATCAAGGCTCTTCACAGTGGTGCATGGAAAAAGGATGAGAGACAGTGGACTAAAACAAGAGATTTTCAGACTGAATGTAATGAAATACCTTCACTTGGAGGGCAGTGAAGCAGTGGAGCAACCTGTCCAGAGGCACTGTGCATCTAATTCCACATCTTTTGAGGTTCTGATGACCCAAATTTCCGTAAGTGACTTGGTTTGATTTTACTGATTTTTCACTGAGGCAATATGCTACCATACAGTACAAATGGCAAAGGTCTGTAGGCATCTAGCAGAGGTGTCCAGCTGCTATCCAATGGCTGTGTAGGTTTCAGGAGCTTTGAATAATAGGTAGGCTGAATCTTTCATTTCTTCAGTGAACTTTGCGCTGTATTCAGATTGCCCGTCATTTAAGTTCTTACCTTGATATTGGATGAAGAAATACTGCTCATTTTTTTTAACACACTTTTCACAGCCTTCCAGATTTTATTCTGGAACTGTTCCTCTTTTCACAGGGCTGAGTGCTGGGGCAAGTTGTCACAAATGCTTATCTATCCAAACTAGCCTCCATTTTGATATCATCACTTGAACACTGGCAATGGAAAGCCAAATTAGCTGTCCTAATTTGGACAAAGCTGCTTCAAAACTATACCAAAGGAATAGGGTTTTTCAAAACATTTTATATTATGGAAGCCATTATAATCATCAGATCATTTGTGTATAAGAAAGACTGCAGAGTTATGAATATTTTTGGCCTAGCATATCAGATTGAGGGTGTGGCATGTTTTTTTAATAGGGTTTAGTGTAGTATATATTGACACCCTCTATCTGAAGTAATGGAAATTATCTGTTTCACGGAACATTACATGACTACATCAACGGTAGAGAAATATGCAGTGTTTATTTGGACACAGCAAGTTAGCTACTTCCATATAAAACAGGAGAGGAATGCAACTACTCCAGGACATTTCTCAGACACTTGGTGAACACTGACTTGATAGTAGATAGTAAAAAGTTTGCCTGAAGTATCTCCAATCACAGGACTTCCCTGAATTAGTTGGATCACTCCTGGCTAGGAATATAATTTGCATTAAATTACTGAAAATATTTATGTAATTTACCCCTGTGAGTTCAGTTTCTGCTGCCTCAACTTCTCCCAGAAGTGTCAAAAATCAAAGGCATTAAAGTGCTGAACTAAGTTATATGGGAAAATGATTGTGTGTCTGTGTATCCTGAGCATTTTTTCNACTGTATTTCCAGGAAAACTGAGGTCAGATACCTGCAAAGACATGTCCCCTGGTTGCCAGCAGGGATCTCCAAGAGGTTGAAGACACAACCTGGCTATGGGCATTTACCAAGATATTTCAGTTAGAAGGAGCTGAATAGTCTGAAGGCCAGGGAAGATGGTTAGTTGCTTAGCCTGGCTGAACTGTATGGTCTGAGACACAGAAATGGATTTAGCACAGTGATCCTGACTCAAGTCCAAAGCCCATCTGTAATCTGTCCCCCTGCTGCCATAGAACACTTATCCCTCCTCCTCTTCTTCCTTGTACTGTTGTTGTCCCTCCAGCTCTTACCCTAGAGGCTGTGTTCTCTGCTCCTACAGGGACCAACTCAGCATCCTGCAGTCATGACTAAAACTGCTGAACCCAAGCCACTTCTGGGCTCAGCACTACCACAGCAGTAAGAACCTTCCTGATAAATGTTTAACATTACAGAGCTTTTTGCTCCATGAAAATAAACTAAGGCTTAAATGTTCAATTCTTTTCTGCTCTGTGCACATTTATGTTTTCTCTAAATGAGGCCACATACCCTAACTCTCTTTCCCTCCTCCCCTGGATGTTCCTACCCTTTCATTATTTTCAGGCATCAAACCTGATTCAGTAAATCTCTTCTTTCAGAGCTGTCATGTTTTAGCCTCAGAACACAAACACAGTATTTGTTCCTGGCATACTTTCTTTTAATGCTTTAAAAGCTGTTACAAATGTCTTGTTTCCTCCCAGCCACAGCTGTATTAGATTATCTGTTCTGTGTTTGTTGGTTGTTTTGTTGTNGCCCCAGATCTTCTTCCCTAGTACATAGGAGATTATCAAGGCTCTTCACAGTGGTGCATGGAAAAAGGATGAGAGACAGTGGACTAAAACAAGAGATTTTCAGACTGAATGTAATGAAATACCTTCACTTGGAGGGCAGTGAAGCAGTGGAGCAACCTGTCCAGAGGCACTGTGCATCTAATTCCACATCTTTTGAGGTTCTGATGACCCAAATTTCCGTAAGTGACTTGGTTTGATTTTACTGATTTTTCACTGAGGCAATATGCTACCATACAGTACAAATGGCAAAGGTCTGTAGGCATCTAGCAGAGGTGTCCAGCTGCTATCCAATGGCTGTGTAGGTTTCAGGAGCTTTGAATAATAGGTAGGCTGAATCTTTCATTTCTTCAGTGAACTTTGCGCTGTATTCAGATTGCCCGTCATTTAAGTTCTTACCTTGATATTGGATGAAGAAATACTGCTCATTTTTTTTAACACACTTTTCACAGCCTTCCAGATTTTATTCTGGAACTGTTCCTCTTTTCACAGGGCTGAGTGCTGGGGCAAGTTGTCACAAATGCTTATCTATCCAAACTAGCCTCCATTTTGATATCATCACTTGAACACTGGCAATGGAAGGCCAAATTAGCTGTCCTAATTTGGACAAAGCTGCTTCAAAACTATACCAAAGGAATAGGGTTTTTCAAAACATTTTATATTATGGAAGCCATTATAATCATCAGATCATTTGTGTATAAGAAAGACTGCAGAGTTATGAATATTTTTGGCCTAGCATATCAGATTGAGGGTGTGGCATGTTTTTTTAATAGGGTTTAGTGTAGTATATATTGACACCCTCTATCTGAAGTAATGGAAATTATCTGTTTCACGGAACATTACATGACTACATCAACGGTAGAGAAATATGCAGTGTTTATTTGGACACAGCAAGTTAGCTACTTCCATATAAAACAGGAGAGGAATGCAACTACTCCAGGACATTTCTCAGACACTTGGTGAACACTGACTTGATAGTAGATAGTAAAAAGTTTGCCTGAAGTATCTCCAATCACAGGACTTCCCTGAATTAGTTGGATCACTCCTGGCTAGGAATATAATTTGCATTAAATTACTGAAAATATTTATGTAATTTACCCCTGTGAGTTCAGTTTCTGCTGCCTCAACTTCTCCCAGAAGTGTCAAAAATCAAAGGCATTAAAGTGCTGAACTAAGTTATATGGGAAAATGATTGTGTGTCTGTGTATCCTGAGCATTTTTTCACCTGATCAAGACTATGATGGCAAAAAAATATATATAAATGTAGTAGCATGTGTGATTGCATGTTCATACATTGAGAAGTTGTGTGTCCATTTGGCTCAAATTTGCTTTTCAGTCTCCTTAAATAGCATTTTCATCACTGTTAAATGAATGAATTTTGCAGCTGAACTTTTTGGGATGATGTTTTTAAATGCTGTGTGTCTACTTCAATCTCATATACTGTGTTTATCTTGTCATCTCTACTGTGGTCATTATTCATGGTTGAATGACTTTCTGCTTTTGGAAGACCAAAGTCATTCAGTGCTCATCCATGATTCCTTTTAGCAATTTCTCTTCTCAATCAAACCACAGCTATTTGGTGGCTTAAGGAAAAAGTGAGAACATTATGTGTGCCAAGAATGAACTGTGACATCTGAACAGAAGTCTTTGCAAGCCCTTTCTCCTCCCTTCACCTCTCCAGAAATCTCTGCTGGTAAAATAAAATAAAATAAAATAAAATAATAAAATAAAATAACAAAANGACTAAAACTGCTGAACCCAAGCCACTTCTGGGCTCAGCACTACCACAGCAGTAAGAACCTTCCTGATAAATGTTTAACATTACAGAGCTTTTTGCTCCATGAAAATAAACTAAGGCTTAAATGTTCAATTCTTTTCTGCTCTGTGCACATTTATGTTTTCTCTAAATGAGGCCACATACCCTAACTCTCTTTCCCTCCTCCCCTGGATGTTCCTACCCTTTCATTATTTTCAGGCATCAAACCTGATTCAGTAAATCTCTTCTTTCAGAGCTGTCATGTTTTAGCCTCAGAACACAAACACAGTATTTGTTCCTGGCATACTTTCTTTTAATGCTTTAAAAGCTGTTACAAATGTCTTGTTTCCTCCCAGCCACAGCTGTATTAGATTATCTGTTCTGTGTTTGTTGGTTGTTTTGTTGGTTTTTTTTTCCAAAGGAAAAAATTGAAAAACCTGATGCAAACTCAACCCTTGGAGCAGTGACTGATTTACAACTTTACTTCCCCCGATCAAAGGTTAGACCTTATTGTCAGCTATTAAAGACTGTGCTGGATGCGAGGAAGAAGCAGCATTTGTCAGGGTTCCTAGGAGGAAAATCAAGATGCACCACTGCCAGAGCATACCTGAAATAGGCAGCCTGTGGGGGAGAAAATGGATTTGTTAAAACTGGAAAAGGATGAAGAGGGATGGCAAAAAGTAACTTGCTGCAAAGGACCAACTGTCTCTTTTCCCATGGTTGCCTCTGGATATTGGAAAAAGAGAGCTGCTTCGGGGTCTGTCTGTTCAGGTGGTAACAGCAAAACACTGGAAAAGTCATCAGGAAAAGGAACCTAAAAACAAAAAACAGAAACATTCCTTACTAAGGTTTTAATTGTATTACATTAACTTAGTAGAATTACTATAAACATGGCTGAAGTAACATTTCTTTAAAACAACTACTTTCCTGAATTCCTGGAAAACAATCGGAGATAGACTTCCCCATTTTGTTGCAGTTTTTTTCTTATTTGAAGCAACTCAGTGGAATCCAAGAAATTTTATGCAGATACACCTTAGTACAGTAGCCAAAAATATTAACTGTTAAAGCTAAAAATGTAAATAAACCTAATATGTTAACAGTAGGAAAAGCTCAGTGTGACTTCATTCGGTGCAAATCCATACTGCTGAGCTTGATCGAATGCTGATAGGAACCAACAATATCATGTGCAATGGTGAATTGGTCTAAAAGATGTGAACTATTCCCACAGAAGTGGTAGAACTGCTCACAGGAGGGTAATTCAGGCAGTTCGATAGCCATGCAATGAAAAAAAGCTGCCAACATAGATTTAAAGGCTAATTACAAGCAGAGAGTGACCAGAGGATGGTTGGACACCACCAGCAGGCTTAATGGAAGCCAATTTTCTGATTCCTGCATTACTTACTCTGTTCTTTCATCATCAGAGAATGCTCTCCATAGAGGTAACATGAACTGCTTGAACTTTTCTTTTTTACCACATCAATCATTTATATCTCAATCCCAAGCACAGGCTCATCTGCTAGCCTCATGGTCCAGTGTTTTTTATTGCCCAAGTGCTGCCTGGGGACAAATTAAGGAGCCTTCCTTTGCTACAGTGAGGAGCAGGAAGAAAAACAGGTGGTCATGGGTAAACTAGGAAGGAGAAATCTGCATCTCTCTGTGGTTGTAGTAAAGAAGATCTTTTTCTTAACTGATTTTTCATGGCCCACTGGCTTTTGTTTTGGTTCATGTCTTAAACACAAATCAGACATGCCTTCTGCCTCCCAAGAGTTTAGGTTAAAATAAGTAGTGTGCTTCATGCTAGCCCTAATGTGTGTGCTGGGGCCTTTATTTTCCTCAGTTTGCAGAGACTTTTATTTAGGTCCTCTGCTTGTTTATGATTTATGAGGCTTTCACTCTGTCTATCGCCTTTAACAAGCACAGTGAAGAAAAGAGAGAGCTTTTAGCTTCAAGGCGAAAAGAGAAAAGCAACGGTTTCTCTTATTCCTTTAATGCAATTTAAAGGAGATTGGAAGTTAAGGAAGCTAGAAATTGAAGGATGGGTGGCAGAGGGAGATGAAAGAAAACCCCAAATACCTTTAATTTGCCTTGGAGGAGAATATTAGGAAAGGTAAGGATGACTTTTTCCCCTCCAGTCCCAGAACAGAAGTGGGTTTTAGACACACAGATTGGATTTGCAGTGTCTTCAAATCAGCTTGGCAAGGTAAGGACACCTTGTGCTATCCTCCTCATATTTTATTATCTCTATTAAACCAAGCGAAGTGTTATTTAATTAAAGGGGACATGTAAGGCTAGGGGAGACAGCTCAAGCAATAAAGGCAGATACCCAAGGCAGTTCAATTTGTCGGAGATGCTATGGAGTCCGGGAGCCAGGGGAAGGGGTCACCTGTTGTGATAAATCACTTGTTGATCAGAAATCCATTCTTCCTGCTGAGTGAAAGAAATGGGTGGGATGTGGGGTAGCCTGATCTGAGGCTGCGGTTTGGGTCCGAGCAGATGTTTTTCAGAAGGCCTGAACAGTAACTGTAGGTCTGTTTCTCTGACATAAGAGTTTTCTAAACTGTTGGAAATGAATTCATGTGTTTCCTCACCAGTTTTCCAGAAGATTTCAACCTCTAGACAAGTTGAGCTATTTTCTAGATGCAGTAATATAAAGTGAGCTAGGCCCTTGTGCTGGACACCACCAGATTTCAAAGAGAAAATAGGATGCCAGCCAATCTTTCAAGGCATAAGACTCTATCTGGTTTTTGAAGTGGAAACTGTTTGCTTTTACTAGAGACCTCTCCAAAGAGTAGAAAAATACTAAAAAGATGGCTTTGAATTGTTACTATGACCTACAAAGACAAATGATATCACCTCTTTCTATTCACATGGAATTGAGGTTTAGCAGTCCACTCATTATATAAGATCCAAGGCCGGTTGACAACCAAAAAATATTCCACAGGATTAACAGTTTTTTCACCAAACTCAAAATGATGAAACCATTGCAATGAGGAAGAGAGCTCTTCCAGACATTCTGATATTATTTTTTCATTACATGCTGGTTACTGTTTAAGTGCCTCAAGTTCTAAGCAAAGAACAACTACATCAAAAGCCGAAAAGCACAGCAGTTATTACTGGTTATATTTCTTCCTTCTCACCTCTTCAGTCTTTTGAGGAACCTTCTCTAAACACTGGTAAAAACAATGGCATAGAGTCCCAATAATTCTGAAGGTAATAAAGAAACAGGAGAACAATTACCATTTGGTATCTTCTTGAGCATCAGCAAAGGTGGAAAAGGCATCTACACAATTGTTTTCCATTCCCACATCAGCTTTGATCTCTGCAAACAGAAGTTTTAAGCCAAAAGGATGTTATTTTCTAAATGTCCTAGGCACCTGCAAATAGAGACTTAAGGCAGAAGTACTTTCTCTATTATAATTCACTATAACTAGTCCAGAAAAGTGCTGAAGTATTGAAAGGAAGTTTAACTAAGAAGATTGAAGAAATGATTTCAGAAAGTAAACCATAATTTTCTGAATTAAAGCAGAAATTCATATCAGACAGAATGAAAACAAAAAAATAGATTTTACTTTATATTTTTCCCCTATCTGATTGCAAAAGTATATGCATGTTGTAACACAGCAGGACTCTGGTACCAGAAATTCTTCCTACCGAACCTGGGGACACCACAGAGCCCAGCAGAGTCAAGAGTATAATTCCTCTTCAGTTTTAGAGGTTTTGAGGTACGTGAAAAAGGCAGTGATTAATGAAAGTTTTTCCATTTCATCTACAATTCCTCTACCTGGCTACTTTCTAATTGTACTGTACTACTTGTACTTAGTCTCTTGCTCCTATATACAGTCAAGATTGATGGATTTCTTCATTTTGGCTCTTCCCTCTATGCCATACTCCTGGTTCTTTTAGTGCATTAGAGGTTAAGCTTCCAGCAATTTTCCTTCCCTGATATTTCTTATTCAGCCTCAGGTGTTTTGTAATTAGATCACACAGCATTGTGATCTATGTGAAAGGTGCTTTATAAATCAGTATGTAATAATAACATAACAATACTGCATCCATTTGTTAAAGAAGAGGGAGGGTATTCTGACTATCCAGAACATAATTTCCCCAAGGTGAACCTTAGACAGGACACCAGGCCTAATGAACACCATTGCTGTGCACAAATTGCCATTCATATCTTTAAAGAGAGAGTGCCGCAAAGGCTTGGAAAGCAAGAACCAGGCACATTGCCATTCTGGTTTTATGCCCAGAGTCACCACTTATATTATGTGTGAATTTGTGAAGTGACTTGGAAGTCAAGAGTCTGACTTTCAGGAATGTCAAGATGTCTAAGTGCAATCAATAGGCAATAGGATTTTCACACCTATGTCCCAGAGTGGTGAATGCAAAAAGGTACTTAAGTGCTCTTTAGACACCCTGATGCTTCTGAAGACTTACCTAGCTTTTCATTCACCTTTGCTCTTGTTTCTTCATACAGCAAAATTAATGCTGCCAGTCTGCCAAAGGGCTGAGTTTTCACCCTGTCATGAGCACATTTAGATCTGCGTCAGAAGTGTACAGTTTAAAAAGTAGAAGGTGTTACTGTATTTGCAGGAAGTGTTAATGGCTACTACATGCTGGCCTTTGACATGCAGGTGACTACAAACAGTTACAGCCAACTGGGGAATTGAATCATCCTTCTTTAAGTCTACCTCTGATGCCATGCTAAGTGATGATACTTATGTATGCTCTGAAGTACCTGGAGCAACACAGTGCCTCCAGACCCCAACCCAAAGACATTCTGTGGTGCAGCATCACATCTGAATGTGGCCCATCTGAATGTTTAGAGAAATAAATCTGCAGGGCTCCAAGGAACATTCACGTCAAGATGTGATACTACTGACCACCAATAGTATGGAAAGGCATTGGACTTCCTTCCTTTCCTATTCCATAGGACAACTCTGCTAGAGATTTCTTCCCCCAGGCATGGGGCCAGATCTTCTGGATTTGCCTTAACTGCTTCCCTACGTGCTAATCAAGGCACAAGAGCTGTTTGGTGATGCAGCATATAGTGATTGGACACAGGCGTACAGTTTTAGACTAAAAGAAGTTATATTTAGACTATACACTGAGGAGAAATTTCTCACTGAGAGGTTGGTGAGGCCCTGGCACATGCTGCCTTCTGAAGCTGTAGGTGCCCCACCCCTGAAGGTACTTGAGGCCAGGTTGGATGGGGTCCTGGGCATCCTGAACTGAGGGGTGGCAGCCCTGCCCATTGCAGAGGGTTGGGGCTGGGTGGGCTTTGAGGTCCCTTCCAACCCAAGCCATTCTATAATTCTATGATACTAATGGTTACAGATAAGTTACGTGAAGTAAGATGAGGTAGTTTCACTGGGATGCTGCAAACCAATGGGCTCATGACTGCTGCAAACATTTTAGCATCCCAATTCATACTGAAATGGTATTTCAGGGTGTGCTGATGTCAGGTACCCAAGTCAAATCTTGGAAGCCTTGGGAGCAACATTGAAGATGTCCACCATTTCCAGCACACATGCATGCTAATTTTTTCTCACAAAAACATAAAATCTTCCTGTGTTCAGTCCTGTTGTTCTCCATGCTTTCATCTCCACTCTAAAAGCAGCAGTTCCAGTTCCAATACATCCTATTCCTGGTCAGGGAAGCAGGCTGGACATGGGTGCTATGTGTGCTGAGTTACCTGTGTACAATCACACCAGCTTAACTGCCTGAACCTTCAGCCTCACATAGTTGTGAGGTCATCTGCTAACTGTATCTCCTAAAGCCATAAAACCTGTTAGCTATAATATTAATCTTTCTTTAAGAGAATTAACATAAAAAGGATGAGTTATGATTTGAATGCCCCTAAAATGATATATTCAATTATTTCTCATTTTAAATGACGTTTTCTTTTGCATCTGGAAGAGCAAGGAATTCTTCAGACTACAGCCAAAAACATACTGGGGTTCCAGTCCCCATTTCCCCTCCCCACTACAGACAAAACTTCACACAAAGCAACACAGGGGGCTGTCCCATCTGTTAATGCTTAGTGCTTGAGCTAGCTGATGATCAGGTCAGGAGCTGCAAGCAATATAGGTATAATAGAACCTTGCTTAAAATGCTGAGTTGAGACACATGGGTTGTTGTTACGCGAAAACTGCATTAGTTCAGGCCTGGGCCAGTGCTGAGCAACTCTATTCAAGTATGTTCACAATGATCTGTCTTGCTTTCCTTCTCAGAAAGCGAGAGGAACAGGAGTCCAGGACCTAGCCCGGACTCCACCACTGTGGAGTCAGTTTGTGAATGGGATATGTACCAGGAGGACTTCTGAGCTCCTAGATAAACACATCATTTCAGATGCAGCTTCTATTTTACTCATGCATCACCTGTGCCATCCTCACTCTGAGCTTTTGAGATTGATTACCTGAATTACCACCTGTAATCCCATTGCAGCTATCCAACCGTGGCAGCTTCTGGTAGCTATCATTCTCACCAAAAACTCTGTAGGTAAAAGTAGTTAAAGCCTGTGCCACATAGACCCTCTATGAAAATACCACAGATTAAATAAAATAACGTTATTGATTTTTGTTGTTTACTACTGTAAACATAGCTTCCCTCTGTTTCTTCTTTTTTTTCCTAACTAATTAGGTTTCTGAAGTTTTCCTATGCATCAGCAAAAAAAAAAAAAAATGTGTGAGCTTCCTCTTAGTGTAAAATCATCCCCAGCACTTAGGCAAAAATCTTCATTTTGCAAGCAGAAATATTTGTCCCTTGGGTTTTGATCTTTGTCACTTTTAAGCCTTATCCAATCTTAAAAGCTTTTATATGTTTCTTTACTAAGTCACAAAGGGATTTTATTACTGTTGAGCTTTGCAATACTTTTGTGGCTGTAGGCCCTGTTTAAAAGTAGGAAGTCATGCTCTGTACATGATATGCACTGTTCAAGTATGAGATTGGAGACTGAGTAGAAACCAGATAGTGTCAGCTTCATCTTACATATAAGCATTCTAGCAACTGGTTTGATGGTATGACAGTCACTTCTGAAGACACATACAGGAGACAATAATTAAATCTTTGTTGAAAAAGATGTACCTGGGCAGATTTGAGAACTGTGTTTGGCTTCTGGGATGAGTAAAAATAGTTAAGAAAGGTTTCCCTCCATAATTCTTCTATGCTATCTGTTCTACCCTTAGGAATGACACTTCAAACAGATGACAGGCTTAAGTATTTTGGTACACAGAGGTAAGCACAACAAAAGGGGATATCCTTTGCTATCCCCCTCCTGCTTTCAGTTCAAACAGCATTATCTCCACCTAAAAATGTCTCCAGTTGATATGTAGTCAGGAAACTTAGTAGACTTTATAATGCTGTGAAACAATTTAGATCAAATGCAAGTCCTTTACTGTCTTAGAATTACCGTTTTCTCTATGAAGGCCCATCCCTGCAGATCTGCATGAATTGGCTTTGCAGGAGCCAGCAAGTTTGCATGGGAAAACAGTCAGTAGAGAAGAATAGATCAGAGAGAGGATAATTACATATTGAGAGGTACTATGAAAGTCACATAGGAATTAGGTATGATAACTCAATGAATGCCTCATAAGCCTCTGATGAGGAAGAACTAGGCTGCCTGTACTTCTTGAGCTTCCACAGCAATGGGTGTTCCTTGAGAATCTTCACAATGTTTTAAAAAAATTTGTCCATAATACTCATATACTCTCTTATAAATAGCTACCCATTTTTTGGCATTGCATAACAGGAGGGCAGATGTGGCACTTGGGGGTGTGGTTAGTGTGCACGTTGGTGATGGGCTGACAGTTGAACTAGATGATCTTAGTGGTCTTTTCCAACCTTAATGATTCTGAGATTCTATTAACAGAGTTTCCCAGAGCTGTGTACATGCAACCCCCCAGAGTTTACCCCACTGGCCAGTGCTGTAAGGGAAGACAACACATGAGGAATAATAAGAGATTGAGCCCCTTCATTTCTTCATCTGATCTTCATAGTCAATAGGGGATCAGCTGTGATCACCATAAACCTGGCTCCCCTGGACTGCCACCATCTCATCATCCCTGTCCCCTTCAGATATCCAGGGAGTCAGAAGCAGAAAGAAAATAGAAGTTCAGTATTTCCAGGGTCCTGGCTGATAATTAAACTTCCCAAGCTGAAGCTTAGATCTCCTTCCTACTACATTCTTAGCAAACAGGGATACTTTGATTGCACTGTGAGAAAGCTTCTAGGAAGGAAAGAGCACTCTACTCCTTTATCTAGGAACCCAGCAACTAAGTGTCCAGGTATAAAGAAAAATGATTTTTCCCTTTAGTCTCTGATAATTCTCCCAAACTTCTTTCTCTTATACTACCTTTTTAACAGCTGCTGTTATGCTGAAAGATTTATTCATTCCTCGAATATACAATCTTTTCTGTATTTTCAAGGTTTGCTACATCTTTCTCATTTCTTATTCTTCTCAAATCAGATTCTCTGCCTGCTCCAGCTTGTTCTCTTCCTCAGCCCTGTTGTAAAAACTGCTTTCTGGGCCTTATTAGTGCTCCTTACTGTGTTTCTTTCAAAGAGGAGGCCTACCCCACAATCAAAAGCATCGGTCTCTCAGCTTGTAAAGAGCCATGAAGGAACCTTCATACTTCCATGCTGCTCTGTTGCCTAATCAATTACTCTTTATTTTGTATTACTATCCGTTGGGCTTCCTTTCTCATATTTCTGATCTCAGACTAGGTCTTATATTTGTCCAGGTCCTTTATTGTTGTATCTCTGTCCTTTAGGGTGCCTGTAACTCTCCAAATCTGACTATCCCTAGGATGGTGAAGTCTATCTCTTATCATTGCATCTTAGTTGTTAATGAAAGTTTGGAGTAGAGCCTGACCATTCGTTGAGCAGAGTCACTTAACCACTTCATAGCAGCTAAGTAACATATACAACAATTTGCACCATATGACCAGAGAAAGCCATCTTGCCTAGTCAGGACCTGTTTGTAGAATGTAAACCATTTTTGGTGGATGACATCTAGTCTGCTTTCAAGATGTGCTGTGATGAGTAATTTTTTCAACTAAAAAGGCAATATCTTGAACTCTGTTTTACTGCTCCTTAGCACTACTCTCCTTGCTGTTTCTACTGTTAGAAAATTATTCCTTTTTTTTAGCATATATCACATTTATTTAGTATTTCAAAAATTAAATTTCTAAGTAAAAACAAACAAACAAACATAGAATTGTGGTGTTGATTATTTTAAGGTATACCTACAGTGATACATGCAGGCACATGTATGTTCAGCTTAGTTTGACTGAACACAAATCAGACCTGATTAAAAAACTGTAGAGACACATTAGTAAGGTGCTGCATCCAAGCTTAGAAGATTTCATGGGAGATGGTGGAACACCGAGAATGAAGATGGCTTTTATTTCATAGATAAAAGGGCCATGTAGTGTATATGGTGTCTGTCTTTGACACTGGGTGGAAGTGGTTATCAGGGAAAACTTCAGAGCAGATAGCTTTACTGATACTTCTCCTAGAACTGTTCCACCTACCAACTACTTCAAACTCAGGGGCTACCCATTGAAATGGCTACCACAGAGAAGAGTGGCATCTGACTGATGTCTTGTCCCAGATCCAAACTTCTGAGCAGAAAGAACAAGAAAATAACCAACTCCCTTTCCGCTCTTGCCAAAGAGATAAAATTACTCAGCTGAAGGTACATCGTCTTCCGTTTCTTGCCTGTAACAGCTATGAGGCATGCAGAGCTTAAAATTCACACTCATGCACACTTCAGCAAAGGTTGAAGGCCTATGTAGCAGGTTCACTGAGTGTGTAGAGGGGAAGTTATCCTTTTGTATGATTTTGAGAGCTTCTGAACAGTTTGGAAATTGTGTCAGAGGCAGCAGTTTTATTAGAAAAAAAAGGAAAAGGAAAAGAAAAAGGAAGAGGAAAAGGAAAAGAAAAAGAAAAAATATATTTACTCAAGTTGTTGGAGTTTTAGCTGACATATTGACCAAGACTACCTTCAGTGACATCAATAGAGTCTACAGCCAGAGCTGGACTTAACTACAGTTTTCTATGAGGGATTTTCTAGCACTCTGATGCCTCTAGCATCTTCATATATAATTCAACAACAGAAAGAATTCAGATTAATTATAAAGTTGTTTCTCCAAGGTTTCTCCCTCTGCACATATTCTGATATTTCATGAATGTGCCCAAGCCACTCCGACAATGTATTACAGTGCTCCAAGTTCCTGAGAGCAGCTCATCCCTGACTCCAACATCTGTGGAGGGCACAGGTAGCAATCAGGTGTCAGAGATGGTGGACTCTCTGTTGCTGGTGGAAGGACCAAGGTAATGAGTTGGAACTACATGACTTTCAGATGGTTCAACACCAATCTCTGGGCATCATAAATAATCACTTTTTCTCTTATGCTTTCCGGAATAGCCGAAGTACATTGTGTGGATCTGGAAACACACAGACTCTCAGGGCTGTGACTGTGCTGTGAAGTCTCATTTTCCACACCACAAGGAAATAATGTCTTGCTGTTTCTCCAGACCTTGAGATGCGAAGATTTTCTTGGTTGCCATTCAAGCCAGTAAAAGGGGTTGGCTGTGCTACGGAGACTGAAACCAGAGAAGAAAAGAAGTTTGGCAGGGGTAAGAGGGTAGTCATTTTAATTAGGCAAAAAACCCTGGGAGACTTTTTCACTGTATATTTCTCTAGCATTCCTAATGCTGATGCTAACAAGAGGTTGCAATGATAGAAGAAAGGTGCAGTGCTGATGTATTTTGGGTTCATGTCTCCCACTGGCTTTACGACTGCATGCTGCTGATACAGGGTGGCCTTTAAACAGGACTGGCCTCAAAATACACTTAACATAGTAAGGCACCTTTCTCTCTTAATCCTTTGTTGCCTTGGGTTATTTTTCTTCCTCACATGCTTCATCTTATTAACCGTTACAAAAAAGGTGGGGGTTGTTGGGGGTTACAAAGAAGACACTACAGGTGAGTTGCTGAAATTCAGCAGAACTTTCTCAATTCTTTTCACTGAGCACTTTCATGTTCTTAGTTATTCTTACTCAAGAACTTCCAGTGTTGACAAGAATGCATTTCATAGCACTAATTAAACACTCTAGACATGAAGAGAACCTGAAGATATTCTGTCAGTGATATCAAACTGGTCTTTGTGATACCAGATAAATATATAGATCTGCCTTGTAAGAGTTGTTGTTGATTCGGTTTTGGTTTTTAACTGGATCTACTTCTTTGAAGTCTTTTTCAAGAATTCAGTTTTTTTGGCTGTCTTTTCACATCTGAGTAGGCTCTGGTGATTGATCTTTTAGCCTTATGCTTCAGATGCTACCTAAGGCCAATGGCAGCCACTTAGACTTTAGAGGCAGATGCTGAGCTGCTCTCAGAGTGAAGTTTACCATGTCATCAACAGTTTTTTCATTACAGCCTATCTAATTTCCTTAACTTGCCTTCCTGAATCAGATGCAGAGATACAACATTTTCTTCTGACAGCAGGGAAAATGGTGGGGAGGGTTTTGAGTTTGGAAGTGGCAGAAGGTGTGGGTGGAAGAGCAGACAATAAGAGGAAGGAGTGACCATAGATGTTTATGTATGTTAATAGTTTATGTAGCTGAATGATTCATCTCACTTATATTTTATAAACACTAATCCTAAAAAAGAAAAATCCAAACAGGCATATTGCTAGAAATGGAATCTCACTCAATGGTAGCAAAATTCACTTCAGGCTGCTAATTTGTGAACTAATGAACTCGTTCTCAACATAAAAGTTACATTAGATATCTATTAAAATATTAAGGAGAGAAGACAATAAAGTCAGAAATGGCATTATGTCTTTATTTCCCACACACCAGATACTACTATATGTGCTTGAGAGCATGGCAGAAGGAATCTGTTATAGATTATAATGGAAGGAAATTAGAACTAAAGATGTTGCTTGACTTAACAGTCAGAACATCATAAATGAAAGAGCCTGAAAGAGTACTTCTGAGTCTTTGTAGGCAGCAAACACAAAGGAGCCCTTCTGCAGAATTCCCTGTGGAGTAGTGGAATGGTGATGTGGACAGTCCTCAGAAAAATGACTAGAGACAACATTATGCTTAGGCCTCTGTGAGTCAGAAGCTGTGAGAGCCCAAGAGGTTGAGGCAGCCCCTGGTGTATGGTAGTGCTGTAGTCCTCAATCCATTTTCAGTTTTACTCTCCTGCTTCAGCTTCAGAAACTCAGAGGAGTTTTTACAAACTTTTCAGAGAGGTGATAATATTTCTAAGAAAAGTTGTATGAGAACAGAAGATTTGAAAAAATGAAGAATGCATTATTAGGAAACTTACAGATAAAAAATTGTCACAGAATATTTTGCTGAACAAGAGTTGAAAATCTGAGCAGTTAAGTAAAATCAAGGAAGAGGAACTGTTGTAATTCGTAAAAAATGTTGCTTAACATTTGCACAAGTGACACAAACCAGTATGTCACTTGTTTTCCACAATCTCCTTCATGTAATTTCCAGATTTTAACATTTCATTTATAGAGCTACATTTTTTTAAAAAACATACAGTACTTTAATTTCAGAATGTGACTTCAGTCTCAGAAAACCCTATTTGGTCTCAAAACCAGCGAGTACAGACCTTTGTAAAACCAATGTAGAAGTGTTGCAAAGAAATATTGTCCAATCTGAACAACTGTTCTCCTTACTGCCACAGAGTTTCAGTACACATGAAAGCTTTGATGCTACTGTGAGCACCATATTGAGTCAAAATCTGAAAAAGTCTCTCTTGGACAAAGTCATTTGGATTAGCTTGGGAAAGGACACCTTGTATTTCTCCCCCTAACAAGTGGAAGCTGCTCCAGGCCACAGAACTATCTTCTGATGGCTAGAGCACAGAGCCCTTCAGCTGAGCACTCCAAATCAGATGGGGTACAAGGGAGTCCTAAATTTATGGGAAGACTTTCTTGAGTTGAAAGCCTCAAAGGGCACTTCTTTTAGGGTGTTCAGAGATTTACTTTTTACTCCTGGAGGATTATTCTCTGCAGGAATGGAAAACCCCTTCAGGGTTTTCTTGGGGGTTTTGTTCTCTTCAGATGAGTCTTGTCCTTTCACTTGTTTGTCATTCAGACAGCAGCCTCCAGGGAAATGCTATAGACAACAGCAGAGAATCGGCGGGGTGGTGCAAGGGCAAGAGCTTTCACAGGAAAAAACAAGTTCACTTTGCTCTCTGATTTTCTATAGCATCTTGGTGTGTTTATCTGGAGTAAAGTAGGGAAATTAGTTTTTCAGAACTGTTAATTCTGCGAAGAGTAGAGGGCTTTGATGAAGCACAGGCTAGCAAGGGTGAGAAGGAAAGGAATCTTCCATTAAAGAAAAGGTGACTGAGCTGTGGAAGGCCACAAAAAGGAAACTGTGAAGAATGCACATAAGTTGGAGAAGATTAACAGGATGGGGCAGTGCGTTAAGGTCAAGCCTTAAGACTGTCATGTGACAAAACTCCTAAAATTTTATTGCATTGCTATTTTTCTTCATGAAATCATTAGTGCTTCCAGAGTCACTCAAAGACCTGGCATCTCCTCTCAGGCAGTAAGGAACTGTCAGGGTTTTGGGATGCCTGTTTTGGAGAGTACTCTGAAATTCCCAGAGCTCGTATCCTTTTGGCTCCACAGCATTTCATGGGTGGGCAGAAAAGGAAGTTGACAAGAAACCTGTTTCCCTTAGACTGTGTTAGAAAATCAATACAGTCTCTTGGTATGGCTTTATTTCATTGGACTGACAAAAAGAAAAGAAAAAGATTCCACTGAAAATGTTCTGTTCAGACTTTGGCAAAGAATGAAGAGAAAAAAAGAGATGTACATGAAAGTCCACTGAACATTGTATGTAGGTTGCTCTGAAAGTAATGCTTCCTGTTTATTTCCATGGAAACTACAACAGATACGAAGAGTACAATAACACTACTTGATAGAGAAATTCTCAGCTGCAAAACACTACTATTTTTCAACATAATCACCACCAATATGTACACATTTTCATCAGAGATGAACAAGAGCCTGCATGCGGTGGGTGTAATAATCTGTACCAGTAGGGGTGACCCACTATTTCACAGCTGCCATTGCTAGGAAAAGTTTGCCCACACAGTCCATCTTTCATTGATCTGATCAGACATAACTCAGAAGGTGCAAAATCCTGCCTATATAGTGGATGTGGTAAGACAGTGCAGCCAAGACTGGCAATGTGCTTCATGGATTTCAGACTGAGATGGGACCTGGAATTTTTACTGCATTGGAAGAAAAAGATAGTATTCTTCTCTCACCTGACTGCAAGTTTGAGCCTTCAGCTTGCTATGTAGTGGTCAGAGGTGGTTGTTTGCTCAGGTTCCCTGAAATTTGGAAGGATTGCTCCTTTCCTATTACAAAACAAATGAACAAACAAACAAACAAACAAACACCAGCACACATCACCTTACCCACTAAGGACTGCATCTTGAACTTTTTCTTTGATGTGGAATTCAATTGTCCCCACTCCGTGGTCTGCTGTTTTGACTCCAGCTCGTAGTGGTGACATCACATCTCATCACTGGTAATGATGTGATCCTGGAAACAGTCACCTTCAGCCTCCTATTGGATCCTGACAAACTTGCACATGATGTTCTTTCTGTTCCTGTGTGAGCACTCCTGGAACCCACCTGGTTCCACTTTTTGGAATTCCAGTACTGCCATCATTGTTTCCAAGATACTGAAGTTGATATTCAGCTCCGTATGCTGTTTCTTGTCCAGTTCACACAGGTGAACTGATTGTGATGAGTTCTTTGTTTCATGGTGTGACAGCTCTGCATGGCTATTCAGAACTTGGCTTGTCTTCCACATCACTGTCTCCACTGCTGAAATGTACCACACACCACCTCACTGTATTCAGATTCACTGGGTGGTCTCCATAAATGTTCAGCACATGTCAATGAATGTCAGTGGGTGCCATTTTTCCATGTGGAGGAATTCAGTGCCACACCTTTGCTTCCTATGGACTTCCGTGATAGACGCCATTCTGTCAGGCTGACTCTATACTGCCGTCTGTCACATGACAATAACATGTAACAGGATATTGGTAGGAAGGTTCAACTTCTGCTACCGTACCACAAACACCCATCTCTGACATTGTGGGCCAACATAATAAAATAGAAGGCATTACTTTCAGAGCAGCCCTCAGCAGTCATCTAGCATGTGATAAGATGAAATCAATAGAGAGGTGCTTCTACTAAAAGAAAGAGGGATTTGCACTGAGAATACTGTCCCTTGGCTGTAGGCCACTGCCCATGAAGGATTACCTCACTGAAGCCTTACAAAGGGGTATTGTTTCTGCCTGGGTCTGCCTCTCCATAAAGGTTGTGCTAAGGTCAGATTTTCTGCAGCCTGGGGGAAGCTGGTGCTTCAGAACTGCCTGAGGAGTATCTAGGACAGCAGTTTGCAGCCTGCAGGCTGCGGTCCCCTGGGGCTCACTGCTGTTTCTAAGGGACAAGTGAAAGGTGGCTCAGAATAGAAAGGTCAGTACACTCGGAGCAATTTTTCAGGGATCTAAAGCTCCATTGGCAAATTGCAGGGAACCGAAAGTTATCACGCCAGAAATAATTGTGGAAATAAAGCATGGCCTTAGTTCTTGCACTGAGGCTTGTACATGCAAGCCCTGTGGCTCCAGTATGTCTCATGTCTGAGCCAGAACTAGCCACTCCTCTCAGCAAACTTGTGCACAATCCCCTAGCAAGTAGATCTGAATATTTGTCCAAGCCTCCAGCCACTGGGATACACAGAGGCTGAGCATTTCAATGCTAATTATTTGCCTCTTGATAGAGCTTTCTGTCAGGGCTCCATAGACATCAGATCAAAACTGTTAAGCCCTTTGCACGCATCATCCTGAGCTGATTTTCAGCTCATCTCTATGGTCAGGATTTCCTCAGAGTTCTCTGTTCTTTGATGTGATGCATGCTGAAGACTTCGTTGCTGTGTTTGCACTTTGAGTATGAGCTGAGCTGACTGCTACCAGTCCAGGTGCTGAGCAGGATCTTTAATTCACAAACATCCCATCTATAGTCAGACCAGGGATCATGGGATCATCAGGTATCCCTACTTGGGCCAGGTCTCTCTAAGAACCTCTGTGAAACTGATGAAACTTTTGCCAATGACCTTAGTAAAAACAAAATTCACCTCTGAAGCATCTTCTCCTGAGGAGTGTGATGTGCAACTGTTCAGTCGGTGTATCACCTAGACTAGTCTTACTGAGACCTCTGATCAGCACTGGTATATCAGTATTAAATAATAGCACTAAAAAAGGAGGGAAAGGATTATTCAATTTGGACAGTAGCAATAAAACAAGGAGCAATACATTAAAGCAAAAAAAAAATATTATATTTACATTATTTAATTCTCTGCGTGATTTAACTCAGTAAAATGCTTAAGGATCCATTTTGCATGAAAAGTGCTATAAAAGCAAAGCTTTATTATCTCCCATTTATCTTGGGTGTTAAGAAAAGTTTTTGGATGCACAAGTACAACCAAGAGTAGAGCTTTGCCTGGTAGGAGAGCATGAGCAGGAATTGGAATATGAAAAGAGATAAGGCTGTACCTCCTCCACGTAATGCAGGTTCCCTAGGGTCTTTTCAAGGTGATGATCTGGGTGTAAATACTGCCTTAGGAAGTCTAAGGGCTTTCACTGACTTTGGAGAGATTAGAGACAGAGATTTTGGTTATTACTCTATGTATTTCCAAGTGTGAACCACAAGGGGGAAAAAAACTAATAGCAACAATGTAATATATATTTCTTTCTGTGTACAGTGTCTAGCCAGATGAAACCTTGAGCTCTCAAATTATTACAGCATTGAAGTGTAATGTTGTAAATAGTAAATAATAGTGGGTTCAGCTTGCCTCTTCACTTTCCCTGTGTAATTTCTGCTACTGTGTTAACCTCATTAAAAATGAGAGTAAAAAATCATTCTTTCTAGGTCCAAATGATAAACAAATGGCTCTGACCAGTGCAAAGCAGTGCAAAATTATTGTCATCAGAAAACTCTTTAATTCAAGGAGAAAATGGAGCTCAGAATTTTATTTAAGGATGTCAGTTAAGTACTGAATGTTACAGATAAGTCTCTCTTTTATAATAATTGTGATGCCTTAAGTTGCACTAGGAGATGTTCAGGTTGGATATTAGGAAAAATTTCTTCTCTAAAGGAGTGGTGCTGTGCTGGCACAGGCTGCCAAGTAAGGTCACTGTCCCTTGGAGGTGTTCCAGAACCATGTGGATGTGGCACTAAGGACATCGTCACTGAGTATAGTGGGCATGGGCCGGTTGTTGGACTAAATGATCTTAGAGGCCTTTTCCAACCTTAATGATTCTGTGGTTATATGATTCTATGACACTGGTGCTTTCCAAAGAGGAAGGATTTTGAAATCCTACAGGACCTAAATGCACTTGCAGTGTATTACTCTGTCACTAGAGGTTTCTTTGTGAGGTTCAACTCATGAACATCCCCCATCTATGAGTGAAATGAAGGTGAAGCTCAAATGATACATTTCTTGTATTTTTTATTCTTATAGCAGTTTACACAACTTGGTAATTCTGTGTTCTCCATGATCTCATGAAAGATTGGGAAGGCACTGATTCATTGATACTCAGCTACTAAAAACACCTACTGCTCCTGGCATAGTAGCAATACTTCTTCCTCTGCATTAAAACATACAAGACAAAAACATAAGCTTCCAGTATGTTTTAACTTGTATATACTAGAGGCAATATTTGCTGTCAGTATATTCCCTTCTAAAGAGAAATTGTTTAAGTAAATAAGTGTCTTTAAACTAAGTACTACTTTAAAGAGGGCTGGAATCAATATAGTCAATACACAGCTAAAAGTAAAATATTGCAGTTTTAGTAATGGTTGATAAGATGATGCTGTATTTCATGTTTACTTTTATTTCATTATTGGTACTTGTATTTGTGGTTCTTTAGCATCACTAAGCCTTAAACCAAAACTAGAATCAGAACCTGTCTTCTTAGCTGTTGCACAGGGTCACAATGAGAAAGACTTATACTTACAGATATTAGGAGGGGAAAGTAAGTCCCAGAGTAAGTTACTCAACTTTGCATGGCTGATCAGTGGCAGACTGTTGCCTGGATCTCTTCTGTCCTCATTGGCTGTAAGGACTATGCTGGATAATATCATAATTTTTCTTTTCTTTCTGAGAAGCCCCTCAATCCTCCATAGAAGATCAATAAGACCTCCTGAGTTAGGTTTTCTTCTGTTGTTCTTCTTCTTAGCAATAATAATAGTAGTGAGATTGATCCCTAAATTACAACGTATAAAAGACATACCTCAAATCATATTATTTGACTTTCCAGTCCTGTTCATATCCTCAGTTTTTATTTGAACAACCATTCCAATCTGAAAAATATCCTTTGTATACATAAAACCTTTCTCTCTGCCTGGCTGCTCTAATGGACACAGTACCTGCTGCTGCTTGGCTTCAGGCATACAGGAGCTATTCCCAGGTATGACCTTGGCTGTTTCAACTTCTGTTTGCTCCCTTCTTATATTTCTCACTTTTCCCTTCTTTTCTCCCCTCACATGCAACATCTTCACCTTCATAAATCAAGGAAAATCAGCACATTGCTTGAGAAAGCTTGGGAATGCCAGTCTCAAACAATCTGCCAAGTGCTAGGATCAGTAACCTCTGGCCTCCCATCCAGCAGCCTGCATGACATCGAAGGAAAGGCACACAGAATTTAAGAGCAGAGAGGTATACTTCTAAGCTGTGCTTTGTCATACTACTCCTTCTGCCCAGAGCACAGTGATAATCTTTCTAATCACATTAAATCATCTTTCATTTTAACAGACTTCATACCTCAGGAAATATCCTCTGAATGAATTACAAAAACATCTTTCCACCTCTAAATTACAAATTAAATGAATGACAATTGAGCAAAGAGCTGCCACTAATACAGCCTCCCTTTCTACTGCCTGTAGATGTTCTCTGATCATCTTCCTTTCCTTCCTTGCCTTGGGATCGAGGCAAGGATAAAGACATGTGTAAGTGGTCTGCAGAACTTTTTCTTCAGGCCATGAATATTAGGAAAAAAATCTCAGAAAGAGAAGTGATGAGTTGGAATTGACTGTTCAGGGAGGTGGTGTTCCAGAACCATGTGGATGTGGCATGGAGTACACGGCCAGTGTGCATGGTGGGGATGGGCTGATGGTTGGCCCAGGTGATATTAGAGGTCTTTTCTAACCTTAATGATTCAGTGATTCTGTAATAAAGTTCTAACAAGAGGTTTCACAGTCATGTGGCTTACAAGAGTTTACCCAATTCTTGCTGCTGTTTGCTGAGATTCCTAATCACCGCTCCTAACTTTGTCTCTGATGTTTCTTTTGTCTCTGACATCCAAGCAGACAATATGTCAAGGTTCTCCCATTTGCCAGTGTTCTCAAGAGCTAGACATTGTGCTGGATGTCTCCCCACCCCATTAGTCATGGAATCGGGCCGAAGCAGCTCATAAATGGTTGACATGTGAAGATTTTTAAGCTGAACATTGTAAAAGACTGTAGTTATATTTGTCTTTTCAGCTAGAAATGTAGGCTTCCTTCATCCCTTGCTCAGACTTTCAGTATCTTCTGAAGACCGTGTCATTTTGGAATTCTTGGGTTTCCAAGAAGTATGCTCTCTCTGAGCTTTTCCTCTTCTCAAAATTGATTTCAAGAGATTTCAGCTGAACTTCATCTGAAGTTTCTAGAACAAGTTGGCTTGAGGATAAGATATAGTTAAAACAAACAAACAAACAAACAAACACACAAGGCAATGGAAAAACCTTTCAGGATACCACATTGGTGAGGTTTCCATCCATATGGAGATCCAGCCAGAGGCTGTGTCAGACAATAAACCACCAGCCAGATGTGCCACCCTTCCTCCCCAGCAAAAATCACAGTGTCTTGGAAGCAGCAAATGGTGAACAACAACAACAGAAAAATTGTTTTATTTTATTTTCTTCAGAGTATTTACGGACAGAATCCATTCTGAGGATGGAGAGAAATCTCATTCAGAGACATGTGTTGATTTCAAGTGAGCACATAAATCCATTTTGGGGTTTTCTACCTTTCATGGCCCTTTTCTCCTGAGATTAGATATTGGTAAATCTTGAACTAGAGCTTTGTATCGAGCTCAAATAGGTTTTGCAGAAATGTAATTGAAGCCAGAGCACAGACATCCATGTGGGAAAGGAGTCAGAGTTAGATATAAAGAATAAAAAAGAAAAGAGAAAGAACTAACTGGTGAGGAAAACAAGGCATTATGGAATCACACGAATGCATTAAATGATGGAATATGCCCCCTGCTCTCAAAATTAGCCGCTTCATTAGCAACGGCTCTGCTCAGCCAGGGAAGTTAATTAAAGTCTGCAGATGAGTGTGTACAGAGGGAGCAGCCACACCACAGACAGGCTGTGTCTGCTTCATGCAGGCTGGAAAACAAGAATTTGTCCTCTTTTACTTCCATGTCTGGGGCAGGTATGCTCTTACACCTCCATTACAGAAGTGGCAATCAGTTTCTGGGCCAACCATCAAATTCCTGAAGACATGCACTACACCACGCATTCTACCACAGATGGAAAGTATGTAGGAAGCTGCAGACAATCTCTGTGTGAGGTGACCATTAACAGACATGACACATATCAGATGTTCAGATGGATGGATATGGTCAACTTCAAGATTTCTGAAATTCCCCCAATTTCAGTTTTATTACACAAAAAAGGGAGAAATTAGCCCAGAATACCTTGAAATATAGGGCCAAATAAGGCTTCACTACTTACAATAAAAATTGGTTGGCCTCATACTACCAGCTCTGTAGGAGAAAAGAATCCAGAAATGCAACCTTCTGAAGCCAGAGGAAACAGTGGGGCAGCATTGGGGTTCCCCCGGTACTAGCAAGTAGCTTGTAAAATTATACTCAGAATTAATAACTCAGGGACTTAACCCCAGATGGAGGATATGTACTGCATATTTCAGGGAAATTGCCTGCTTGCTCAGCTAGTGCTTAACATGGGCAAACATGGATGTATATAAGAAAAATGGCAAGCTTAATTGAAAGCCTTGGCTTCAGATTATGAATGACTCAATACAAAACTCTGCCAGCATTTCTGCTCCCTGCCCACCACAGGTGAGCAGGAGACCAGAGGCAGGTGAGAGTGTGAATACCAGGGGTTTTAGTCAGCAAGGCTACTCTGAGGCTTAGAATCAAAGAACACCCCAGCTAAAAGGAGAAAAACAAAAAACAAAACAAAACAAAACAAAAAACAACCAACCAACCAACCAAAATACTTTAAAGAAAAAATTGGGAAAAAAAATGCAGTATTATCAAACAAGCTCAAAACAACTAAACTGACTTATTGGAGGATTTGTTAAAACAAATAAGTAATGTCTCCAGGGTTTTCAGGCTTTGTCATACTTTGAGTGAATGGCTTGATGAGTGGAATTAAAAAATAAAATAATCAAACCCTAGTCCAACAGGCTGCGATTTCTCAGGGGAATGCTCCAAAGCTGACAGTGCAGGGCTACATTCAGCAGCATGGTGTGCACTGGACACATGTGACTTAAGAGTACTGAATCACTGCACCGCAATGGACTCACGTGGACATTTGGTTTTGCTCACTCTTAAGCTGACATCTACTTTCAGTCTTCAGACTAGCACCAAGATGAAGGTTTAGGCAAAAAAAATACAGCAGCAATACCGTTTGAATCCAACAAGCGCTTTTCAGTGAATGCTTGTTTGTTTTCACTTCCTTTTGTCTGTGTTTAAGATCCTTTTAGTGTTTGTTTTCAGAGATATTATTGCAAAGCAACTTTTCCAGAATGAATGCTCATGAAAAATGAATGTTAAGACTGAATCTGCAAAATATTCACTGAGAGTAAATTTCTCATTGTGCAAGCAAGTGCAAAATTCATAATTTGCTCTGTATTTTGTTATATAAATTATACAATCAGGGCACAGTAACAATATGAAAAGAATTATGCATCTAACCAACATTGCATGCATTCCAAATATCCTCAACAAATTGCTTGTGAACAATCTACCAGCTACGAATTATTTGCTAGCAAAACTTATGAATTATTTTAAATAACAAATTTGAGGAAATCCTCAAATCTATTCCCAGACAATCTGTAAATAGAAAGAGAGAGTAAAAATGAAAAGAAATATGATCCATTGTGTTTAACTCACCCAACCAACTCTGTAATTGACCATTCAACTGATTAAAAAGCCATCAAGGAGGGGCTCTCGAGGATGGAGTATCTGGTGCAGATGTCAGACTGTGACAAAATCAGAAGCTTCATTTGGACAACCACGTGGAAAGTGACATGCTAAAAAGTAACTCTAGTGTGAAGAGCCTCCTACAGGGAGACAATCAGATTTTAGTTGTATTTGCAAAGCCTCCTCAAGCCCTGCCCCCTTCAGTGAGGAAAGTAAGACGCAAAGATTGTAGAAACCTTTGCAAACAGTTGCCTTTGTTATTTCTTCTCAGACTGTATAAACAGCCTCTCATCTTCATCAAACCAGGGAGCTGTTCTCTGAATCTCCAGCTTTCAGACTTGCTGAGGTCTTTAGTGCTATCTGCTGTCTCAAGTACTAAGCTGAGGAGACAAGACGTCTGAAAGCCACTTTCGTCTGTAGTTTGACACATGTAAATTATTTCATCACTTTGTACTGCTTTTCTAATGGCATTCTTGCCCCCTTGCTTTGTTTGAAACTGGAATCAGTTGTGTAAAGGCTGTCTTTTCCTGAGGTGAAAAAGGACACATACCAGAGTGGTTCTCACCCCAGCCTCCTGAGAGTCGGGCATCAAAATCAATCTGTTTAGATGGCCTCAGTGAATAGACTCAGGCACTCCTACAAGAAGACTCATTCCACCTTTCCAAAATATGTATCCTAGAATGGGCTAGAACATCCCTGTTGTCTTTCTACAGTGTAGAGATAGAATCCTTTCAACCCCTTGGTATATATACTCTGCTTTCATATTGCTAAAATCAGGTGAAGTAGATCCCTTTCCCCATATTCATACAGAACTTCGCACAACGCAGACCGGATCTACCTCTAGAAGTGTATTATGGATGATAATCAATGAGAGAAAACCTAATTAAAATTGCCTGTAGGGATTGCCTTCTATTCTAGGTGTTAAGGCTTTTAATGTAAAGAATGGGAAGATAATCATCCTTAAAATTCCTTCTACTATTAAAATTCAAACACAGAGAGACAGAAAGTACAACAATAGAAACATAGGCTCTAATTGTGTCTTCAAATCCCAACAGTCACACTGTTAGCATGGATACAATAAGGCTGGATAATAAATCAAGGTAGATGAATGGCTTGTAAGAGAAAGAAAACCTCTTGAAGTAAGTTTGAATATGTATTCAGAAATGTTATTCCACAAGAAAGGGAAGGGAAGGGAAGGAAAAGAAACTTAGTGTTGTACTACTGTGTTCACAAAGCAGTGGCTTCTGAAGAAATTCAGAAAACCAGTGACAGATCTCATGGTCACGAGATTTCTGTCTATCTGCATGAGAAATGCAGAAGTCCTTTATTGAACAAATGCTACAGGTCCTCCCAGAAAAAGAGCTCACTGAAGTTACTGTCACAAAATCCTAAAAAGAGTGTGGTGTTGCTTTGTTTTTTGGGTCCTCCTGGAAGAATCTGTTGCAAAGTAGGGATGCTTTCCAAGGGATACAGAAATACCATGTCAATAATCGACCTTCCTGTCAGCATCCATGGCTATTTTCCAAACACCCTTTTGCAGATGTGGCCAGATGCCACAATTGGAGCCATTATGCATGTGAGCTCACTATTAGTCAGCCACTTCGAGCTACTATTTTATTCACCTAAAGGACAGACCCACATTTCATGTCTGCAGTGCAAAATTATATCTGACATGTAATTTAAAACCCAAGATGCTTTGATATAAAGCCGCACTCCAGTAAATGGGATCAAACAGCAGGGCATTTCATTTGGCAGAATGGATATTTCTAGTTTTAATATTACATTAGCTTTTCCTCTCCGTGACTCACATGGATATTTCATTCTTGGGCATTAGTTCTTGGCTATTTACCAAAGCTGTAATTCTGATGGGGGCTCCGGAGTAGCACTCCGAGTTATTAATGGTTCCTTTGGAGTTAGAGAAGGTTCTCAGGTAGGTGGCAATGCCCTGGTGTTGTCCACACCTTCCTTCCCTTCTGTCTTATGCAAAAATGAGAACCTTTGCAAGTCCACAACCCAACTAGAAGAGCTGCTCTCTTTACCTACAAAAACCAGCCTGTCCATGCTGCTCCAGAGATGACAGCATTCCTCTTTCAGAGATCACAGTGACTTCATCTCTCAGAGGTGATGTAGGATTAAAGTGACTATAGAATCATAGAATCACAGAGTTGTCAAAGTTGGAAAAGACCACTAAGACCATCCAGCCCAACTGACAGCCCATTCCCCCAGTGCCCACGGACCATGTCCCTCAGTGCCACATCCACACAGTTTTGGAACACCTCTGGGGACAGTGACTGCACCACCTCATTTGTCAGCCTGTGCCAGCACAGCACCACTCCTTTAGAGAGGAATTTTTTTATAATATCCAACCTGGTAACCACAGAAGTTTAGCAGGCTGCCACCCTTCAACAAATGCATCTCAGCAAGAGGCCTGAAGTATCACTTCAGATTTGGAGCCCTGGTAACACTTGTAGGTTTTGAATCAGAGCTGGCTTGCATGTTTCTAATTCGCCATATGACCAAATGTCAGTGTCTGCATGCACAATAGTCTAGTCAAACCTCTCTCCTCTGTTTCCCATTGTGACCCCAGAGAATTCCAGAGTCACAAGGAAAGTGTTTGATAGAAAGTTCTTGTGGAATGTGTGCTAGCATCACAGTGCTAGCAAATATGAGTTTTTTTATCATCTTTGCCAGAAGATGATTAGCTATCATATGAATAATACAATACCTGTTGTAGACACTATGTATAAAAACTGTGAGTAATCACTCCAGTGTGATGAACTAAAGTGCTTTAGCTTAATGCCTGAGTGCTACATAACAACAGTTTTTAATTAAAGTAACCAAATATATCTTAATGTTGATTAAATGAAATGTAGATTTGAGAATTCTGTAATACATTTTAGACATTAGATAAAGATTTATCTTTGGTCAGAAATAAAGCCTAGAAAACTAAGTATGAAAAACAAATGTCAGGAGCACTGTCATAGCTGAAATCAGGGGTTGATTTTTTTTAACAAAAACAGCTGCAGAAAAATTGCAGGCCCCCTGACCAGGAGTGTCAACGGTTTACGGGCAGGTTCGGNGAGAGCTCCTCTTATAGAGGAGCAGACAGCCAGAGTCTTTGTAGCCACTTTATTCTGTCAGTGTTGTACTGATTGACACTGCTAGCAAAAAGAAGGAGGATCTCTTTGTTAATATAATACAGCTCAGAGCTGTATTGATATGCCTCAGATAAGAGCTCACTAACGCTGTCTCACATCCCCTAACATGATTGATTGTAATAATTTAATCATGTACCAGTTGCTGTTTTTCTGTCTATCAAGCCCTGTTGCAGTATTTCAATGTCCAAAATGATACGGAGTGTTTTCCATTGGACTTTGTTATTCTTGTCAAAGAGTGATATCAAGAAAAATGCCTTCTAACTGTTCCTTCCAAAAGATGGAGAGAGAACAAAAGAATCAACACTAGCATATGCTGTCTATGATCTTACGGATGAAAATCATGCTCCATGAGGGTTATCTAATGTAAAAATACTTCCTGCCCTGTAAGGAATCCACATGACCTATCTGTGTGGCTAGCAGGTCACTAACTGATCTGAAAAATCAATATCAGCTGAAATCTTCACAATAGATTTCTTCTAATGATGCATCCTGCCAGCAGAGAGCTCACCGTCCAAGTCCTGTCTACTCTTGCACCCTTCTTGAAGAGCTTTATCTGCAGTGACATTTACAGTGAATCAAATTTACTTGAGCATAACTCAAGTTTTCCGTATGTGTCCTTGCAAATTTTTCCTTTGCATCCTTGAACTGTCAGCTTCTTAAGGAGACTTTTTTCTCTGTGATTCAAACCTGTGAGCCTGTGCTAAGGAGACAGATAGGATCACTTTTAAATAATTCCTTTACGTCCCTGAACAGTAAAGCATGTTTTTCAGCTGCCAAACATTAACTTGGGTCCCAAGTGCTGCTAGACTGTTTGTGGTAACACTTGTGTTACTGCAATATGGTTGCTACTCAAACTCAACCAGGCAATTTGTTTAGTACCTCTCCATTGTTCATTCAAGTTCTGATTGTCTGGCATACCTCAGATCATAGTTAATCCAAATTAGTTTATTGTATCACGTCTAATATGTTTGATATTTTATCTCAATTTTTAAATGTGAAAACAAAGCAAACCAATAATCCTTACTTCTTCAAAATTATTGATTGAAAGTGACCCCTCTATGACAAAAACAGCAAGTGGCTTGATTTCTAGTATCCATCCAATTTGTCTTTTTACTGCCATTCTTTTGTACTTCCATTTATGTAGAGGATCATTCTTATGCCTTCAGGCTTTTGCTTAAAGGATGTCTCCTTGAAAATTCATGTCCTCTCTGGTTTTGAAGAAAATAGGATGCAATTAAGCAAAGTTGCATTAGTTACAAGGTTGTCATTTGCAAAACACCAAATACACAAAAGCAAGGCAAATACATCATTAAGGACATAAATCTTCCCTACTACCCACCTAATAAATAAACACATTACTCTTATCAGGTACGAAGTACAGCACACTTCATCATAGCCTCACTACCTCTTATTTCAACAGTAGCATTACAATGAAGCTCAAAGCTTTCCTTAAAAACAAAGAAATCTAGACTCAGATACTTAACAATGGTGTAAGTCAGAATAGTTCTTTGTGCTTCAGAGATTCTGACTTGATTTACATTACCTGAAGATGTAATATATTATATGGGAACTTTTTTATTCCATTCCATGACAATCCTTCCTCCTCGGAGATAATATCCTCCTTTGACTACTACATGTTGTGGACAGGTAGGTTCCTATCTCTAAATGAAATCTGAAGTCTTCTAAAGCAAGTACTCTGGCTCAAACATGAATTAATTCTGGACAGTATTAGGCAGGCAATTAGAATCCATCACCTTACATTGCACAAAGCTATTCAAGAGTGACAAAACATTGGTCATCACCAAAGTCTATACCACGAAACAAGTCTTTCTTTCCATCAACAGCACTTGTCTGACTCAGGCAACAATGGGGGTCTGCACTACTCATGTGGGAGCATCCTGATGGAAGAGGCAGCATGTGGTAGCACTAGGAACAACTTAGAAAGTTCAAACTTGGGCTGGAGACCAGTACCATGGAAGCAGAAGCAACAAGGTTCACATTATGATTTGCTTTGCCAGATGGTTTGCTAGAACATGCTTACCTCCAGAAGAGTTATTCCTGCCCACTCTAGGGAAAAGAGATAGGGAAAAGATTAGGAGGCTGCAGATTGAAAGATTCTTCCATGGAGTGTAGAGGGATTTCCCTGTGGCCCCAGAGATTTCTTTTATAAGTTCTTTAGGTGTGTCTTCCCTGCTTCCTACAATCCCTAGGTCCTAGTGATATGCAGTATATAACCTTCTGCTCCTCCACCATGGCACCAGAGAACACATCTGCACTAGCAATCCACAACTGATACGTTTTCTGTCCCTGCTGCTAGTAGTAACATAGCTGAAGTTTGGTCTCAGAGCCACACTGTGCTTGAGAAAAGCAAATGTCAGGTTTCAGAAACTTGGTGATAAACTGAATTACAGAAGATTTCATCCTGTGGTCTCAAATTGTTGAGAGACATGTTTGAGATGAAACTCTGCGTGGTAACTGCTGAGTTACAGACACAATCACTGATTGAGCACCTGGAGAAAAGACCCTATCAGCCCTGGGAGCACAGGTTATGGCAAATCACCTGTGTGACCAGAAGGGTTGGAGCCTGGCTTAGACCTCATTTAAGGGCTGGCTGTCACCAGCAGAGGCTCTCTTGTTGGCAATTCCTCCTTTGTGAAGTTATTTTTGCATGCCTAGATCCTTGGAAATGGGTGAGCATTCCTTTTTCTTCTTTCTTTGTAACACCTTCTCATTGTGCTGTTCCTGTCATTATTACAAACTCCTCTCTTCGGGATCTCTATATGTTGGATAGAGGCCATGTCAGAGAACAAGTCTGTGAACAGAAAATGTGGGTTGTAGTGTATTTGGGAGCTGCCTTGGGCTCCTGCTGAGCTGACTGTGCTTGCATGAGTAGTCTGCATGGTTGATGGAATGTTCAAAATAGTGCATGAAGGGTGCCTTCAGGTATTGCCCTTTCTTCTGAATGTGGAATGTAAGGGTGTCCTGGTTTTATGATTTTTTGGTACTGATATTCCACAACATAACATCATGCAGTGTGTTGAGAATTAAAGAGTTAATGTTCCAGCTCCATGGATCATTGATAGTTATGGGTATAGCTGTCTCAGAAGAGAAGAAGAAATATGTTCCCCAAAGGACTTTGGGTTGCTTTGTATTTTTACGTTTTTCCACTCAGAGGGAAAGATCAAAACTGTTTGTGTGCCATGAGACACTCTCTCTCCTTTTGGATTGACCCAGTATTGGATGCTTGCTGCCATCTCTCCTTCAGCATTTAGCGTAAGGCATTTGGTTTATTGGACACTCTCTCTTGATCATTTTATTTGATTTATTAGCTTTAATTCCAATTATATTGTATTATACTGTGTCATTTTGCTTTCTGATATCTTATATAGTAAATTAGCTTTCCTCCTCAGATTGTTGCTGCTGTTTGGTTTCTAGGCCCATCTCCCTTTTCCCCTTTCCCAGGGCATGGGTCCCGTGCACCAATTGTCATGGAACTGGGCCAAACCAGTCCATAAACTGTTGACAAAGGATCTTGTGGAGCTGTGGCATCCATATTGTTAGTGTCAGTTTCTTTCCTTTTCCTAGCATCTTACGAAGGTAGAACTGCCCCTTCCTGAAACCTGGAGGTGTTATGTGGCTTGTTTTCCATGGCTACAGTATAGATATATACAGCCTACTGTATATATATATATACACTCAGACTGACTGACAGCTAGGTCTCTCTTACCACAACTTGCCTTCTTCGTTCCCTTCCTCTCCTCTGGCTCTGTGAGATCATTTCCTGTGGTGCAGTCCTGGACACAGATGTATGCATTTCTCCTAATTCTGTGGTTTCCAGATGAGTAGGATGTATGACTGAAGGATGGCAAAGACAGGGTACAGTGCTTTCTGGGTATCTGAGTCCTCTGTTGATTGAACACATGATTGTGGCCAGGTTAATGAGTAGTTACATGACTAGGAAAGAAAAGAAGCCTCCAAACTGTAGTTAATGCTCATACTTAATTCCCCAACTGTTTCATGGCTGTATACCCCAACTTCTCTCAGTAATACACAAGTTGCTCAGTGAGCAACTCTTTGAGTAAAAATAACAAAATACATTCTCTGTGCTAGACAGCTCACAGCTAAGGAATGAATATAATGAATCAGAGACAGTGAAAGAGCATGAAGAGGTTTTAAAAAATCACTGACTGTAATTTTTAATTTCTGCAATAGACAATTGCTATATTTCTAAAACCCAAATATCATAAATTTTAATTATTGTGTAGTCTGAGCCAGAGCTCATAATTAGATAAAAATTTAATATACAGCAGTTAAGCTGTAAATATTAGAGGAAAGATGCTGAGAGGAATAAACTAAGTTGTGAATGAATCAACTTCTTCAATGCCAAGATGGTTCTCTGTGAACCAAGCTAGCCCTGTTAAATAGATTTTAGAGTGATACAGTGAAAACAGCCCTCCTATCCTCTCTTTGTCTTTGTTTTCCCAGCTTTCTTAAACCAGACTGTACAATTTACAAGCCAGTCTGACTGCTGTTTTGAAGTGAGCATCATTTTAGGTTTCAGGTTTCAAGATAATCAAAGGCTCAAAAACTGTGAACCTGGATAGGCTGGAGTGTTGGGCAGAAAGGAACCAGATGAGGTTTAACAAGAGCAAGTGTAGAGCCCTCTTTCTAGGGAGGAATAACCACATGCACTGGTATAGGCTGAAGGATGACAGAGCTCGACAGGAGCTCTGAGGAGAGGGACCTGGGTGTCCTTGTAGATGATAGGCTGACCATGAGCCAACAGTGTGCTCTGATGACCCAGAAGGCAAGTAGGATCATGGCATGCATTAAGAGGAGTGTGGCCAGTAGGTCAAGAAAGGTGATCTTCCCTTCTACTCTGCCCTGGTGAGGCTTCACCTGGAGTATTGTGTCCAGTTCTGGACTCCCCAGTACAGAGAAGACAGGGTTCTTCTCAAAAGAGTCCAGTGGAGGGCTACAAAGATGATGAAGGGCATGGAATACCTCTCTTGTGAGGGAATGCTGAGAGACCTGGATCTGTTCAGCCTTGAAAATAGAAGACTCAGAGGAGATCTGATCCACATCTATAAATATCTAAGGAGCAGGAGGCAAATGAATGAGGCTGGACACTTCTCAGCAGTGTGTGATGATAGGATGAGGGGTACTGGTCACAAACTGAATTATGGAAATTTCCACACAAATGTGTGTGGGAATTCTTCACAGTAAGGGAGATGGAGCACTGGCACAGGCTGCCCAGAGAGGTTGTGGAGTCTCCTTCTCTGCAGAAGTTGCAGGTCCACCTGGATGCCCACCTGTGCAACCTGGTCTAGGGAGTCTGCTTTGCTGCAGGGTTTGGACTCAGTAATCTCTAGACGTCCCTTCCAACCCCTACAGTT
The DNA here is from genome assembly GCA_013399175.1 of Odontophorus gujanensis. Lineage (NCBI taxonomy): Eukaryota > Metazoa > Chordata > Aves > Galliformes > Odontophoridae > Odontophorus > Odontophorus gujanensis. Next base: position 68,559 of record VXAB01002101.1, read on the forward strand.
CTACGATTGTGTTTAAAGAAAAGATTCAGGCAGAACCTAAAAATTAAATTCATAGAGATGTGTACAGTTCTGGATGTTAATCAAAAGAGTGCCCTTTTAAATTATTTCCTCCATGACAAAAAAAAAAGCCCAATTAAAATAACAGGACAAGATGACAATGTCTGCTGCATGTCATGGATTAAGATGAGATTTTGAACAAATGAATTCTACTCCAAAACAAGAATGACCACCAAACCCTACAAAGCAGAGACAACAACCACTGTAGCTTTAGGTTTCATTTACACCTGGGAATGTCAGGTTGCAAAGTGTCATTTAATTGCAGATTTGATTATTGAGACAATATAGTGACAAAAACAGTGTCAGAGGAGTGTGATGGAGGGTTAAGCTGATTAATGGAGCTGGCTACCCCTCTGTGATACTTAGTTACCTGACAATTCTAATTCCAGTAATTAGAAAGATGCTATATTCTGTCCTACTGGGTTCTGCAGAGTTGAACTCACATGAGTTTTCGGCTCCTACTGCAAATTTTCCAGAACTTCTAGAAAGTTTTTCTTCTCCATGAGAATATCTGTGGCATGTCAGATCAGAGGGAGGACTGCAACAACAGACTAAGTACATAAAGGCATTTCCCCAGAATATGTTCTCAGTTTCTTGAATCTTGGTGCTCCCTCAGCCCAAGGTATCTCTGTTCAGAAAACTGAAAGCATCCGTTGTTAACTCCCACAAGGAGCTCCACTTCTTACCTATGTTTTCTGTTTAAAAAAAAAAAACACCTAGTTGTCACCTGCTGTTTCAATTTTCTTACCTCATAGAAGGTGGATGAAAGGCTGTTGTTTTCAGGATGGCCATTTGGAATTTTGGATTTCCAGCAGGAGCTTTCCTGGCAACTGAANTACAAAGCAGAGACAACAACCACTGTAGCTTTAGGTTTCATTTACACCTGGGAATGTCAGGTTGCAAAGTGTCATTTAATTGCAGATTTGATTATTGAGACAATATAGTGACAAAAACAGTGTCAGAGGAGTGTGATGGAGGGTTAAGCTGATTAATGGAGCTGGCTACCCCTCTGTGATACTTAGTTACCTGACAATTCTAATTCCAGTAATTAGAAAGATGCTATATTCTGTCCTACTGGGTTCTGCAGAGTTGAACTCACATGAGTTTTCGGCTCCTACTGCAAATTTTCCAGAACTTCTAGAAAGTTTTTCTTCTCCATGAGAATATCTGTGGCATGTCAGATCAGAGGGAGGACTGCAACAACAGACTAAGTACATAAAGGCATTTCCCCAGAATATGTTCTCAGTTTCTTGAATCTTGGTGCTCCCTCAGCCCAAGGTATCTCTGTTCAGAAAACTGAAAGCATCCGTTGTTAACTCCCACAAGGAGCTCCACTTCTTACCTATGTTTTCTGTTTAAAAAAAAAAAACACCTAGTTGTCACCTGCTGTTTCAATTTTCTTACCTCATAGAAGGTGGATGAAAGGCTGTTGTTTTCAGGATGGCCATTTGGAATTTTGGATTTCCAGCAGGAGCTTTCCTGGCAACTGAAAGTCCCAAGAAAAAAAAAACTGCAAAATTGGCTTAAGGTTCCTTTTGCATCATAGAATCACCAAGGTTGGAAAAGACCTCCAAGATCATCCAGTCTGACTGTCCATACTTCACCAGCTGTTCTCACTAAACCATATTCCTCAACACATTGTCTAAATATTCCTTAAATTCCTCCAGGTTTGGTGATTTCACCACCTCCCTGGGCAGCCCATTTCAGTGCTTGACCACTCTTTTGGAGAAGTATTTCCTAACATACAGTCTGAATTTCCCCTGGTGCAACTTGAAGCCATTCCCTCTAGTCCTTCATGTGAGAGAAGAGGCTGACCCCCCCAGCTCACTACGACTTCCCTTCAGGTACTTATGGAGAATATTAAGGTCTTCTCTGAGCCTCTTCTTCTCCAGACTGAACAATCCCAATTTCCTAACCTGCTACTCATAAGGTCTGTGCTTCAGACCCCTCACCAGCTTTGTTGCCTTTCTCTTGATGTGCTCCAGGGCCTTGTTGTCTTTCTTGCAGTGAGGAGCCAAATACTGAATGCAGCACTTGAGGTACAGCCTCACTAGTGCTGAATACAGAGGGACAGTTACTTCCCTGTTCCTGCTGGCAACATTATTTGTGACATGAGCTAGGATGCCATTGGCTTTTTTTGCCAGCTGGACACACTACTGGCTCATGTTCAGCCAAGCATTAACCAATACCCCCAGGTCCTTTTCTTATACACAATCTTCCAGCCACTCTGCCCCAAGCCTGTGGTGTTGCCTGGGACAGTTGTGGCCAAAGTGCAGGACCTGGCACTTGGTCTCGTTGAACCTCATTCCACTGGCTTCAACAGCCTTTGTCTACCAGGCAAGTTGCTAGATCATAGTAGAAGATCAAGTTTGTCAATCAAGACCTGCCCTACATGGACCCATGCTAGCTAGGCCTGATCATCCAGTTGTCCCACACATGCTGTGTGACTTCCCTCAAGACAATCTGCTTCATAACCTTCCCTGATACTGAGGTCAGGCTAACAGGTCTGTAGTTCCCCAGATCTTTCTTACAACCCTTCTTGTAGATGGGAGTAATGCTGGCAAGCCTCCAGTCTTCTGGGACCTTACCTCTCAACCAGGAGTGCTGATTGATGATGGAAAGCAGATCAGCTATCATCTCTACCAGCTCTCAGCACTCTTGGATGAATTTCATCCAGCCGTATGGACTCGTGGTAGTCCAGTTGGAGGAGTAGATCTCTGACTGTTTCCTCCTGAATCGTGAGGGGTTTATTCTGCTCCCCAACTGAGACTACCAGGTCAGAGAGTGGAGTACTCTGAGGGTAACTGCTCTGACTTTTAAAGACAGATGTAAAGAAGACATTTGGCATCAGTGCTAAAGATGAGATGTAATGGCCTCAAGCTGCACCAGGGAAGGTTCAGGTTGAATATTAGGAAAATTTTCTAACCAGAAAGAGTGGCAATACGTGGCACAGGCTGCCTAGGGAGGTGGTGGAGTCATCATCCCTGAAGGTGTTCTAGAACTGTCTGGATGTGGCACTGAGGGATGTGGTTAGTGGGCATGGGTGGAGGTGGGCAGAGTGTTGCACTGTATAATCTTAGAGATCTATTCCAATCTTCAAGATTCTATGATTTAGTAGCTATGTGAAAGATACATACCTTTATTTCTGCAAGTTGTTTCAGTCATCCAACAGACTAAATCTATCACAGTAGATCAACTATGCATTATTGTCTTCAACACAGTATGTCTCAAGGCACACAGGAAAATTACCATTTCCTGTTACATTGCATAAGAAAGTTCCATAATTGTTTATAAATTAAACTCTAAACTGCCAAGTGTATTTTCATTGTTCCACCAGAGAAAACTGTCAAAAATAAGCACACAGCACAAACAGACCGGAATAGATATTAAGCCTTCTGGAAAGGGTCTGCAAAGTGCCTACTTTGTTTTCAAAAACAGCATAATACAAGGTCTAGATAATAATACAGAATGAAAAGAAATTAATTGGGCCCATATATATTTTTTGTACATGCACAGGATGAAGTTGTCTTGCAGTCTTGCTCTATGCGTGTAGAACAATAAGCAATCTTTTCTATTTTGCAAGGCTAATGCATACTTACACAAGCTGCAAATCAAACTAAAATTCTTCATAAACATGCTCTGAATGGACACTGATTTCAGCTGCATACATGACTGGAATTTATAAAAGCAGCTTTTTCCTTCTAGCAAGTTCCTAAATTCTGCAATGCAATTCAATTCACAGGACTGGCGGGGGGAAATCAAGAGCAGTGGAAGAACATGGGGTGGAAAGGATAAATCTGTCTGTGAAAGGGCATCTGAGGAAAACAAAACCAATTCAAGTGCATTCTGCATCTATAATGCCTTCAAAAGCACCCAAGTGACAACAGAGATTTAAGGAACCTCTCCAGGAACATTTCTATGGAGAGCTAGAGCAGGACTCTTTCCCACAGAAAGTGGGAAAAAGAAATAAAGTGTGCACATGTAGAATCAAACAGCAAATTTATGATGCCAAGAATAGCTCATGCCAGAAAATGTGCACAGGTAGATAAATTCCATGCTCCATGTTCAGAGGACCTCATGTTTTCATGTCAGGTGACTCCTGACCACGAAAGCAGTCTGTGAGACAGTCACAAGATATTCGGAGCTCTGTGATCCTTGGAATTCCAGTATGTGGTGAATGGACAATGGCTGTTACAACCATAACATGAAGCCATTGTGGTTAGAGGTCTGAGAATTGCGCCTGCTTCGCTCTTCCTTCCAGTTAAGAACCAGACACAGGCATCCCAATCCATTTTTTTACATCACTTTAGACAGTCTGGATACTACCTCTGCTCTTGATGATTTCATGGGATTTAGACTCCTGACTCTTTTAATGCCACATTTTCTAAGCTGTTCTAGTTGCCTGCAGGTGAAAGTAGGCACTTACTAGGTTTTCATAAAACACCTAAGAAGACATGATTTCAATGAGAAGTACATGCTTCATTAGCACTTTTGAGAGCACCATTAAGTTTCAGTGTGTATTTTTAGGTGTATAAATAGTATGGGAATATGGATTTGGAATACAGTAGAGCACATGGTTGACTGGAGATCATGTCAGCTGGAAGAAATCAACTGCACTTTACTCTGCTTAGAAAGCATGATACACATCAAAGTTTGCTTATAATACTCATGCAATTGGAAAAAGGAATGCAGGCACCTGTCCCCTACCACTTCCACAGTCCATCCTGCTGTGTATGCCTGATTACTCCTTTATCTCTTTCTTCTGTCTTGAGGCAAATGAGATCCACACAAGTGGGAGGAGTTTTTGTGCCTTTAAATCCTTTACAAGTCTTTAAACACAGGCCTGTACACTTAAGAAAAATTCCCCTTGCTTCAAGGGGAATTTTACATAATAGGTTTCTTCACTAATACTTTAAGAACACTCCGTGAGTTTAAACACACTATTATATATAGGGGGAAGCTAAGGCACAGTGCCAACAGTAATATATATAAATTCACCAGGACAGAGTGAGGAAATACGCTAGAGTTCACATCTAGTGCTCTGAACTAAACTTTACTTACATTAATTTCACTAAATTCATCAAATAGTCTAGTGCAATCTGTGCCACTAAAATACCACTTTTGCTTTTTAAAACGAAATCTCTTGTTCAGAGTTGCATCTCATGAAGACACTCTTGTAAGCATGTTGAAGACAAAGCCACAGTAAAAACTATTTCAATGAGGGATGGCTATTTCAAGAAAGACAATCAATAGAAGATTCAGCGAACAGAGTTAAATCCCCACTAATATCTCCTACAACCATAGATATCTGAGTCATAAACCAGGTGAATTTTGAAGGCCTAATCAGTAACATCAAGATATGCTATAAAAACAACTTCTTCATTCATCCTTTTACCATGGAATCATTTTGTTGGAAAAGGTCTGTAAGGTCGTAACATCCAGCAATCAATCTGATACTATTAAAAGTCCACCAAAAGCCACATCCACTTCCACAGAGTGACTCCACCATTTCCCTAGATAGTCTGTTCCAGCATCTAACCACCCTTTTCCTGAAGAAATCCTTCCCGGTTTGATTAAAGTCGGCACTACTTCTGAACAGGTATCTGAAAATTGGTGAACTTGTCCAATCAACAGGCAATGGAAACTTCAAGCTAATAGTATCTTCCTACTGAATGAAAAAAGAAGTGAATGAGAAAACAGATGGAATTCAAAACGTATCTAGTGTTCTACCAAATAAACAAGATAATTTATGAAGAAGTGAAAGATGAGATGCTTATAGTCTAGTTAACTAGGATCCTGTGGTGAATCTTTCACAGTAATTTTCCTTTGATGACCTAGAAGTACCAGTAAATGGCTTGCATTCAGGTCTTTGGGTGAGATTCATCACCTGAGCAACATACAGCCCATGAACAATTAGATACTGTAAATAAATAAATTATAGTCAGTTCAGAGTGATTTGTGGCTGGTGAAGGAAGGAACAAGCAAAAAATATGAAGGGAAGGTATTACAGTTGTATGCCTGCTCTCTTCTTCAGATTTTGGTTGTTTTTGGTGGTGGTGGTGGTGTCAATTTTTTTTAAGGTAGTTTATTCTTGGGATTAAATTGGGTTCAAATTTGAATATCCCTTCAGGTATGTCTCTGGCCATTCATTCTGACAACACATTGACATCTATTACCAATTCAGGTAGGTCCAGAGATCATGAAGAGCTAGTTCTCCAGAAACTTCTGAAAATAAACTTAACTTCATCAGACCCTGGAAAGACTAGAAGGGCTATGAGACAATCTTAATGTCATAAGTGCCAAACATATATTATAATTTAATAATAATCAGCTTTTTCATTGAGTTAAAAACAGGATTTAAAATATAAGTGGAGATAAATACCTTATTTGCAAAGTGATAGTTCTTCCCTTATCCTTCCTAAGGAGAAGGACCTGTTAAGAGAGGTCTGATTGAAGAGTGGGAAAAGAGGGCTTTTGTAATTCCATACCTCTCTAATTCAAGCAGAGCTTATCTTTCTATCTGATAACTCCTGTATGGAATATTCCAAAACTACAATAGCAAAACATCCTTCCTTATCAAAGTCAGTAGACAACAAAAAGTTTGTAAAACATACTCCTGATCCAAACTCTTTGTGACTTAAGGAAGGCTCCACTTCACATCCAGTTCTCAGATCTTTCATGTGATTCTTCTTTATCATATGGGCTTCAGTGGATACTAGAGGGAAAAGTGTCTGTGGCTTGTTGAAAGGCTTGGATGTCACTGCTAAAGGGTCAGAAACAGTGATAACTGTACCTTTAGAAAACACTTGGTAAAAGTTACTGTACTTATTTGGATGGTATCAGCCAAACTGCGCTTATCACTGTTTCCAAGTTTGACTGAATATGAGAGCTAGCAGAAAGGTTTTATTCAATGAAAGATTTTTCTGCTGAAAAACAGCCTCTCAATTTTTCTGTTTTGGAGCATGGCTTCAAAGAAGTGTTTACCTATGTCTGTGTACTGCAGAGGTTTGCTCTGCCAAACTTCTACCATTGGAGAAGGAGGCACCTTCCCTTTAAAAGCACTTGTTACATGCTACATGATATATTGAGGGACACAAATGCTTATTTTCTCATTCTCTCTTCCCAAACTGTTGTTTCAAAGGGCGTTCAAGACTTTTGCCTCTCTCTCCTTCACCTGATTCACCTTGGACTTATAATTAAGTCTTCTAAGGAGCCTCATTTAATTAAAAAAGAGGTAAAGAAGTGCACGATGTGCCTGCCATAGAGATAAAGGCTCTGTAGCCATGATCCAGGAACATATATGGCTTCAGTGGACATCTTACCCAACAACAATGGGAAAACCTGTTCTGTTTGGCAATGTTGTGGGGATTGTACGCAACTGAAAATTCAATCACGGAGTTCTAGCTTTTAAACTTATGTTGTAATGGTTGACTTAACCACATACTGCTTCCATAACAGATTCAGAGCTAAACAGTTGGGGCTGCTGGGAATTGAAGGGATTTTCCATACTGCAGAGTTCAAGCTCACCCAGATCCCCAACTAGTTAGGTCTTCAGAGAAGGCAGTAGCGTTCTGACTTGCCTCTTTTTGATGTTGATTGCTCCTGCAGTCACAAAACTTCACAAAGCAGTTCATTTCTAGCCCATTAGCTCATTGGAGTGTAATCCAGTGAACAGCCACATCATGTCATTCATGTCATTCATTTTAAAACTGGAAACATTCCTGACTTCTGTTTTTCACTGTTATCAGGGAGTACAATTACAGTAAGCATCATTAAACTACTTTTGAAAGGGAGGAGAAATCTGCTCCATATTTTTGAAGGTGAGGTGAGAAGCCCTCCTGTGTGAGGGAAGCCCTTTTGACACCATTCCACAGAAGAAAGGACTGTGAGAAATCCTCTAGAAACCACAACAGAATTTGAACGTGGCATCAAGGACACGTTCAGCATTTTCCCAACTTTTCACTGTGTTAGTGAGGATTTACTGCTTTCAGTATAGGCAGTGCAGTAGAGAAGAGATGACTGATCTGCATAGGTGTCCATCTTCCTATAAAACCTTGTAGATGTTACATAAGGCAGAGTATCTCTTTCAATCTGCATGCTAGAAAAAAAAGTAAATATGCCCCTTGCCTTCCAAGATGGCCATCCCCCTCACAGATCTTTCTCCTTTTTGATTTTCTTGTCACAAGAGACACAATATATTCTCACTTTATCATATTTTCTCCAACAGTAATACTGAAACTCAGAGATGGATTATTGTCTACCTTACGCTGATCCTGCTTACTCTTGATACACTAATCCTATGGATGAGCATCTCAGTTATCTTTTCTTTAATCAAGTAATGCTATTTTTAGTATTGACACCTTATATACCAAGGTAATGATAGCAGATCTTTTTTTATATAAACTGCTCTGGAAGAGGCTTAGAGATTTAAGCTTTACTGCTGAGAAAGAATCAAGGGCAATTGTAGTGAGGAAGAAGCAAAGGAGAAAATTCGGGGGAGGGTTTTTGAAAGAGGAGAAAAGAAGGTAAAGGAGGAGAAATCTTTTGCAGATATGAGGCTGAGAGCTTATTTTTCTGGAGGGTGTATTGCTCCCTAGGGCCTGGCACATTTGTAATCTGTATTAAGTATAGAAAAAAGTAAGGGAGAGAAGGGCTGTGGGGAAAAATCATAGGAGATATAGCAGATGGTGGTGGGAAAGAAAGTCTAGGAAACGAAGGAGGAATAAAATGAGAAGAGCAATATTAAAAGTAATAAAGGGACAGTTCTTTTTCACTGCTATCTCTAAAATGCATGAAAATATGCATATTTCATGCCTCTGTGTGTATGAAGTTGTGTGTGACTTTTCAAGGACCTACCTCTGAAGTAGCAAAGCAGGTGTAAGTTTTCTGAGACATCAGGAGTACCTGCAGTGCTCTGGGGTAGTGAACAAAATAGATAGCTTATTTAAATTTAAAAATCTATATATGAAGTTTTATGAATTAAATATGAAAATGAATAATACACATTGTGCAGTAGGCCTTCGACTTTGCTTTGATTTTAAGTGCAATATATTTATTTATTTATTCATTCATTCCTTTGTAGCAGCAGATTTTTCATTCTTCATAATATGAAACCTATTGCAGGAATAGTAGACAGGTAGGCTAGAGTTCTTTATCTGGGAAAATAAAATAAGAAGCTGTAATCCTACTATCTCTATCTGTGACTGATTGCTACTAGTAGCTTAATTCCACTTAAATTTTTCAGTTATCGTATATAGTGAATGATGACCATATCAACACCATAGTCAAGGAAACTGTCAAGAGACAGTTGATGTTTGGGAACTATGACATTTGTATCAAGTCCGTGCTGCTGATGGAATAGCTGATGGAAATGAATTTAGCAGCAAATGTATTTTTACTCCCATTATTTTCACTCCATTAGGCTGCTTTGGTTCTAGTTGTATATATGGTTAGTCTTGAAGCTCCATTCTACCCAGTGAACTGATTGCAAGGCAAGTGCAATGGCTGTCTAGGGCAGAAATGATGGCCACCTGCATCTAAAGAAAAGTCCGTAGAAAGTCCCATGGGACTGGTTTTCTGATAATGTGCATTAGTAAACTAAATCATTATGATTGCATCTGCTTTCCAAAAGCTCCAAATAGGGCCACATGTGAACACTGACCTGAAATGCTCTGTTACATCTCTAACTTGCTATTATCCTTCTCTTCCATACAAATACTAAAATACAAGGAAAAACAGCTTGATTGATTTAAGATCACCAAAGTGGTGGAGACAGCTTTTTTTTGTTTGTTTGTTTGTTTGTGTGTTTTCTTCTCTACCTTTCCTTGACCTCCAACACAGATGAAAGGACTCCATTATTTTTAGCAGTTCAGAATGTGTTAGTTGAAGAAAGAAAATGTGTTGCAGTTTTCCTTTGAGTAAATCAAAAGGACTAGTAGTTGTATTGCATACTTTATTTCAGAAAAACAGTATAACGTGACTCAGTATTGTGCTGTAGACAAATTGATATTAAAGGAAATGTAAAGGAAGTTACAAGAACACTGAAAGGAGAACACTTCTAAGAAGATATTTTTCTTCCTCTAATTAACAGAAAAAATGGAAATGCATTTAGATGAGGTTCATAAACAGATGTGTGCAGAGCTATACACAACCTACTTCAAAGTAGGACACAGATGTTGTCTGAATAATTTTCCAAAGGCTCCTCCATATATGTGTATGGCCAACTAGGAGTCATAGTCTTTACTGCCAGTGGTGAAACCAGAGCAATTGCATTATGGAAATTACTGCTTCCAAACCTAATTTGATAGCAGGGAATAATGATATTCTCTTTAAGTTAACCTGTTGCCTACTACCTTTCTGTTTATCGTATGTTCAAATACAGCAATTGTTTAAACACTGGTGAATCCAGGGTCTTAGATAGGATTGAGCAGCTTCACCACCCTTAACATGAAAACTTATCATGGCAAATAACTCTGCTCTTTTTTGGATTAAATTTCATTTAATCTACATTTCATCTATGTGTTTTTAGAGTCATAAGTCATCTAGCACAGTTTCCTATTCTGCATAAGCAGTGTTGTATCTTTCCAAAGCAGAAGTCTGAAGCTTTTCTGAGAAGTTTATTCTCCCAGTTGGTCCAAGGGAGATTTTGTAGTAACAGTGCATTTGTACCTAGTGATCAAGTTCAGTATTGCTTTCAGCAGTGTAACTTGTATAAGAAGAACACAACTCAATGCAAACAGAAAATATTCTTCTTGTCCTCTCTCCCCTAGTGCTTCTCTACAGAATTTCATCTCATAAATGCAATAGCTACTATTCATATCTAAACAAAAAAAAAAAAAAAAAAAAGAGAGAGAGAGAAAAAAAAAAGACAGTGGAAGGAGATACTCTTCTCTCAGATAACTCCCACATGGAACACAAAGTATGTGGAAAAATAAGTCTATTTTAGATACGGAGAAGTTCTGAAAGATATGGTACTTGTTCCACTATCCTTTGAGGTCTGTAGTCCAGGCAGTATTTACATTCTTTGCAATCGACCCCATCCAGATGTCTGTAATTTGTCTGTGAATATACTAGCGGACTTTGTGGCAAAAACTCAGGGTGAATAATTCTCCATTCACAAAGGTAATCATTTCATCAAAGAAGGCAGCTGGGTTGCTCAGGTTGAAATGTCCCTAATAAATTCATATTTACTGGTTCCAATCACCTTCTTGCCCTTTCTGTGCCTCCTTCCTAAAGTATTTTCCCATTAATCTCTCTAGGAACTAAAAGGAGGGTTACTGACCTGTAGTTCCCATAGTTTCTTTTGTCTCTCTCTTTTTTTTGTTTTTGTTTTTTTTTTTAATTTTTAAGAGGGGCAGGGATTTTTTTTTTCACTGCATATTTCTCAGTTGCCATCACTTTTCAAAGACAACAGACGGAAGTCTTACAATGATTGCCATGACATTAGATGCCTGTGTTTTGGCAGGTGGGCCATACATTATGAGTTTCTGGATTTCTGATTGCAACTATTTTGACATAAAAGCCCAGTTGCAATCAGCACGTGCATTTTTTCATGAGGGAGAAGAGACATGGCTTTACTCAGATGGTCATTTACAAGTCTGCTTTTGATCCAAACCTTAGGAGTGCTGTGGTACAGATGTACATCTAGAAATTTGTGCATCAGAATCTTGTTGGTTTTTTTTTTTTTTTTGACTGATCCAGAACATATTTTTCAGACTACATCACCCTAACTTCAGCTAATAGATTATTCATAAATCCTTTCGTAAATTGTCCTCCTGACTGATAATGCTCCAAAAGTATATCTCATTTCTAAGTTAAGTTTGTCTAACTTCACTCAAATATCAGAATGTAGGATTTCTCACTGTCTGAAGCTTTTCCCACTCTCCCAGAGCATAGGTTTACATCGTGATATAGCAATTCTTTTCATAATCCATGCACAATGAGAATAGCTGAGCCTTTCAATAGAAGGCAACATGTCCTCCATTGAAACAGATTTGCATTTATTTTTCTGAATCGTTTCAAATTTCAGAGCTTTCTTGAATAGCAGAAGTGGAAGGTTGTGGTTGCTAACACTTTACATAACTAATCCTGGGATTTGCCCTTGTATTGAACTTGCCATTGGTGTATCTACTTTGCAAACAAAATCTTTCATCCTTCTTTTCATTGTGCTGATGACTGATAAAGAAAGACTACAACTGGTTAACTTACAGCTGTTTGCTCTTCGGATGGACAAGCTTACTAAAATTAGCATCTGAATTTGTTCTCATCCTCTCTAAGAGAAGTGGAACAAGACTGGTAATTTCAGTCTTGAATTTTTTTTTACATGGAAGGTCACACACCACTGCAATCATCTCTCAAAAGATATTAGCATCTTTTTGGTGTAAGTCTGAACACTTTAACACCAGTGTCAAGATTTAATTTTATGACCTCTTTATTTCATTCTGCTTAGAAAACAGTAATACAAGAGAGGAAAAAATCTAGTAAAAACATGTGAATTTTCATTTGTTATGAGAAAAAAAGGTGATAGGAGAAGGAAAAAAAATAAAGAAGTATTTTATCTGCTAGTTTTAACTCCTTGAGTTTCCCATCTTTGAAAGTAACTAATTCTTTCTATATGAAGGGTTCAATGAAACACACAAAGGAACTGTTAATGCCCCTGTTTGAAACATCACTATCCTATTCACCAAGAGATGAGACGTTCAACCTTCCCAGGACACTTATTCCAGCTTTTATGTTCTTTGCAAGGAACCTGGCCAGAGGGTTCATGTACATGCTAAGAAACCAGATGCTCAGGTAATGCTTCGAGGAAATTATGTGACCATTTATTACTATAGTCACCCTCCAGATCTTAAATATTTCTGGGCATACTTGGACAGACTCTTATAGATGCATTCCTTTTATATAACTGCAGTAGTATTACTTCAACAGAGTTCAAAGATGGACAAGCAAAAAAGGAGAGGGAAAGACTGGTACTTCTTGAACACTGAAGCAAGTTTCCATATACACTTTCTCTCTTAGAAGGAGGGCAGGAAAGTATTGAAGTTTTAGAAAACAAAGGTACTGAAAACTGAAAACTATGATGAGGCAAGGTCCATATGACACATGAAATGCTTAAAGCTTCTGAGCCCATTTTCTTTACTGTTTTGTTCTCCTTCATTCCAAATGAAAAGAGTTTTATGTGTTGAATCAAGAAACACAAGTAATCACATCTGTTAAAACTGATTGATACAGACACAATCTCTTTACAGTCTGAAAAATGGATGGTGCTCTGAAGCCCTCAAGAGGATGGAAAATCCACTTCAGAATTTGGAAGCTTACTTCAGCTCCAGTTATAAGAAGAAAGGGCAAATATTTCAAGGTGTTTTGAGAATATCTGTGTAAAAAGTAAACATCTGTCACTTTAATCTTGATGCTTTAATGTTGTGCTATTGAAAGAACAAAACTTATTCACAGATCTTCAAGACGGAGCCTTACTTTATCTTTCTGACATCTTTGATCAATCATGAAATAGCAAAGATCAACACCCTCAAAATAATTTTTGTTGTATGCCTAATTCCAGGTGCTGTTGAAATTAATATAAGCTCATTGCTCTGCTCTAAATTGCCTATCAACTTCATTATCAAATGAAACTTGCATTTCTTATGCTTATACTGCATTGAGTGGGAATAAACAGGTAAACACAGGTAAACAAAAGATATGTATTTGGGAAAGAATTGGAGGTGTTCCATTCCAGTGTAACCTTCTTTAGTTCAAACTTTAACTTGTTCCAGGGAATGAAATTCTTTGATTCACTGAGTATATAAATCTCTGTAAATTATTCTTATAACTATCATAGTTATCTTGTTCAATTTCCATTCTGTATAAGATCAAGCAACCTGAGTTAATTTTTTTTTTCCTTTTTGTTTATTTTTCTTCCTAGAAGGCATCATATATTTGGAATCTGGGTAGTCATGTCAGAGTCCTGAGTTCAAGTTATCTTTCACACTTCTTATGACTTTGTTTCAGGTTTCATTTATGTTGTATTGCTGGTCCTTTATTTGCAAGATGGAGAGATTAAACGGGTACTCATAGAACTGTAGGGTATGTTGTAAGAATTATAATTAGCTAATGAGAGTGTCAGCAGTTTATGGGCTTGTTTGGCCCAGTTCCATGACAATTGAGGTGGGGGACCCACAGCCTGGGAACAGGGAAGGGGAAAAGGGAAAAAGGAAAAGGGAGATAGGCAAAGAAACAAAACAGTGGCAACAATCTGAGAAGGAAAGCTAATGTACTAAATAAGACATTGGAATGGAAAATAACACAATATAATACAATATAATTGGAATTGAATCTAATAAATCAAATAAAATGATCAAGAGTGAGTGTCCGATAAAGCAAAGGCCTTACTCTAAATGCTGGAGGTGAGATGGCTAGTGAGCACCCACTGCTGGGTTGATCCAAAAGGGAAAGAGAGTGTCCCGTGACACGCAAATAGTTTTTATCTTTCCCTCTGAGCGGAAAACAGAAAAATGCAAAGCAATGCAAAGTCATCTGGGGTACATAGTTCTTCTCTTCTGAGAAAGGTATACACAGAGTTATTGATGATCCACCGAGCTGGAGTATTAACTCTTCAACTCCCAATGCACTACATGATGTTATGATGTGGAATACCAATAACGAAAAACATAAAACCACGACATTCCACAGCTTATTCCACATCACTACATCATACTTAATATATATACAGAATAATGATTGGCAAGCATTAAATACACACACACACACACACATATATATATACACATAGAATTACTGACTGCACTACCCCAACATCAAATTACCTTATGGTACACATTGAACATCCCCTTTCTTCTGCATCACCCACCAAGTGGACTCAGGTCCCTGAGCAAAAACAGTTCCACAGGGAGGTTTGCCCTTTCCAGAAGCTGGAAATACCCAAAGCAAATTCCCAACATGCTCTTCACATATACTACAGGGACCTTATCTCTCCNTACCCAAAGCAAATTCCCAACATGCTCTTCACATAT
>VXAB01002102.1:0-98899 GCA_013399175.1 Odontophorus gujanensis
CCCTTCTCCTTTCCCTTCCCTTCTTTCTCTAGGTATAGTACTCTGCCAGTTACACATGCATCCTCTGGAATTGCTTCATAGGCTGCTTACAAGAATGTCATACAGCAACAAAAATTTTTACTGAAGTTGAGCAAGATAATCCTGCAAGACCACACGGATGTTTCCCTGGCTTATTTATTTATAAGGTTAATAGACTAACAGGATCCATTTGTGCTGGATAATGAAAATCTGGTTTTGAGAATCCATTCACTGCATTTCGGTTGAGATGAACCTAAGCCAGACACTGAGAAACAAACAGCCAGTGAATTCCGAGGGATCCTAAATTCAGTTAAAAACATCCCAGCTTCAGAAGTGAAATCAGCATCTTTGTATGTGACCTCAGCCCACAAGACTCAAAGGACTGCATGAATGTGATACTCTTTAATTTTCTAGCTGTACTTCCAAGACACGCACTGACATTTCTTACTGTCACCTCCTTGAAGGTTCCACACCACTTACAAACGTTACATGTGTGTTCAGTAAGTCTCAGTATGAAAAGATGAGATCTTGATTTCTATTATTTCTAAGTGGATTTCTTTTTTCCTTCAGAAATGTAAGTCGGAAGCATGTGATTGAAAGGACAGAGTAAGGTAACAAATGCTAATTTCATTGCATGGTATATTATACACTGGAAGTGAAAGCCCCAAATCACACGCTTTTCAACGTGACACGCAATATGATTGCTCTTTAGATACTGGCCTGCCTTATTTCCAAGATTCTAAAAGTTACATTGTGAATAGTCATACAGATCATAATAAGACGATTGCCTGCAAAGTGTGAATTCCATTTAGCCTTTTCAATGAAGCACTTAGTGGGCTTTGTACTGGGTGGGCACGACCTTAGAAAAGGCCTATCATTTGACTGTGAAAACATGGCTTAGCTCCAGTGCTAACAACATGGCTCTGCTAAAATAACTTCGGTGGGTGCAATGGCCTATAATTTTTGTAACTTTCTTGAAAAAGATGTTTTCCTTACAGCAGTGTTACTTGTATACTGGATATTTTTTTGTATACATTAATAATATCTGTTTGATTAGGCATTTTCAACTAAAGGAGTGAACAAGCTTGCTCTGGGGAAGGGTGATGGCATTCAGGTTCCGTGTCAGCAGTGCTCAGTGTTCAGTTCTATTCTCCCGCCATTTTGCCTTCTTCTGTGGGAGTGGGGGGCAGGTTGGATCCCAACACAGCGGTTTGAGCTGCATCAGCCACTCACTAAAAAAATACAATTTGAGGGAAAATATGGCTCTGTGTATTCAGAATTATAACCTGAAACCGGCACTGGTAGAACAGAGTATTTTCCTCTGATCCTGTTGTCACTCTCAGCCTGGTTAGAGAGCAGCCTGAGTACTTTGGTCCTAATTCCCAACTCCCACCAGGATGAAACCTGGCCCAGGGAATAATACATTCACTATCAATTCACACTAGTACCCCTGTTTTTCCCCATTTCAGCTGGCAAGTATGTGAGGCTGACAGTCCTTCCAGACTGCATCCTCTGACCGGTGTCATCACTGGCATCAATGAAAAGAAGAATGCAACGTGCAGAAATTGCAGCTGAATTGTGAGCCACTCTGACTGCACAAGCAGGAGGGCTTGCTGTAAGTGTGTGTGCTCGTCACAAAGGCAGAGGGAGAGGTGTTTTTGTATTGATTCCAAATGATTCGGATGAGGACTTGGGCCTTTTTCACTTTTTGGATCGCTTTGCTTTGATATAATACTGCTATCTGAAACCCCAAGGGGAAATATTTCAACACAGAGACAGTCTTCAGCGATTAAACTGTCGTGAAACACAGACGAAGCTGGTAGGGTTGATTGGCTCTCACTGTGCCTTGACGCAGCTGTGGCTTGGATGAAACCAAACTGGTTATGAGTCAATCAGAGGAGGATGGGATTACGCCAGAGGTCGGGAAACCAGCTAGTTAGAGAGGGAAAGATAGCTATTTTCTCCTTCAGGTTTTCTTTCATTTCTTTTTATGGTGGCGATTCATGACAGTCACTGAAATATGAAGCCGTCCCCACCACAGTCCCTGCCACTGTGGACCACTGAGACCGCTGAGAACTGGTGCCTCCAAGGCTTGCCCTCAGCAGGGCCATTTCCAGAGCCCTGCAGGAGTTTTATGCAAGAGGTGATCAGAGCCTGTGCTGCCACACTGGTTTCTGGATTGTTTCTGCACACAGGCCAGAAGCTCATTTTATCAGATACTGCTATAAAAAGTCATCTTTAAATACAATTGTGTGTGCTTCCTTGTGCTTGGAAAAACTGCAAGTAAATGTCATGTTCCTGATGTAGGAGGGATGCACGAGGAATATCACATTATTTTCTAAATCTCCCTGGAAGGGCACGTGGCATGAAAACCTGAGAGAGGCTGAAGACTGAGGATGGTCATCTAAAAGCATTTAAATAGCTGGGAGCAAATTATGTCATGACAACATCTTGCAGTGTACTTCATGCAGAAGTGCCTGGCTGTTAAATGGTCATACCTTGGTGCTGGCTAAAGTTGTAGGGGACTTTCTTCCGGAAAAAGAAGTTTCTAATGAAAACCCCAAGCACTCTGAGTAATTGCTAACAATAACGTGGACTGTACTGCTTCAGTTGTACAGTTCAGGAACATTAAACCTCTTAACCTTTGAGTTGCCTACTTGATTTTAAATGAATATGATACTCAAGATGATAACAACTGTGCTGCTTCGTTCTTTATTAAGGACACACATGATTTCTCCTCTGCGCATTAACACTCTCATTATAATAATAAAGAATGGTAAAAATACAGGTATCAGAAGATTATTAGTACCTTCCAGACACGGTCTTTTCACAGTTCCTATTTCTAGAACTACACCACTCTAATTAGCGTAACAGCTATTGCTACATTCACAGTGTCAACAATAACATCTGATGACACAGAAACCTTAAAGAGACTCATTTCAACCATTGTTCTCTCCGGGGTTTGTTTGAAAAATCTATTTCATCTCTGCTCTTCCGCTGTGTTTCTTCCACAGCACGTAGAGAAAAGCAACAACAATAGCACCCATTTTGTTGGGTTAAGGTGAATTGATCTGTACATCACAGGAAAATCTGCTTTCTTCCAGAGCACCGCTGCGCAGACATGCTGCATCCAACAGGAGCCGTTCTGCCGAGGTGAGGCACATTTGCATGCTAAAAGATGTTCACACTGAAATGTAGATGCCACACAAAAGAAAAGACAGGCCAAGAAGAAAAACATGTTTTGCTCAGAACAAGAAAGGCAGCTCAGCTTTTGGTAATGGATAGGATAAAATAAATTATTTTGCCTGAATTCTGCTAACTCTCTATAGAAAGTGTAACAATTTTACCGCAGGACTGAGAACAGACGTGGGTTGCATCAACCCAGACTCCAAGGGCACTTGTGAAGGGTTCAGCTTGGCTGTGTTGAGATCAGTGAGGTGGGTGAGAGAGGCAGGGCAGTGGGTGGGGGATGGGCAGAGCTGTGCTGAGCTCCCAGCTCCCAGCACTGTGCCTGTGTCCACCCGTCTGTACGCTCCACACCAAGTGAGTGTGGCGGGCACCATTCCTGGCCTGCACTGGGGTGGCCTGCAGCATCAGGATGCCTTTTCCCTACCCAAAATGCTACTGGATATCCCCGAATTGAAATTCAAAGCAATTTGCCCCAAAATCAAACAGTTTTCTCTTAAAATGGCAAGAAATGATCTCACCACAAGAAAGCTTTGACAAGCAGGCACAGACCAGAATAATTAAACTGCTTGCAACTCAAAGCAGCTCTGTGCATCCAGGTTGGAGGGAGGCAAAGAAGCCCATTGTTTTTCCATAAACACAGTTTAAGGTTTCAGCTCACCCTCAGGACATGACCGATTCTGCCAGTCCCGCTGTAGCCATCCTTCCCTCTAATTCCAGGCAAGCTACAAGTGCTGGGGGTCTGATTTTAACAGAGGGTTAAATATTGCTGCAGAGCCCTCACCGGATGAGCTCATTAAATTGATTTTTTTCTATTCCATCAGATTTCTCCCGGTTTTATTAGTATCCTTCTATTCCAGCCTGCACCTCCTTCGGATCACAGTTCCAGAATCTCAGAATCCTTATCTACATGCAGTGGATTTGGACTAGATTCACAACAAGTTTACTCGCACCGCACCACTTACCTGCTGCTGCACCTCTCAGCGCCACCATTTGCATTCTCATTGAGCTGCTGCGTATGCCTGGAGGTATCTATTTCCCTGCCAGAAAAATTCCTAAATATTGTCCGAGAACTTGCCAAGATCTTAACAGTGTGCGCCTCCAAGCACCTAATTCACATCTAAGTTCCTTTGAGGTTTTCAAACAAAGTGTTACGCTCCCTTGCCAGGCCTGACCTGACATGCATTTCCAGAGCATGCCTTCCAGGTCGGGCAGCATGCAAAGCTCAGTGAGAAAAACGCTGGTGAGTCTCACTGGTGCAATGGTCAGAGAGCCCACACGTCACATGTGAAACTGGATCGATCCTCTCTGAGTGAGGGGAGCCTGCTGGTCTTACAGCTCTCACATCATTGCAGTTGGCCTTTCTCGAAGATATCCCTGTGGATGGGGTACTCATGGGGTGAATTGGGAAGAAGAGTAGGAGAAAGATTAACTGCAGTGGGTATGGGTGGATATGCTAGCTGTGGATTTACTGAACCAAAGTAGGAGACACCCTCTTTCTCTGTCTGTATCCTCTCTGAAAGGGTGACTGTGCAAACCTGCTGACTTGTTTTAGAGACAAGGATTATGCTGTCTGTCAGTTTGAACATGTCTGAGAACACTTTCTGAAGGACAAAGCTGAAGTTTTTCTATCTTCTCATCATTTCCTTCTGCCCACTTTATGTGCTACTTTTGTTGGTCCTTTTTTTCAGCACAGCAACATTATATAAACTGCTTCAATTCTGGCAGGCAGGACCACCAGATGCCTTTTTAACCTTCTCCTCAGGAAATCACTCACTGGTCTTAGCTACTGCATAGCCATCCTTTAGCTGTCCAAGAATGGGACTGTGTTTGTGTGATGCTTTCTTATTAGAACAGAATGAGTAGAGCTTTTCAGATCTCAACAACCTGATTTAGCATCAGGGGACCTCTGTAATGTTATTCATAGGAACGTTGGGCATGCACTGTTGTCCAAATGCAGAAGTCTGGCAGAGGACACAGTGAGGTGTTTGGCCTCCAGGAAATGGGAAAAAATGTTTCCTCTGTCACTTTAGGACAGCCATGTAGGTTTCTGGGTACTGTTTGGAAGCATCCTCAGTGCCTGAAGGCCAACCCATATTGTGTTCTAAGTGGAATTAAACAGGTTTCTACGAGCTTAAAAAATCACAGAGCAGTTGAAAGGGCCCTGTGTACCTGTTGTCCCTTCCTGAATGTTGTGGGATAGCTGTCCCTCAACTTCTCTTAGTCATTGTGCTTTGAAAGATGCAAGGACCAAACTGAGTGAGAGCAGGCCTTCGGAACCCAAGTTGTAATTATTTTAATACTTCTTAACAAACATTCTAAGTCAGCTCAGATCAGCTATGGAGCAAATCTTAGTGTAGGACAAATTTGCTCTGTCAAATGTTTCATAATGCTCGATCTGCACATCTAACTGGAAACAGTTAGGAAGGCATTTTCAGCCATATTAAAGATAGCAGCTTTTGCAAAGTGCTGATATGTGTCTGATAATATGCTCTGGGAAAATACCTGTTGCTGCACCACTTTACAGGATGTGGGGCCTGATTCACTGCAACCAAGTTCCACCCTACAGATCTGGTCAGAGAATACCAAAAGGGCAGCTATGGCTGCGCAGGGTACAGGTGCCATTCATCCCAAACACCAATAGCAAAGAGCTTTCCCGGTCCATTCTCTACCACCATGGGTAATACCTCTACTGAGGTAGAAACATCCTCTGCTTTATTACGGATTTTGTTTACAGTGAAGTTAATGAAAAAACTTTAATTGTCCTGGAATTACAAATAGATGCACGGTGAGTTCTGGAGACACCTGCACACCAAGTAAAATGGGCTGGTACTGTATCTAGGCTGACTAACCTCTTCTTAAAGACATCTACACTTTTCACAGGCAACATGTTGCACTATTTTCATAGAATCATACAATCATTTAGGTTGGAAAAGACCACTATGAACTTCTAGTCCAGCCATCAACCCATCCCCACTGATCATGTCCTTCAGTGACACATCTACACGTTTCTTTAACACCTTCAGGGATGGTGACTCCACCACTTCCCTGGGCAGCCTCTTCCAGCATGAGTACTCTTTCTGAGAAGAAAATTTTCCTTATATCCAGTCTGAACCTGCCCTGGTGCAACTTAAAACCATTTACTTCTTGTCCTACCACTAGTCACCTGGGAAGAGAGGCTGACTCCCACCTCACTACATCTCCCTCCTCCTTTCAGGTCATTGTAGAGAGCTATAAACTGATCCCTGAGTCTCTTCTCCAGGCTGAACAATCCCAGCTCCCCCAGCCACTCCTCATAAGATTTGTACTCCAGACCCTTCACAGCTCTGTTGCCCTTCTCTGTGGCCTCAATGTCTTTCTTGTAGTGAGAGACCCAAAACTGAACACAATACTCAAGGTATGGCCTCACCAGCACTGAGTACTGAGCTCTGGACAGTCACCTCCCTTGTTTTTTGCTACTCTTTCTCTTAATAAATAATTCCCACTTAATCTGAACCCTTACTTTGTCCCCTATAAGTATGCAGAACAAATCTTTCTCTTTCTCTTTGCAGCAGCCTTCAACATAAGACTAGTTTTGTCAACCCTTAGCATTTTTTTCCCTAATTCTTTTGCCCTTCTTTCAGAGGTGCTGTTTCCTCCAGTCCTTTTCAGAATTGCTCTATGAAATATTCCTGGTCATTCTAGGACCACATCTCCCAGCACTGCAAAGCATGAACTCCCAAAGTTCAAAGAGACCTTGGTGTATGCCAAGAGAGTCAATAGTGCTGTTTCCTCAACTATAGATTAGGGATAACTTAAAGAATAACAAACAAACAAACAAACAACAACAAAAATACAACAATGAAAGAAAAGAGGTTTTACATGCAAGCATTCTACCATTTAAGAAACAGTGATTTGGTTGTATGAAAGCCACTTGTCTGACCACAAAAGAATGGAAGCAGGATCCAGAAGGTGCAGCATCCCCTAACTCACCTGATGGAAGAAGAAGCCTGATTTGGGGAAGGGGATGAGGAGAGAGCGGGATATGAGTTCTGACCAGTCTAACAAGTTGACTGCATGTAGTCATGTTTGGCTGCTATTGACTTAGCTCTGAGACAGTAAGTGACATGTTGCAGCTGCGGGAGGCAGTAGGCAGGAGGCAGGGTTGGGTTACTCCTGTGGTGGCAGCTCGATACAAATCCCCACAGTTCATTTCTGTATCAAGATCTGTAATAGAGTAGGATACAGTTCAGGAGATGGGCCGAATTCAGAGAAGATTCAGCTGATCCACCATGAGGGCCTTGCATTTCAGAAGTACCCACATGTGGTAAGTTATTAAAAATAACTGTTTGGAAACAGCTATTCTGACTCCAGCCAGAGACAACCTGATAGGTCATGTAGGAACAATCAAATGGAGCCTTGAAATGTGGACAGATGAAACTAGGTTGAAACCACCAACAAAAAAATCTCTTCAACTTCAACAAGGCTAAAAATCTGCCTCTGTATTTTAGTACAGATACACCCATGCAATGGATGCCATGAAAATTTATAATCATGGGTGCTGTGACTGAAAGGACCTGTCAGGTCACTCCGTCTGCTCTCCCAAATAATAAATAATTTGTTCCTTAGTGATACCAGAAAGGAATTACAGCTCATACTGAATTCAATTATCTGCCTAAAAAGGCAACGAGAATCTAGGGACTTGCAAGCAACCTTTATCATCTTATTTATTTCCAGGTGATTTCCTGAAAGTAGTCACAGCTTGATGCTTTTGTGAGGTCCCATAACTCCCTTCTCAGAGAAGATGTATTTAAAGTAATCATCCATTTATGCCATTTATACCTGGCAGATAACTGAACACTAAGCACCATTTTAGATTTGTCTGATAAAAAAAAATTTGAAAGATATTTCCGTGAAAATAGGATTTCAATGATATTTTGGGGAAAACACTCTGCTTATACCATTTCTTAAATTTAGATGCTAAATTGCTACTAATGGGCAAAGGAAGAGTGTCATGCATCAGGTTTTGGTGCGACTTTGCACGTGGCGATGGGGTCAATTAAGAAGTGTTTCATTCTGCAGTGAGGTATTTGCAGTGCTGTGGAAGTCAACAGAATTATGGCAGCGCAAAGGGGACTGATGCAGTGGTGAATCACAGCCTGAGCGAAAGGCCTATTTAAGTCATGTTCAAACTGTGTTAATTGGCAAAAGATAAAACAAATACACTGTTTGTTTTGCTGCTGTAAGGAGTTTGTGTTGAAAACCGTGACTAAATAATAATTAACAGGCTTCAAGTAATCAATCAATCGTACTTCATGAAAATAAGCTGTAAACCAGAATCTTGGACTCAGCTTTAAAGTTTGACGGTGGGGTTTTTTTTGGGGGGGGGGTTGGTTGTTTTTTTTTTTTTTTCTTTCTTTCTTTTCTTTTCTTTTTTTTTTTTTAAGACAGCAATGATGCAAAGCTGCAACTAAATCCAGGCTTGTACTTGATTAGCAATTCCTTATTGTGGTTTTACAATGTTAAATTTGTACAAACAGATTAAGTGTGTTTTTAAGCTGTTCCTAAATAGCCTGGGAACTAAGAATTAAGTACAGATTCTGCCCAGCCCCTCAAAAACCAACACACCCTTCTCCAAGCCCAACACCTGCTGTTAAAAATACATCACACAATGGCTCTGATCTTATATACCAGCAGATGTGAAGATGCCCAGAGGTCTCTCAGATGTTTGTGTTCCTGGGTCACGTGAGGGCACCAGGAAGGGGAGGGAAATTATGCTGGAATTCCAAAGGTCACTGCTGGACAAAAATAGTCAAAATTGCACACATGTTTAGAGAAACAAAGGTTCAGAAATCTGAAAATCTGGCCAAGAAACTTTCTTGAGAGCAATGTTTCATCCCTGAATTAAAAAGTAAAGGAAGGGAGAATACAGTGTGAAGGAATGGAAAAAAATGGCACCAGGAGGAAGAAAGGGCTCTTAGGACGGCCTACGGCCTCAAGCTGAAAATAATTAACAATTACCAGCCAAAATGGGGAAGGCTTTCCGCTCTCATATGGTTTCTCTGGGTCAGCTATTACATATTCCTACCTGCACAATGCTGGAACACTTTCAGATTATGATGAATAATTACCACAAATGATCTGCTGTGCTGTTTTGTGCTCGGAAGAATTTTATTTCCAGCACACCTGACTGGGCTGCATCGCTTTATCTGTGCATTTTTAGGCAGGGAAAGAGCCTGGAATTTGCCCCCACAGTTTTACATCTGTACTCCCTGATTTTAGGGATATTATTCACACCGTTAGGTTGTTATTCACCCAGAAGACATGTAGCAGCTCCCTGCACAGCCCTCACCCCGTGGTTTGGCCTACTCTCCCCACAAAGCCCTCACCCCATGGGTCATCCTTCTCTCCTTGCACCCAGGCAGGCTCACAGCCTCACACGGCCCCAGTGGAAGGAAGCAGTGTTCAGAAGGTTCTTGCGTAGGGGGGAGGCCCAGGCCACGCACATACAGCACACGACGGCGTTAACAGAGCTCAGGGCTTCTCAAAATAATCAACCCAGCAGCAGTGACACAGCAAAATACATCGTAATCACATCAATTATGCAATCACTATTTTGTGAAAACAAGCCTCTGGGATTTCTTTTTAAGTAATCAAAGAAATATCAGACGGGAAAACAATGAACCTTCCTATTACAAATGAGCAACTCTCCACTGGGGGGAAAAAAGAGAGATGAGAAACTGGTCCCAGACACGCCATAAAAACACTGAATTCTGCCTTCAAGGAGGTGACCTGAGGCCCTGCTCCTCAGTCCTGGGGGAGTGCAGAGAAGCTCAGTGCTGTGTGCAGCAGTTTGTCTGCAGTGCCTGGGCAGTGGGGAATGGTGGCAGTGCCACCCGACCCCTGTGTGCATCACCTGCAGGGAGAGCCGCCGCTGTGGCCGTGTTTTGCCAAAACCCTGCGTGAGACATGCTTGATACAGTCTGTCTGGAGGCCTTAGAGGATGCTGAAAACTCCTGAGTAGCTGCTCAAACTCCTGAGTAGCTGCTCTGAGCCGCTTGCATCAGGATGTGTGAGCCTTGGGGCTGGGTTACAGCTGCCGAGACCACAGCCTGCATTTGGCAGCGAGCTTTGGAAGGAACTATAAAGAAGCACTTTGCCCTGCAGCTAAAAATCCTGATAAAATCTGTAAGCATCTGAATGGCAAGGGGGAAAAAAAGGGTCAATTCAGTCCTCTACCTTCCTTTTGCATTTTCAGCTCATGCCTCCATTCCCCTGGCTGCTCTCTGGGGCAGTGAAGCATCTCAGCTTGTCCTCTGCACCTTCTGGTCCCCAGGCTGACAGCTGAAGTGCAGCCACCAGAGCTCCCACACAACTCATCTAGTGCATGTCCTGACGAAAATGTCACCCCAGTAGCCTGCATCCCCTTGGTGAGGTGAGAGGCAGCAGCAGGGAAGCCCAGGGGAAGGGAAACATGATGTAACGAGCTCTCATTTTGGCCTATCAGCAGCTCACTGAGGGCTACTGCTTCTGCGAGGGCAGAAGGAATTTCCACCTTTACCATTTTGTCCCAGCCCTGTCCATGTCCCAGTGTCCCAAAAAGCCACTGCTGGCACTCACAGGCTGAGGGAACAATGTCGGACAGGGGCCTGGTGGTGCTGGGGTAAGTGGGCCCCTCAGGTCAGGGATCCGGCAGCAGTGGGTAGCAGGGCCCTACCTTGCCGACATCAAGCATGAATAATTGGGCTTTCATGTGGCTAAAAGGTGGGAGGTGAAGGCTCAGTGCAACACTTTCTGCCCGAGGCCAGGGGATGGAGGCTGCTGCCTCCCATCTCTTCCCTCCAGCCTCCCACTGGCCCCAGGGGCTTGGGAAGTCACCCTTCCCACCCCTCACAACATACTTTGAGCTCCAAGGAGCTTATAAATGTGTCTACTGATGCTTCCTAGGTGTCACATCTGGACCCTGTCTTTGTCACATTGGTTTTCCAAGGTTGCTGAGCTTCCATGTTCAGAAAATGGATGCTCTCCTTGGGTTCCAACAAGGGGTGGTCACAAAGGATTTGGACATAACTACATTTCAGCAGGGGCTGCTGATTAAATGCCTCAGATGCATCTGAGTAGCCAACCCCAGACTTATCCCTTCTCTCCTCTGCTGAGCAGATGAAAATTCCTCCAGAGCTGCAAGGGTACCTAGTGCATATGGTTTCTCTGGTGGCCCAGGGGATATTTCCCTTCGATGTCCTCTTGTCATGGCCTCCAGCAGCACTTCTGCTTACTGCCTCTGCTGGGATACTTTTGTTCATGCTCAGAAAGACAAGTTATTTACAGCAACATTAAAACTGGATGTGTGAGATGATCCCAATTCTAAAAATATTAGGGGCGGGGCTTTGCCACAGGAAGGAATTCCTCTGTGCATCTACCCCTTCAAGGTCAGTAACACAAAATCAAGCAGTGCTTTGCCTGGCTTCATACTCAATGTCCCATGTGAAGATTCTTCCAATGCAAGTGTGAAGAAAAGATTTTGTAACACATTCCCAGTCCAGAAGGAGAAGAAATCACCGTGCATCACAGAAGCTGCTCTCTCTTCTTCTCTATCCAGACTAACTTAGCTGCTTTTATGCCTCACTTTCTGGTTCACTCCTTCCATTTTCTTCCAGCTTCTACGCATGACTGCTGTTGCCAAAGTTGCTTATCTCACTTCTGCATAACCAAGCTGGGCAGATCTGGCTCTGAAGACTTCAGTGTATACCAGGCTAGCCAAAGGCAGGCAAACCAATACTCTGAAAGTCATTTATCTCAGAGTTAAATCTTTTATTTACACTTCCTTACAAATCTAATTACCAAATTGCTTTGCTGTGAAGCATTTTCAGTGTGCTTGCATTTTCCTACTTCTGAAGGGTGGTCATGGGGGACATAGAAAGAAATGAGTTATGCTGATTTTTCTTATGTTTAAGTTTTAGAACTTTTTAACCTTGTTGTGCAGCAAGGGTACAAGAAATCACCCAGTATGTCTCTCTCTTTAGATTATGTTTAAGTATGTCCTGAGCTCTTCCAGCTTGATTCTGCAGGGGCAGGACACTGTGGCTGGATACTGAGCATGGACCACTGCCACAGACTCCAGTGGAAGGCTTTGGATAGTCAGCCCTATGCAGGCATGATGCCTAGGAAAGAAGACTGGTATGGCACATACAAATACAACATATAAAATATAAATTAATGCACATAAGAGGGAAAAGAAAAACAAAATAGTAAACCAAATGGACTAATAGGCCACAGTAATTCCTAATTTTTGGGCCATGGTTTTGAAGCAGACAAGAAGAAAGCTAATTTGACAGATGAGGAGATATGAGACACTGTATTGTACACAGCACACTGTACGGAGACCAGCTAATGAATTCAGACAGCCTGAAAGGAAAGGAAAATGAGTGCCTTATGCACAGATGCTTCTCATTGTCATTTAATTTACTCTAATTCTATCTGTGTATAGTCATATTTCTCCATTTTAAATTCATAATAACTAAGGAAACAAAGCATATGCTACGGTGGAGTTATTAAAAGAACTTACTCTACAGTTAGCAGTCAGTAGTTAGTACTCTGAAATACCTAGATATGCAAAAGAGCAGTGGGAGAAATCATAACAAGCTTGAGGGTATGAGTTTGGAGTGGATCTTGCTGCTTTTAATTATTAGGAATTCTCTTCTGCCTTCAATGATGCTAGAAGTAAAACAAATACATCTTGAAAAGTTTTGGAGCCTGGAAACTCCTTGCGTCAGACTTTCCTGCAAAGCTGATGCCCACCTGCAGAGGAAGGGGAAGAAGCAGGTAAGACTTTGGATGAAGACAAAAGGAACATCTCAGCTCCGTACCAAACCTCCTTGATGATAGTGAGCAAACCCCTTAGTCCCTCTCTGCTTCACTTCTGCATCAGTAACACAAAATAGACTACAAAATATTTGTGCCTGCCTTTTTCTGCTTAACAAACTTATTCATAGCAACTGAGCATCAGTCACCGTCACCCAGGGCAGTCAGGTTCTAGGGCAAAGGCACACATAGATGGTACAGATAGAATGCAAGCACATGTACAGCACAGGAGATGCAGATGCTGTGGTTTAGCTCCTGTAGTGCTCTTAGCACGGCATGTGTGGTCGCACCACACCATTCACTTCAGCCACCCCTTCCCTCCCTGAAAAAGACAGTTTTATGCTCGCTGTTTGATTAAAACAGTGCTAATATTTTAATTTAAAATGTGCAAAGGCATAGTGTAGAGTCTTAGCCGACACCTTGCAAACAAGAAGAAAAAAGGAAGGAGTGCACCAGATTCTGGTGCTTTTTTTTCTCCTCATGGTCTCTGTAGAGAAAAAAATGGCACGAGAGGGAGAAAGAAAGGTCCTAGTTGAATTAATGTAAATGTATGAATGAGACACTTCTAAGCATACCCAGGTGCCTTGCCAGCTCAATGCAGAGAGGTCACAGAGAAATAGAATGTCTAATCATTGAAATAAACACAGCTGTGCATACTTACATTTTCCATACCTATTTTGCTAGTGGGGAAAAAATAATCACTCCTCAGAAGATCTTTTCCAGCCACTTCTACCTTCTTTATTTTTTATCCAAATTTTTGTTTAAGAAGTGTTTGAGTTTTTTTTTTTAATTTCTTTTCTTTCTTTTTCTTTCTTTCTTTCTTTCTTTCTTTCTTTCTTTCTTTCTTTCTTTCTTTCTTTCTTTCTTTCTTTCTTTCTTTCTTTCTTTCTTTCTTTCTTTCTTTCTTTCTTTCTTTCTTTCTTTCTTNTCTTTCTTTCTTTCTTTCTTTCTTTCTTTCTTTCTTTCTTTCTTTCTTTCTTTCTTTCTTTCTTTCTTTCTTTCTTTCTTTCTTTCTTTTTCTCATTAAGATAAAAATTACTCACCATAGCTGGATTCCTTTTCCTTTTCAGGTGATCTCTAGCATTTGGAATGTTACTTTGCCTTCCAAACATTTTTGGTATCAAATTGTGTGGAAGTGTACAAAGACATTTTTTTTTTCAGTGTGGAATTTAATACTTGTGAAATTTCAAGGCAAGGAAGAAGGGGACTAAAAGGGTTTTTGGACTGCAAGCACTAAGCTGAAGATTTTGTTTGGACGGAGCCAATGGGGAAAAAAAAAAACAGAAATAATTCTGCTCGAAGTGAGGCACACAAAATTCAGAAGGAACCACTGAGGGCGATCTTTTTTTATTATTCTTGTTTTCACAGACTCAAGAAGAATATCTGAAAGCCTTCGAATTCAATGTGATTGTTTTGAACAGATAAGTTGTTTCAACGTTTGATGCAAACCAAATTAAAGCCAAGAAATCTAGCTGAAAAGCACACTGCTTTTGGGTTAATAATCTGGTCAAATAACAAATATTACCTCTCCTGAGAAACCTCCCAACACTTACAGCTTCTTTTAGGGAATTTATTGCCATGGTATTGTGCAGAAAATGTCTGGCAGAGTAGGAAAGCTCCTTGCAAAATGAAGTCAAATAACTGCAGCCTGTGGCCAGAAAGCTGCTTTTAGCAAATGTTTTGAAAACGAGGGGTTCAGCCACCTATTACTGCTGCAGTGCATGCAAAGTATGCATGCATACAACTTGTAGATATGGGCCTGCTGCTGGGAATTGCACCAATCGCAGCCTCTCGTGGCAATGCACATTACTATTTTACTTTTCTTCATGGTCAAAAATATTGCTTCAAGCTGAAAACTTCTTTTAATTCCTAGGATAGGGGAAAATATGCTCAGTGTTTTATTGAAGTGATCTTGACTCAGATGTAGATAAAAAGTAAATCACATAAGATCAAATTTTAGTGTTGTTTAAGAATGCAATACGTTCCCTACTTTGGGGAAGGAGAGGATGTATTTCCTGGCACTGATGGT
The DNA here is from genome assembly GCA_013399175.1 of Odontophorus gujanensis. NCBI lineage: Eukaryota > Metazoa > Chordata > Aves > Galliformes > Odontophoridae > Odontophorus > Odontophorus gujanensis. The sequence goes on from VXAB01002102.1 coordinate 15,074, forward strand.
TGTCTGCAACCTCACAGATTTCAGCCTCCCTGCACTGCTGCTTTGTCTATAGCGAGCATCCAGTGGGAGCGTGGCTGCACCAGCGGGGAAACCACCTCCTCTTCCCACAAGCCAAGGCATCTGTCCCCATGCCGGCCTGCTCAGCCCCCATGGAGCTAAGCCTGGATGCCAGAGTTCACCTCTTTGGAGGCAGAAAACATTAATCAAGGCAGCAGGATTAGATGGGAAGGATTCTGTTGGCAAAGCTTTTGGTCTTGTGCTCCTTCCCAAGGCAGAAGGAGGATGGGTCTGACATGAGAGCCCCAAATTCTGTTTTGTTTTGTTTTTTTTTAGTTCCCTGGGAAAAGTAGGAACAAGAGGAAAAGAGACAGAGAGGGATCATTATGGCTAATTCTCTTTTAAATATCCAGGCCAATTCAGATAATGTTATAGCAAAAGCCATATTGAAACAATTTTTAAATAACCTTTCCCTCTTGCTTCTGCACAACCTTATCACTGTTTTCCCTACATAGGGAAACAAAACTCACACCAAGGCTTCAAGCAGCACACAGGGCTTGCAATGTGCTCCAACAGCAGCTCCCTTGAATGTACTCCCCAAGTGAAGGGCTCTGCTTCACCTTTTAAGGCACAGCTTCATAGCTGTGTGCTACACGGTTTGAAAAAAATGTTCTTAAAAACCACACTGCTGGCAAAAAAACCACATGAAGTGAAATCATCCCTTTAAAATGTATTTTTAAACAGTTTTTGAACAGTTCCCTCACACAGTGGAGCTCATTGAGTATACAAATAGCCAGCTGTAAATAACCAGGAGACTCAGAACTGCAGAGCAGATCAAATACTCAAAGGCAAGGTATATTCAAAGCCACGGTTTCAGTAGGTACATTTCAAAACCTACGACAGTTGGCAAGAGCCAGAACCAGCTTTGTAATATCAATGGCCCAGTGCAGCTGCTGACTTCTGAAAGCCTAGTTCTATCTGCTTCACAGTGCACACATCTTCAAATCCTTCTCCATAGCAGTAAGGGAAGGGTGAGGTAGGCACTGAATTTCTGAATGGCAGAGGCTGTGGAGAATGCTCAGGAGAGCAGTCAGAATGGGGTATCTATGTAACCTGCCGGTGAGAAAAGCCTACAGGAGTGAGGAAATTCAGCCCAGCAAAGAGCTGAGGAGAGGCAGAGAATCTCTCCAAAAATACAGCAAGGAGGGCAGGGACCAATTAATCTCATTAATCCACAAGGCGAGAAGAATGAGTAACAGGCTTTGAATTACAGAAATGCTACAGTAATAACAACGCAGCAAAATGTTGTAAGTAGTAAGAAGTAAGAGTAAATAAGAGAAAGTGTAGTCAGGGAACTGGATTGAAATAAAAAGGGGCTGATTTATTGACTCATTCCATCCACGTTTCCATCATGTCTTCAGATTTTCCACCACTAATGGAGGTTTCAGGAGGATCAATGAACCGCAGTTACTTCAGGGTCCTAGCATGCAAGTTATAGTAGAAAGAGTGCTTGAACTTACGTCACATGAATTTTACTTCCATGTAACTGCAACTGCATAGTATACATGAAAGGAAGAGAATAGACAAAATCACTTATATTTTCTTTACAGTAAAGGCCTTATAGGAAAAGCAAGTCACCTGATAGCTTGTGTATATCTTTCCTAAAAAGATAGTGTAATCTGGGATTAATAGGTAATTTTGATTCACTGAACTAAAAGTCAAAAGAACAAATGTTTAAGAAAAGATTAAATGAAAGTTTAAAATGTTTCAATTCTTTTATATGAAAGAAAAAATATTTTGCTTTGCTCAGTATGAAATGTTCCTTCGGGTCACTTGTAAGAGCAGCATGTTAAGCAGCAGGCTGAAGTCCCAGGGAGGGAGTAGCCAGCTTTTTCACCTAACAGCTCCTACTCTGAATGAGAAGAGGGTTCAGTACTTCTCTTTCCAGAAGTCATAGCTGGGGAGCATCTCGTCTGCCAATATACAGCATCCCAAAGCTGTGGGAGCTTTCAATTTATCTGTTCTACTTTCTATGCTTGTATTTACATCTTTCACTTGAGATGAGTTGTTCTACCTTTGGATATTTTCCCCACTGTCCCAATGACACGTTTACCTGCCATCCCTTCTGATTAAGTGATGCGTCAACATCCCATGCAAAGAGCAGTGTCAGCAGAGAGAACTGCTAAAGACCCCACCTAGAAACACAAAAGGCAACTGTGTCAGGGCCATGCCAAGGACAGGCAGGTCATAACCCTCTCAGGCAGCTGTGAAAATTGAGCTTGGGTTCAGTTCAGCCTGTAATTTTATTGAAATTGTTCAGCAAACTGGAAGATCCAGCTGGAATCAGTTGGTAATATTAGTGAAATGTCAGGGATGCTAATTTTTTTTGTGCTTAACAATTGAAAATCACCAAAAGTAAGGAATACCACAGTTTGATATCACCAAAGAAGGTTAGACATGCAACTTGGAAAAAGTAGGACTTCTTTTAAAAAGGATAATTTACCCTTGGATTAGGAGTTGGATAGGAACATGGTAGAGCTTCAGTCACTTTCAGCCTTTAAGTCACGATTGCCCATCTTTCTGAAATATGGGCTGTAATTTGAGCAGAAGTTAAGAGCCTGATGCCTTTATTGTTAGATAAGTTTGATGACTTGTACTAGGGGGATCAGGCTATGTATCCATTGTGTCCTACTAGGGCCTTAACATCCTCAATATCAGATTAAATGAAAGTGAAGAAGAGGACAATGGCAAGCCCTACTCTTAGCACTGTGTTCACAGCATTAGATGTGTCATGCTGAGGGTTACGCACGAACAGGAACCCACTGGAAAAGTGAGTTCTGGTTTCATTTATACACTGAAATGATTGAAAGCAAGTCTATGAGCGATTGCTCACTTTACATTCATTCCCAGAACTCTCACTTTTGATTTAGCTCAAGTGACTTTGAACAAGTTTGAGCTCCCTTGAAACAGAGCATGCAGAGATAAGAACATCCATGCACAGACTCACACTTCAATTACAATTCGAATTAAAAGCTGGCTTGTTCCACTCCAAGGCTGGATGCAAACAAAATCACTCGAGGCACTGTGGAGCACTGACTGGCATACGACTTAATTGCTAATCACCACTGACAGCCTGCTGGCTCACTAGGCCTCAACACAACATGTAACCTGCCAACAAGAAGTGAGTCAGCAATAAAGTTACAGATTCTGGGACTTCATCTGATTCCAGCCTGCCTGTAGGGAAGACAAAAAGAGGAATTTTCAAGCCTCTGATCTCTTACAAAGCTGGTTACAACCAGGCCTAATGGAAAAGGAACTTAGGCCAAGTGCTCCGTGTTGTGGCCCCGAATTCAGCCGGTTATTACGAAATGCCATTCTCTGTTGCGCATCTGCTGTTTCAGAGTATTGCCAGTCCTGAGTTTACTGGTACTGTCTGGCTGCATTTAATTGCCCTGTAGTCACTTGACTCTATTTCATGGCCAATTTGCTACCGGTCTGGTGCATGGCAGAGGTTGTCTTGGTCACTTCATGTGGTGGTAACCAGCAGAGATCTGCTGGCTCAAACCAGAGTGACTCAGCAGAGAAGCTGGCTTTGCACCCATGAACCTGACTCATCTTCCAGTTACCAAGAAAATGGTTTTATCCAGGAAATAGCCGGCACCATCAAGACCTTTTTACAAAATTCGCTGTCCTCAGTTTCATTCTTAGAAAATCATTCATACTCAAGCTCTAAAACAAGATGGGTTTATCTCCTAGAAAGTGAGATACCAAAATTGCATGGAGAGCTCACTGAGCCAGGAGCACATTTCCCCATGGAAATACAGGGACTCAGTGGTAGATGAAGGGGTGATACCCCAGTTGGTGAGTGCACCATGGTATATCCTTTGGTGAGGGGTACTAGGCCCTGGCAGATGCCAGAACGGAGTCAGGCTGACTTCAAGCAGAGGAAAATCTTATTGCACTTTGCTCCACCCTGTCCAAGAGCCCCCTTGGTTGGAGCTGACGAGCTGAGGTCCTACAGCACCCAAGAATCTCCCACATATAGCAGGAATTCAGCCTGGTTCATTCCTTAGAACTGCAGTTACTCCCCAGCAAAGGGATGTACACAATATAAGAGATGTCTCTCTGGGGGAAAGGAGTGATCAAGGAACTGTTGCTTCTGCAGAGCAGCTGCTTGATCTTGTGGGATATCGATGTATAGTCCTTTGTGGGTTAGTATAAAGAACCAGCACTGTCATGTTTCCAAGATAAAACTATTCAGGAGTGAATTTCCCATTCCTTTAAGACGTCAAAAAAATAAAAATAAAAAAAATCCCTTGACAGCAACTTCTGAGTACATCCTATTCTTCTTTCCTCCTCAGAATCATGGTAGAAAAACAGTTTATTGATCTCTGCTAAGAAATCAAATGTTGTTATAACTCCGAAGGGTGTCCAGTTACAGAGAAAATCGGTCGTAATTGGAAGCTTCGCGCAGACCTCATGTGACCCTGCTCATTCCGGAACAGAAAACTGTTTTTGTCTAACTTCGAAAGAAACCAGACAAGCCCTGCAAGGTTACTTATAATCCTGACACCACTCTCAGAATTGCCATATGCTGGGAACATGCTTTCTTGCCTATCTACAGTATATATCTGAAGGACTTTGTTACAGCCCTGATATTTGGCATATCTTAAGCCTATTTAGAACATCAACACCATCAATCACTTGGTATGGGGCCGAGCAGCTGGATGAACCTTGGCTATCATGCAAAGGCTATTTGTCATCTGGGCAAGTCTGTTTGGCATACAACGCTCCAGTCCCAGAACAATTTTCCCTCTCCAAAAATATTCTCTTTGATTCAGGAAACACGTGATTAATAATGAACAAGGGCTTAAAGATGGAGGTCAAGGCTGAAGTCTTAACCAAACAAGTGCATTGCTTACTAACGTTTGACTCAGTCTTCAAATATTCCCTTGAAGAGCACTTTTGGTGGAGAAATCCAAGACTGTTCTCAAACAGCATAAGGTCCAAGAGACCTGAGTGGCTGTGGCCACAACAGAGGTTTTCCTCAACCATGATGCTGTTCTTACAAATCAGCAGCTACACATCAAATCTATAATAGCAACCTACATCTAGGATAACCTGTGCACAATTAAATTCCCATTCTCTCTAACACGAACGATACTTGGCACATCTGACATATTAGCAATTATCTCTCTCTTTAAAATAAGAAATATTAGCTAAAGTATCTTAACCATCTGTGTGAGCCAAAATAAGAGCAGGGGAGTTTACACAAATAGTCTTAGCATGCTTAACAAGCATGTAGCTAATGATTTATTTTTTTAAGCCTCAACAACAGGGGATATAAGCAAGTACTTCATCACTTGTGTCTCTTTGCTGTTAATGAAAGACTAGTAATTAGTGGGTGACTAAACTTCAAAAGTACATGTTACTTCAGTACATGGGGCTATAAAAGACAGATTCTCCCCAGCCATCTGCAGAGCCAGAAGGAAAAGGGAGGAGAAAAATAGTTTGAAAGTTTCCCTTATCACTGTATTTTGTTCACACTTTCAGCCCTGCTTCTTAGCCCCTCTCCATCACTTCTCTCTCCTCATCTTCTCCATATTTGTCATTTGTCTAATCTTGTTTAAAGTGTAACTAGACAGGGAATCTGTGTGTCCTGGCATTTTTAAGATCAGATCTAAACACTGCAATGCAATCCAACGTCTGACTCACTGTGGGGTTTGCACATGCCATGCTTCCGTTACAGGGACGACCCTATTAAGCAATGACAATGCATGTAAACCCCAAATTTGTTAGTGTTCATTGTTACTAAAGCAGGGTGAGTGACCTTGTCATATTTAACAGCTTTGAGCAGACGCAGCAGCGCAGATCCTGAGGGCAAAAAAAAAAAAAAAAGGAATTTCCACTAGTGATGTAACAACATACCCAGATAATTAACCCCTTTCCCATATCCAACGGCTTGAATAACTCAGTAGTCCAGTTGGCAGACTCACGATGCTCTGCACCCATGCAGTCAGCATTTGTACAAACGGAGCCCAAAACAAAAATCAGAGCTGTAGGTCTCACCTCCAGCCCAGGGCAGTGTTTGAAGGGCAGTGTGGCTCCAGCCAGTGGCACCACTGCCTCTGGCTTCCCGCACACTCAAAGGCTTCAAGCAGGAGCAAGAAGTGACCCAACGATATGGCAAAAGATGCACATTTTAGCTGCTTTTCAAGTGGAGCTGAAAACTCTAGGGACTGGGGAGTGAAATACCTTGTTTACTGCTAAATTCCTGATTCATGTAACTAAGCAACACAGCACTACAGCTCCAGAAAATGGAAGCAGAATTAGTTTTTTAACAATGCCACATTACCTTTGTACATCTTGTTCCAACTCTCCCTCAGGGTCTTACATGAATGAATCAGAAAATTGCTCCCTTATGTGAGGCTTGTGTCTGCACCTGCATTAAATTCATGTCAGAGAGGGGTGGAGGAGGTGATGTTGGGAGCGCCAATAGGATGGCACATCCGGATTGCAGCGCTCGGTCTGTCCAGCACGACAATTGCCTTTAATAGCTTTTTGAGGCACGACAAGAAATGAGTCTTGCACCAGTGGTGGTCCCTTCAGATAAAAAACAGAACAAAAACAATTTGGGAGCTTGTTTCGTGGAGCGCTTGTCTCCCGTACGGCTGGACATCTCCCTGCAGACAGTCAGAGATACGGAGTGCATGCCAACGGGTATTAATTGCTGACACTCAGATCATTTTTGTAACTGGAAGTTCTTTCTTTGCAGCAGACTAATATTTTCGATGGTAGAAGACGGGAATTTCAAACCGTTAGGATTGGTGCCTGCGGGTGACTTGGAGCCGGATTCCTGGACTGATGCCCACAGTCTTGGTCTGGCACAGAGCCAGACCCAGCGCTGAAAGGGCCTGTTTTCTGGTTCTGGTTTTGGATGTCGCTTCCATGAGTTTGGCACACAGGCGGACTGGAACGCGAGCTCAGCCTTGAACCTGAGCATTAGACTAAAACTAATCTGAAGCTTCAGCCCACTTCACGTTATTCCTGCTGGTTAATTCCAGCTGTTCAGCTTTTCCCCCTGCTACTGAGCCAGGCAGGGTTTTGTTGACAAATTTGCCATGCATTTCAAGGAAAAGAGGATCTGGCCAAGGCTTTGGGATTATATATTTTTTTTCCACTTCAGGAAATGGAAGTGTTGGCAAAAATATTCTCTGTTGTTTAGGATAAGAGAGTGTTTGGACATATCCAGTTTTAAGTAGTCTGCATAGTCTGATACTCTTGATATATGAGACAGCAAAGAAATATGTCTAGGAGCCTTGGAATGAGGCATCTTTTTTATAAGATGAGTGAAATACACACGAGGATGAAATATTACTTGCATATTACCACCAAAGCTGGTTAGAATTCACTCAATTGACTCCAGATGTGGGTTTCTTCAGCAATTTTAAAGTTAGCACTACTGTAACTAGGTGTGAGGCCAAGGCAAACTACTCTAGTGCTTTATAGCACTTGGAAGCTACAGTAGTCAAATCAAAATATGTTACAGAGAATCAGTTTCTTTAAGCTTAACAGCAGGAAGGATTTAATATACTGAATACAGCCAACCCATCTTCATTTGAAACAACATGAAATAAATCCTTACCACATTTGTGACTTACTATTTGCATAAGGGACTTGGTTTAAAAAGCAGATCCCTGGCATCACTCGTGCAAGCAGGGCCATGCAACTCCACAGTACTTTTTATTTGTTTTCAAGAGGTTACAACTGCATGTCAATGCCCTGCTAAGGGGGGTCAGTCATCTGAATATTGTAAGCTACTTCTCAGTATTTATTTTGTGCTTAATGGAAGATCTAAATTCTACTTTTACACTCCTTCCCCTGCTCATTCCTGCTCATTCTCTCTGCAATTAGAACTTCAGAAAGCCATCTACTGCACTGCTCACCAGCAATAAGTTTTAATTGCCCTTCAGTGGATCACAGTGGCATTTTATCATTGTCTCTTCATACCTTATCTATTAACTAGCTGCCTACGTTTACACTGGTGTAGGATGCTTTGTTATTGCCTTCATCCATTATTTCATTAGAAGGATGTGAGACTGACTCCCAGTTAAAGGCAAGCAGCTACTGAGTGCCCTCCTAACCAACCCTGATGGCACCCTGTGCTCAGCCCGACTCTCCTCCCTGAATGAGCACAGCCAGGATACCCGTCCTCTGCCCTGCTCAAGGAGCTGTGGCAATAGTCTGGTAAGACCTCGCTCTTAAAGACCTCAGGAGTTTACCACCTTTATTGAACTTAATTGAGTTTGTGTTTTTCCTTATTCATTTTAAAATACAGAGGGGTCGTTGGTAAAGGACTCAAGAGTACCCTAAAAAAAATAATAAACTAGAAGCTAAAATGATTTATTTTAAAGTAAGTAAAGCAATCCTCTTACTTCTGAACATTTAAAGCTGGCTGTATTGCAGCCATGCTCTACTGGAATGACAGACGTGCTGCACTTCCAGAACAGAAAAAGCTTTTCCTGGCTGTAGAGGAAGAAGTAAGACTTGCCACAAAATTGCACAGTAACCTGAGTGTTTAAGATTGTCTTTAAACCACTCAAAACCAGCTTCTTTCTGCCTGACATTTCCAGCATGAGCACACTGCAAGAGAATAATTCTAATTCACAGTTTAAGGTGGCCAGTCTCTTCTAATGTATTTCATACAGAAAAGATTCAGAAAGAAAAACCTGAGGTCATTTAGGGGTTTTGACTGACCTTCTCTTGAAACAGATGTAGCAGAAAACGGTGTTAGTATGTTAGTATATGCTGGTGATATAAGGACATATCCTCAGCTGGTAAAGATCAGTTTGTAGCTCCACATATGGCAGGGGAGTTCTGCCAAGTCACAACTGCTCTCGTGCAAATTTGCTCTGATGGCTTCAGAATACTTTAGTTCTTTACTAAAATACTGTTTAACTCAAAATTTAGAAGAGATGTAAGCAGCAGAAAAAAAAGGAAAAAGTGACAATAAACCGGGAGAAAATATCTCACCCTTAAGAGCCCTTGGCATGCTACACACCACTATTTGATTAAGTGAAGTTGTAATACAAAGACAAGGATTAATCACACAAAAGAGCAACATAATTAATTGCAAACGCTAAAGGAGAATTTCAAGAAAGAATGCATCCTTTCATTTAGCTTACAAAAATACAATTAGTAATTATTACTGATTTCCTGGAGAAAGTCCAGAGCAGAATTAAAAATATCTTGAGTCACAAGGAAGTTCATTGGTCCGCAGGGACAGGCACGCTAGCTCTGTGAAGCCTATATTTGTTCAGCAAAGTTCTTGTTTTCAAAGTGATCGGGGCTGAGTTACACACCAGGACACCCATGACTGGGCCCATGCCAGGACCAGGAAACTCTTATTTTTAAAAGCCAGCTATCTATTTGAAATAAAGGTGGATTTTTGCCTAAAATTTTTGAAACATCTGCCGCGAGTAATGTTTAAATATCATTGTTATTCAGACAGATCATTACAAACAAACAGAAAAAAACCCACATCCACTTAAAAATAAATGCATTATGAAGGAATCGTGAGCGGATGAATCTGATCTAAATTATTCTAGCTCATGTCGGAGAGCATGATGCATTTCAGAGGAACAATATCCTTTAAAATTTATCCGCCTGGGACTGTCTCATCAGCCTTCACATTTGTTCCAGCTTGTGCGCACGCTAACTCTTCAGTCACAGGCATCTCACAAGGCGTGCAGCTGATGGTCCTGCTCTGATCCCCCTCCCTGGGAGAGCAGCAGCTCCCACAAAAGGCTGCCGCCTTCTTAGTCTCTGTTTTGTTTTTACAAAGGCATCTCCTGGCAGATCTGTTTCTAGTGGAGCATTCCTGTTACAGACACATCACTGTTATGGTCACAAACTGAGACGCAGGAGGCAGCAGAAATGCTTCTCAGTGTGCAAGCACTGGAGCACTGGCACAGGTACCCAGAGGCTCTGGAATCTCCTCAGAGACCTTCAGAAGTTGCCTGGATGTGGGCCTGGGCACCCTGCTTGGGGTGTCTCTGCCAAGAAGGGGGTGAGCTGCATGGACCCAGAGCTCCTGCTCACCTCAGCTGCACTGTCATGCTGTGATTATTTGAAAAGGGATTAGTGCCAATCTTGATCTTAAGTTCTTGTCAAAGCTTGGCCCATTGGTTATGGAGAACTAGGCTGTGGCCTGCATCCCTGGCATCTTGTGCTGCTGGTTGAAAGCTGCCTAGAGCCCATGGGGGCCTGGGTGAGAGTAGTGCCAGTGCAGTCAGGTGCACACCATCTCCTCCTACACTGCCCAGGGGGAAGAAGAGGGAACAGGAACAAATTACTGTGGCGGCCATTCCAGGGAGGGAGGAGCCTGAGCAACCCTGAAGTTGTTTTGGACTAGGTTTGGGATAAAGGTAGCCCAGAACAAACCTCAAAATCTGGCAGCCATGAACAACTCCATACGCACCTTCCCCACATAACTGAAACCAGCTTAGGGTTACCCAAAATGTTTCTGTGGCATTAAAGTTCACTGTAACCAGGTGTTTTAGTTTGCTTGCTTGCTTTCTATCTACAGTGCTGTTGAATACAGAGTTGAATACATCTTCCACAGTGCATGAAAGCACGGATAACCCGTTTGATTTTAAGCTGTTAGCATTTTATTTAAAGTTCTTAGCTAATGCCCATGAGAAGCAGCACTGATGAAAATACAGACTCTGGCAGTGAACTGCTCCAAATTGAAAATGCCAGGGAGATTCCTCTATTTACAGGGAGATGAAGGAGATATACATCATCTAATAGGTCTTTTCCATCTCATTTTTATCATTATGATTCATGCTAATTGTTAGTAGGAAATCACTTAGTGTCAGCAATAGAGGCAACACATTTATTTCTTTTTAGTCGCTGCACACACACTGTATTTGAGGTGAGAAAAAGGGTTTATTTCTCCTCTCCTTTTCCCAGAAGCATGTTTGGATTTCATGCATAAATAGTCTTTCTTCCCTTAATCTGATTCAGATGACAGTATGCATTTGCATAAAACTTCTTCTTGGGAAAACCATTCAAACCTTTATCTAGAGACAGAAGACATGTCACAGAATTATGTCCTGTTTTACAAGACAGCTTTTTTTTTCTCTCTCTCTCTTTTTTTTTTTCTTCTGATGCATTATTTGTACCATATGCTAATTTATTATAATGGTTATTAAGAGCACCAGGCCTTCCCTTTCAGTTTCCTGCATTTCCCCAGGCATACCTTAACATTCCTTGCTATTCAGCTGTGCTCATCTTCTGTCAGGAAGTATAGAACAATTAATATGTACTGCAGACAAAAATGTTCACACCAACCCACACATTATTTGTTGTGGCTGCAGCTCCAGTGTGCTCTGTGCTTTCTAGATATCCTAGCTGGATCCATCCCAGTGGAACGGGAAAGCTAGCATTACATAAAACCACTCATTTTTACCATTTCACCTATGGTCAGCCAGAGGGACGGTGCTACAGCTTGGCCTGAAAAATCAGTCTGTGTCAAACAAAGTTCAGACTGAGACCTGGGAGTTTAAGGTCTTCCAGACTGTGCTTTGGAGGTACACATCTGTTGACAGGGTGGGGAGTCAGGATAGCAATTGTCCTCCTTAGATTTTTGCTGTCCTGGGGGAAAATGTCTACTGTGGAGTTTCAGCTCCCTCAACCAGGCCTGAAGAACATCCTTGAATTCAGATGGAACACTCTTGAATTCAGAGCAATACCCTTCTAACTCTGACAAAATGCAGTACATGGGATAAATAATTTCTGTGGCTATGCAACTGAAGAAAGAGTGATCCTGTCTTTATAACCTTAGTATTGAAAAAGCGTATGATGTATAACGTAGCAGCAAGTCTTTATGGCCTTTAATAAACAATAACATTGTACTGAACACTTTTACGAAACTAAGTTTCTTTTGCCCCAGTCCAGAAGTAGAAGTTTGAATGAAACCAGGATCAAATTTTTTCTCAATACAATACCATGTGTTTTAGAAAGCTAAAATCCATGCACACTTCATTAGAGTGGTACTTTTTCATGGAGTACTTCTTCACGTCTCAAGCTGATACAATATTTACCATCATCACTGAGTTATAAGCTGTCTTCTTGGGAGAGAGAGGTATAGATAGATATCACATCAACATTAAGTCAATAGTTAGAATAAGAATAGATTAAAATCCATTCAGTACAGTACTAGATTTGTCTAAAGGGGTTTAGTGACACCATAAACTACAAAAGCACAAGTCAATTAACCTGTCCTATGGGAGGATTTTGTATTTGCATCTCAATTGAAGCGGCTCTCAGTGAACTAACACTGTGATAAACAGCAATACATCACTGTGTGCATGTTTAGATACCCACATAAAATTTTTTCAGAGCAGTCAGAAAGATAGGAAAGCATCTTCCAATGAAATGAATGAAGGCAAAATTCTAAATCCAATCATCTGCATTTTAAAATCACAGCTATTTTTGCACCAATTATTCCACTGAGATAATTCATAAAAGCAATAGGTTTCTGAACAGGGCCCCAAATTTCCCAAATGTAGCAACAGTCCTGAATTATTGAGCTTATTTAATGCGCACACAAACTAAAGAAGGTGAAGGTTAAATATCATGTTTGAAATAATTCAGTAATCAGGAAATGAATCCTTTAAAAAGAGACAAAAATGATTCAGTGGGAGGCAAGTGTTCTACTGTTGCTGTTCAGTGCAACGTTTGCATTCCTAATTATTCCACGTTGAGTAATATATTACAAAAAGGAGTAAGTGTTATGCATGTGCAGCATCAATTCGTTTCTGAAAGAGAAGTCGATCAGAGAATTCATCTGTTATGAACCACTGAAAGTCTATGATTCAGCAGCACTTTGGAACCCAACACTTGGAAATCCTGAAGTCTCTCTCGTGGGCTGATGGACGTAACCGTTCACATGAAGAGCTGTTTATTTAATCTGTACAGTTGTCATTACCACACACAAAAATGTCAGCACTAAGCTGGTTGGACAGGCCAAATCCCTATCAGTAATTAAGTCATACCGCTCAACAGAGAGACTCAAATGCAGTCCCATGTTTTGAAAGAGCTCATGCTCACAGCACTTGTGATACTGCCAGCTGCCTCACGCTCCACGCACCTTGCACTCTGCTGAAATATGGGATTTGACCAAAGACTGCACAGTACTCTGCCCTATACTGATGTAAACAACATCCATAGGCTTATGAGATTCTTCCTCAGGTGGGAATTCCCTTTGTGTATCCTTGTTTGCTGTTTTTACCCACCCCAGGTCTCAAAAAGAAATTAAATGAAGGGAAGAAAATGAAAATGGGATAACTCCACATAAGCACAGCTCAAACATCTTCTTTTGTATTTCCCACAGTGAGCTGTGCACACAGCTCTTAGGTGTAAGGAGCTCTTCTGTAACAAGCACCTAACCTTCCCAGGAGGCCAGTGGCTGCCCTAAGGCTCAGACTGGGTTACACAGCACCTGCTCGAGTTTCTCATTTATTGTCACCGTGGTCTGTGCAGCTGAAGTAGAGGATGCATGGGAGAGAAGCGGTGCCAATGAGAGAGATATTGGAGTTCATCCCCATTTCTTCTGACGAGCTGGAAATGTAACATTTATGCAGAACATCCACTGATATAACATGTATGTCTGTATCATCAGTAGCCTCCCCACAGCACTCGTTCCTCATGGAGAAAGTGGGGAATACTGTGTGGCTGGGGGACAGCCTGGATATGGTGACTACATCAAGTCATCCCTAAGCTTTTGTTTTACTATAATATATTCCTCCTCAACCTTTGCTGGTCATTTATTGTAAAATATCGAAATTATAAATAAACATGGGATTCCCAGTTTAAATTCCCATATTGGCCCCTGGATGGGATTGCAAATGAATAACTGTATCTTCTGTGGGACCTCCCTGTTTCTCACTAATGAAATGCTGGGGAAGCACATCCTGAAATGAGTAAGGTGACAGTAAGGTTAAAACAAACAAAACCCTATAAAACAAAACAGCAACACCAAAACGAACAAAAAACCCTCCCAAAAATGTGCATAAGCCTACACAGTTGTAGCTATATAATAAAGGTAATACTTTCTGCTAATTGTAATGATTGTTTTTCTCAGGAAAATATCAGACCTGCCAGATCTGGAGAGCACTGTCTCTTTAAAATGGTGCGTCTGTCCCTAGAGATCTCCCAAACCTGTAGCTAACAAATCACATAAACCTGCATCAGTGACCAAACAACGTTAGGATTCAGGTTTTGGAGGTGAAGAATGCCTGCTTTTTCTTTCTGCTAAGATCAGTAACAGCTGAAGAAATCCAATTACATTCTTTATGAGCCCCTCAGAGCTTATAAAATGGTATTAGCTATTATCATAGTTAATATCACCTGATGTGGAAATATAAACTTGGGAAAACAAGTAGTAAAACATTTGTTTAAATGTAACTCCTGACATTTATATTTATTAATTTGCTTTTCAGGAGTTTTTCATATTAAAGAAAAGATTGAATAATCTGAATATGCAAAATATCACGTTGTCACTAATATATTTTATTTGATTACAAAAGCAATATTGAAATGTTTTCAATATAATTCTTATGCAAAATTCAGTATGCAAGGTGGGTTGTTTTTTTTTCCCCAAATCTAACACACTCTTGACAAGAAACAGATATGTTGAAAGACATCAATAAATGTACTGATTAAGAGTTTGAGACACTTTAAAAATCTGGAGCAAAGGATGACTATTCTAATTACCCAAGACATGTGAAGTCAATTGTCCTTAATACTTTAAGAATGACAGATTACAAATGAATAGATATTAGGGCTTTCTGCTCTGTTGCTTGCTGAAGAATCTGTTGAAGGACAAGTACTTGGATGTGTCACCTTGTGTCTGGGGAGGAAGGGAACAAAGACGACTGAAAGGATGATGACGGGAAAAGTGAGATTACTTTGGTGTTGCATTCTTTCCTAAATCCAAATGGGGGGCTGATTCTCCAAAAGAAAACAACGCTTTGTGTCTCTCAATTAGAAATACTTAGAAGTATACACAGCTAAGCTGTAGGTGTTAGGTTCTCTTCACAGACTCGAGTACTTCCAAGAGATCTCACAGACCATGTTTCTTATACATTAAAAAAATATTTAGTTCTCTTTAGTGCTGGGATAACACATCTCTCAGACCAAGTTTTCTGCTCCTTTCAAGAGAAAAGGCTCAAACAGCTAAACATCTAATGATGTTAATATGAGCCTTCAGCTAAAGACCACTCCAAGCAATCCTGTGAGCTACTTTGCCTTCAGAGGATGTACTTCTACTCCTCTGCAGGTCAGGAAGAGTACAGGTTATGGTTAGCAAGTGTGGTATTTCTTCTAAGTAATGGTTTTTAGAAGCAGACTGTGAGCGTGAGTTCTATTCCTTATCCAGGAGCTGCAGCACGAGACCAGAGTTAGCACAATTGTCTAGTTTGCATCTCCTGCATGAAGTACATAATTTGCTTCTTCCTAAAGGCAAGCCCATCAGGGATTCTTTGCCTCATGCAGCTATATAAAATGCAATGGCAAAGAGAACTCAGTTCAAGACCCAGAGCGAGCACGGCAAGTGCTCGTCCACGAGATCCCTCCACACAGCCACTGCAAACAGCAACAGCAAACAGCAGGACTGTGCTGTGACAGTCCCTCCTGGAACACAGTGCTTGGTGATAGGGTGGCCTTGGGCGCAGCCATACAGTCTGGCTGTCTCTCCTCAGAGACCTACATGAGGGGACTTGGAGTCTCCTGAACTCGTGACCAACAGCCATGTCAGTGCCAGCCTGCTGCCCTTCTCACAGGCCTCACCGAAACTCACTACAGAGGTATTTATGACATGTCCATTACCCAGCATCTGAACACCTGGAAGAGAAAGGGTTCTGTATTCTATCACCAGTCCTCCCAGTTGTGCTGTTCTGCATTCTACTCTCATTCATTATAAGCATCTCGGCTATTCCTCTGTTCCCTCTTTCCACATTAAATGCAATGTGGAAAAATTATTTCCTCTTGTCTAAGTCATCAAGCAAGAAAATATTTCTCTTCAAGTCCACAAGAAAGAAAGTTTAGTAAAAATACTTTATACGTAGAATAATATTGCTTACTTATTTATGTAAATCAACATTGGCATCTACTGTTCCCAGCACGGTTAACATTCTGTTTGCACAGAATTGTCCACGGACCACAACTGAACACAACAAGAGCTCTTGAGAAGGAGTTCTGCAAGCCCATAGAGATATATTCTAGAAAGTAAAAAAGTAGCAGACCAAAGGCATACATTCAGAATTCTCAGAACATGGACTCAGAATATTCTTCCCCCTCTGATCAGCTTAAAAATGATGTGGGTGGCAGCATAGCCCAGGATTTGTATTACCAATTTTACACACACATATATATAAGGTTATTTGCTTATCGAACTCTACGTGATAGGCACAGGACCTGACAGTGCTGCCTATGGAGAAATTTTGCTTCCAAAAGTTCACTGCCCTGCCAACAGGGAACCACAGTCTTGGCTATAGTTATGATATCGTAAACACGTATCTGCCCTGGAGAGAGGAAGTAATTTTAAGAAGTACTAAAGAAAACAGGACCAAACTTATTTGGTGACGTTCTCCCCAAAGTGTATGAGGTAAGAGGGAAAAGTGAGACTTGAAGGAGACAGAAGAGTAGCTGACTGCCAAGTCCAGATGATAAATTGAAGGCAGTCCTATGAAACACTTATTTATAACATGAAATGAGTGAAGAGGAAGAAATTGAACCGGAGAATTGTCTTCTCATCCTCCCACTTTACTTTCTACTTCAGAACAATCACAGAAATTCTCCATAATTTGGCACAATGGCTCGTTCTCCTGTTAGACTCCTTAACTCATTTCATTTCTTCCAGTTATTCTTAAAGAGTTCCATTAGGCAAACAATTACATGATTAATGCATGTTTAGGACAGAAAATATTTCTGTGGACTATTACAACTTCTGACTCTATGTTCTCATGGTCAAAACCACAGGGAGATGAGACCAATTTACCTATGTAACCACATAGATTTTTCTATTTTCCCCAAGGTATAACAACTAGTTTTAACTATAATTAAACCTTTACTTAAATGAAAATATTTCCATATTACTTTTATCCAGGTGTGATGAACTTGTCTGTATTTCAAAGACTCTGGGTAGAAAGAGTTCTTATGCAACTGGAAGTCTTTAGTAGTCCAAACCATACACAAAGCAAGGTAATTTCCTCCAACAAAAAGCATCAGGACGTAGATTTTAGGTTAGAAAAATCCCAGCTTGAAGCAGCCTGAAGATGTTTCAAAGCACCTTTCTCTCCAGAGGGCTTACTAAAGAAAGAAAAATACAAAAGGAAGACTATTGCGAAAGGAAAGAAAATCCAGCTAACCCACACCATAGACATTTTCTTGCCTGATAAGACCAGAGCCAGGTGGCTAGAATTAAAGATTTGTGTTTATCTGTTGGAAGATCAGCGCTGATTCATTCTCATTACGCTGCAGCAAGCTCACCTGTGAGGCTTTATAGATGCCTTGGGGGAAGAAGCTCAGCAGGGGTTAACTTCTTGTTGAGGGGAAAGAAAGGGGAGGTGAGATTTGGGTTTTAATTGGTGCAAGGGGAAATCCCCTCTCTTTTATATACGCAGTTCAGAGAAAAGCACAGGTACTAACGATAATAATAAAAAGTCTTAGGACAGGGTTTTGCTAAGCACAGTTCTCAAAGCATTTCCAGGTCAGCCTGGAGGTGGGGGAAGGGAGCTATCATTGTAAAAGCTTCCCCTGAGGTTTGGTGGGGAACTCAGTCGTGAGATTTGTAGGAGGCTTTAGCATGTGTGAAAGCAGTGAGTTTATTGCTTGAATTAACTGAGCTGGGGAATGAAGTATACTTAATGCACTTTTAGAGCACCGAGTTTTATTTCTCCATTTGTTTTTAGAAAAGGATGCTACCCAAGCTGATCTGTGCAGAATATTTGTCCCTCTGGTTTTACCTTGATTTGCTTGGTTGATCCTGACCTAAGAGACTTTTGTATCTGCTCCCAGAAGTCATTTATTCCCTGTGAACCACTGTGATTACTCTCTTGGTTTCCATTTAAAAGACTCCAGCTTGCAAGACAGCCAGGAAACATAAAATGCCAGTGCTTCTCTCTATTATACTAACTGCAAACATGAAAGAAATCAGTTAAAACCAGACAGAATAGTTGCCTTAGCCCATTTTGCAGGTGATGCAAACTAAAACACCAGGCTGTTTACAAGCAAGAATGAAAAAACCCCAACACCCAACTGCAAGGCAGCTTATTTTGAACCAAACCCTCTGAAGTTATTCCAAAAGCACTTCTTTTTTTTTTTTTTCTTTTTGCGTGCGTGTGTGTGTGTGTGTGTGTGTGTAGGCAAAGCCTTCCTGGAACAGAATGCATTTCTGTGCGTGTCCCTCTGCTGGGTTGGCAGATCTGCTCTGAGCATCCTGACAAAAGCCACAGAAATCCTAGGGCTGCAGGAGCCAGCCTTCACCTATTTCATGGAGGAGGAGACTTTTCTGTCATTTTTTTCGCTCTGTGATGAAATACAAGAATTATATTACCATCTCTTGCCAATTGGAAAAGGAAAACATAATGTTTTGTATTTTTGTGTTTGTGAATTTTCTTTTTTTAATTTCTTCTTTTTTTTTCTTTTTCCTCATCTAGCTCCCTGTTAGTAGACAGCAGCCTACTCTGTGCAACCTTAAAGCTGGCCCTGCCAAAAGCTGTGTTGTATTTCCACCGAGACTGTGAAGCTTATAGAATAACAGAGCTGCCTTAATGCGGCAAACAGAAAGGACGGAGACAGGCCAAAATTACTTTGACATTTAAAAATTCCAGTATCTTTTCCTTTACACGTTCCCTTAGCTCTCATATTAAGAAACATTTTCAAAATAAAGCTTTATAGACTCCTGTTAAATCTAACTATTTCATACTGTGTAATTAGTTGTGCCCTTGCTCTTTCAATACTCTTGAACTGAAATTAATAACATTGTGGGAAGCTTTGACTTTTACAAAGACGTATAGCTTAAAAACTGTTTAGAAATACTGACTTGAAGAACAAAGCAAGAGAAACATAATAAACAGTCTAGGGGAGAAATGAGCCCATTTCTTCACTTTTTGTCAGCTGGAGCCTGTAGCTTTCCCCACCTCTGTACATCTAGCAGAGTGAGTAATTTGAAGTAGAAGACTGTGGATGTATGGTACAGTGACACAGAAACCTTCTGGCTCCACAGCACCCATTTAATTTCAGTCTATGTTATGCTCCATCAGATGCAGGTGACTGAAGAAACTACCCAGTTTACCTTTCTGTTCTGTTTAATACCCAAGATTTACCAAAGATCTAAAGTCAGCATGGAGGGTAATTTGTTCTTAGACTCATTTATTTATTTATTATTTATTTCACCAGGAGGAACAAGTATCACCATGCTGTTGATTTTACCATTCTGATGTCCTTTTTTCTTACTGTTTTTTTTCTGGACCCTGGCCTGCCAGAGGCCACACGACTGCTGCAGAGGGCATAAGGGCAAGCAGCATGGAAAACTGTGGCCAGCAAATGCTCCTGTACTGCTTCCTGCACAGGTCCCACGTCAGCCTCTGTGCCTCCCACCTGGCATACGTCTGCCTTCAGAGGTATGTGCTATCCTCCTGGTAGGGGACAAAGAAAAGTTTGTAACTGTGATGAGAGAGAAACAACAATGTGAACTCTGATTGTCAGAAGGGCAATGACTCCCCAGAGTTGGTCATGATGACTTTAGCACCCAGTGTGAAGACTGACTAGTGTAATCCTGTCTTAAATGCCTGCCCTCTGGCTTTCTTACTCCCTAGTGAAATAGGAAGATCAAAAAGCAGCTTGAAGTTTCTAGGGAATGTCTTTGGCATGTAAGTAAAATATTCAAAGATCTAAACATGCATCTCACTTGAAAAAGAAGTTGGAATTCCATCACTGACTTCAATGGAAGCAGACTGAGCTGTCATCAGGGCAGAATGAAGTACACTGGTTTTTGTCCCTGGGCTGACTAAACAAAGCAGCAGAGCCCTACCTGCTCCCTCAAGAAGCCCTGGAGAGGAGCTTCCCACAGAGAGGATAGGACCACGGCCACTGGCTCCAGGAGGGCGGCAGGGCCTTTCATCCCAGTGTCTCCCATGCTGGTGCCAGCTGCTTAGGAGATCTCTCGTCACCACATCTCTATATCTGACAGAAATGATTTTTCATGGCGTCTGCCTGTGCTGGAGTCAAACACTGCTGCTTAAAGGAGAAAAACGGAGCTTATAGTCAAACAATCCTTTCAATGAGATGGCGGGGTAATCGGAGTAGGTATAACACAGAAAGGAAGAAAGGTTTGGCTGGGATCTCTGAAAGAGGCTTGGGATATGAGTGTTTGCTGTGCCTGACAGTTAAGCATCCTGCTGCCCACAGGAGTTTATTACCCCACACTTGGTGCTTGGGGTCCATGCAGAAGTTCAGTTTCTCAAGAAAATGAAAGCAATTAAAATGAGTTGTTCAGCATCCAGGAATGAAAAGTCTTAAATGCCAGCATGTGGAGGAGGGAACTGCCTAACCGAAACTAAAAAGGGAGGCCAGTGTTTCTAACTTTCAAAGAGAATGTGTTGTATCACAGCAGTTTTCCATCCTTTCTTCATCTACAACTACACCGGACACCCACATACCAATTTGTACATGCCTGTGGAGAAAGGTAACCTGGATTTACCTGAAGCTGATCCCAAACCATAGGTAAAATGAAATGCAGAAATAAATGTTGATCTGCTTCCTTCGTTTGTTGTTCAGATGAGGCAGTGAGTCTGCTCCTAATGAGTAACCACATAGACAAAGGAAACAGGAGGCAGGGAACAGAAGGCGCTTAGTTCAGATGGTAAGTTCCCAGGAATTCAGGAGCAGAATGTGGTTTTGCAGTGAGGTAAAGACATTTTTCGAAGTTTTACCCTGAGACAGTGCAACTCAAACATCTGTCTTGCTTAGGGAATCAAATCACCAGCACCTGAAGTAATCTACTCCAGGAAGAAAATGCATCATAGTCTTTTCACTTCTATTTAAAAAAAAGAAAACCAAAAACAAACAAGTGGTTAAGATGGTCAACAGAATATTCTAGGTGAAAACATACAGGAACACAGATTTGTCCCCCAGATTTTTTGATCTTCTGATCAAAAATACAGCAAATGTCATTTTGTTCTGACACCAGTCACAATCCTTTAGCACTGATTATCTTCACAGACACATCCAACCACAACATGCACCAAGAGCTAACTTATACACTACACCATTTTTACCATTTCTCTTTCCCCTGCCTTTCAGAGTAATCCTTGTTCATCTTAATTCCTACCCATTTCCAGAAGTGCTGTGTGGGAACGTTCTGAAGCAGGATGTACTTGCCGTTTTTAACCAGGTGTTAAACAATGTGCTGTTGCTGCTATCTTGACAATATTTCACTATCATTACTGAAAAATAGATTTATTGGATATCTGATAATTATTGCTGACGTTGATACTATTACTAACTCAGTCTTTTTGTCAGCTATTGTTATCTATTTACAGAACCCTATTCAAATAAAAAGTTATGTGAATGAATTAAAGCAAAAATGCAAACAGTGATAGTGCACCCTCTTCCCGCTTCATTTCTCTTGGTTGCCCTCTGTCTACAAGAGGGACACATCTAAGTACCAGGGGTAAAAAAAATCCAGATGCTTTATAGATAGGAATTCAATCAAAGGAATTCGAGGAAGAAGAACTATTTGCCACAGTTGAATCCCAACACCAAGTTTTATGCCCATTATTTATGTCAAGCTTTTTCAGTAGTGTTACAACTACTGGTTCCTGATTTGGAAGCCACGAGCTACTCCAGCTCTGCTTACCCAAGTTGCTCCAGCCACAGGAATACAGTGTGAAGCACATGCAGAAGTGTGGACAGAGAGAGACTGCAGACTGCCTTGCAGGTGCCCTCATTTTCTGAACACAGCTCTGTTGAGAGTGAGCGACTTCCAATTTTGCTTGCCATGGAAAAGGTATTCCAAGGAAATAATCTTTTTTCTTTTTTTTAATCTGCAAACCAGAAAATATTTCCTAGGGGAAGAGTAAACCCTACAAAGCAGGCTGAAAGCTGCTATCAAGGAGGTTGCTTTTTTATAGTGCCTGCAGTAGTCTCTCCCCTTTCCCTGTCTCAGACCAAGGGTTGAAACCACTGTTCTGAGGCTGAACTTCAAATGAATAGGGCAATGAGAGAATGAAAACAGAAGTCCTTCTGATACTAATATATTGTATTAGATACTTTTCAAACTGCAGAGAAAATAGATATTTCACCAAAGGAAAAAAAAACCAAAGCTGTGTCATTGGGACATAATGTAATATTGACTTCAGAAAAATGTAATCGAATCATAATTGATTAGACAATTTAAAAGCCTCTAATGAGTTAAAGATGTGATTTTTTTGAGGTTGCATTATGGTCAGACAATTGATTCCTAAGAGACAAGACAGCTAAAGCTTAACCTGGGTTACTGTGCTGCGTGCACCTGACAATCCTCAGACAAGATCGACTTTTTGAACCAATTTTACTTTTTGATGTGTTCTTACTTAGGTGTCAGCATCAAAGCTGTTCAGCCCTAAAGTTAGATACATGAGGACTAACTTCATGTATACTTCCTTACCCTCAAAGACACACTTATGCAGCTGAGATGGGCTGGTGATCTGTTTCTGCCTATGGCCTTTCTACTGTGGTAATTCAACTATCTTACAGGAAAAGTGTTGGCTTTTGAAGGTGAACTTCAGGGATTGAGACATTTTCTTCCTTTTGTGGCATCTCAGAGCATTAAAACAATCGTGTGCAGATTTATAATGAGCTGTTTTCCCTATTTCCCTTTGCAAATCAAATTAAAGACACAAAGTGGAAAATGTCATGTTTGAAGGATTGGTGGCTTTTTTTCCTGGTAAGTTTTCAGGGGAGGCAAACAGACGAAGTAGATAAAAGCTGACATTAGCATTCCTACATTTAGTTCCTGTGACTATAGACATTAACATGTTTAATATGAATACTGTCTCTATAGCCCTCACAAAACAGCCATAGTAGGCTTTGTGTCAGTAATAAGAGCTAAACCTTGCTGTATTTCATTTCATTCCCGCTGATAGCATTTATCAGCAAAATCTAGATTTAAAACCCCCCAAAATATGCAATTTAAGCCTTATCATAACTGGATGGCTGAGGAGGAAAGTGAGGGATTATCTGGAGCCTGGAAGCACAAATGTAAGAGTGTATTGTCATCACGGGCCATAGGCCTTTTGGCAAACTGTAGTGTAAGCTTCAGCTGACAGGCCTTTTCGCAGCTGACAGATGAAAATATGAAACTTAAATTCTTCATGACAGATAGCTGTGCTGAATGAAGGGGCTGAGGGGACAGGGCTGGGCTGGGGTTGAGAGCGGCCTATGTAGTGGCCTCGCTTGTGCTGTGCAGGGCGGCTCTTTGTGATCAACACGCTACAGATTTCTTCTTGAGACTCTACCAACAAACTCTTGTACCAGATTAGTAGGATTTTTTGTGTCCTTTTTCTTTCAGAGCAAGTTTTTTTTTTTTTTTTTTCCCTGCAGCAAATGAATGCAGAGTCTTAAAAGACAGGGGTGGCAGATTAAATTTAATATGTAGCCTTGAAAGACATTTCCTGGATGTTTCTCCATCAGATCTTTCCACCCAAGCTAACGTGCTGCTATTGTAGGAAGCTTATTAATTGGCTTATGAACTGTGCTTAATCCTCAGTGTTGGCAAGCTTTGTCAATTTTTTTTTTTTTAATTGTATTTGGGAATGATTGTTGCTTTCTGTCAGCACCATCCCTCAGTCCAGCTCCCCAGCCTGCCTGCCCACACTGCAGGCCTCTCATCCCATCCTTGGTGCAGGATGGAGTTCTTGGGGCAAGATGGAGCACCTGGGACGTCCTGGAGGATGTCACACCAGCTGATTGCAAAGTTCTCCAGCCTTCAGTCCAATGTAACGGGAAGAAACAACTCTGTGCTTGTTTGCTAGCTTTGTGGGACAGGGAAAAGGCCCTGCTGTGGAGCCGTTATGCTCTCCCTTGTGCTTTCAGCCTCATTGCCAGGCTGTAAAGAGAAGGGCTGGGAGCCAAGGACAGCAACACACAGAAATGCTGTGGGCCAGTCCTGGAGCCATTACCAACACAGATTTCGCTGAAGTCAATGGACTGTAGGATCTACCTCTTAATATTTGTCTTCTTTCATACACTTTGTAATTATCAACACACAAAAAAATAGAAAACCCTAAGGTAACATGTTAATTCTTACTAGATGTACCATACGTATCCTTATATGCTAGAAGCCTGGCAGGACTGCAATGTCACAACAGACATTTACTGAAGTACCTGGGGAAATGTAACAAAAAGTGTTAGTGGAAAATGGTCTTTCAGCTAAATTACCTAATATATTTGCTAATGGTATCTGATTTAAAAGCCATAAAAATACTAAGTTAAAAGCACATTAGAAGATGTGGTATATTTATAAGTGTTTGTCACCTTGGCAACAAAAGTGAAATTCCAAATCTAACACCAGCTTTGATGGGCCAAGACCTTTGAAAATTGATAAATACCTGCTCTTTATAGCAATGATCTGCTTTCAGTGAAGAAATACTGCACTGTACAAGGAAGTTCCTGATTGCATAACAGGATTCTGTTAGCTTTCAGCTATGGCTTTGCCCTGTCCGCCCAATATAGTATACATTTTTAAGTCCTGACAATAAAACAATATGTTTGAAAATATAGCGAAGTGCCCATCTTTCTTGTACCTTTTTTTGAAACTTCAAGCCTTAATTTCCCGTACACAAAACAGGTTTATTACAATCTCACCAAGCTATATGCTGGCTTTACTCAATTTGAAAATCTGTAGCTGGGGTCTGAGGGCTTTGTTGGGGGCATTTTCTTCCTGCCTAGAGATATTTGTGCCATAAGCACTAAACTATATGTGCCCTGATAAATGTAGTGCTGGTTTCAGCTCTGTTTTTCTATATAACATATATTCCCATAAAACTGCGCTTTAAGACTTATTTACCTGTAATGCACATTATTTCAATATATTACCTTTTCATACAATGAGGCATAGGTCCTTATTGTGTAAACTGTTATAGATTCATTGGCTTGCCCACTGATCACTTCTGGAGATCACAGAGACAGGTCTACATGAGAGAAAATAGCAAGCAGAAACTTATACATTCTGCCTAGCAGACATCCTTCAACACAGCAAAGCTTGGCTTTGGATGATGACAGAAATCTACTCCAAAGAACTGTGTGTCAGAGTAGCACAGAGAAAGAATATCCCCAAAATTGAACATAATGGGGGGGGGGGGGAGAGGGGGTGATGTTTCCAGAGGTATGCAGACAATGCACTAATAACACCTTTTCTCTGTTGAGGGTTTCTCCCATTCCTCTTCTTGAAAGAACGACTATTAGCAAATCACCTTTGGAAGCAGATCACCTTAGAAAGATAATGATGAAGTTAATGGAAGATACAGGTGCTGTACAGAGTCAAACATGGTTGGGCCAGTTCTGAGATGGAGAAGCATTACACTGTGTAACTGCTCTTTACCTTGTATTCTCACATCTGATGGGATTGATTAACCAACTTGGACACAGAAATGAAAGCTCTGTTTGTTCTACGAGGGTAATTTCTGAGCAGAGGTGTAACTCCGTGGATTCAAGGATCCAAAATGCCTTAACTGATTAGAAATGCCTGTATAGAGTTTTAGGTAGTACTAGATTAGAGACTACTGAGTGTTTCAGCTCTCTTTGTTTTGTAGACCATTACATTTTCCTTCTACTTTGATTCATAAGGTCAACAATTGGCTAAGAAAGCCAAAGCAAGCATGAAAATTGATAGGAAAGGAGAGAACCAGAATGAGTGTGTGAATTGCAAGGAAGCAGTACAAAGAAGGAGGACTGGAAAGTGGAAGAATTTCCCATAAGCACAGTTAGGTTTGAATATGCTCAGAAACATATTTGTATGCTGGGCATAGGAAATGGAAGTACCTACATCTTATATAAGGCACAGTAAAACAAAGCTGAATTGTCATGATCTCAGGACGTGTTCAGTTGAGCTCAGAAAATACCCCCAGAAAATATGTATTTATTTTTCATTCAAATTATTTTTATTTTTCATTTTATTTATTTTATTTTTCATTCAATTTAGAGGGGAGAAGTTGCTTTGGAAGGAAGAGCTTTTAATTCCAGAGATGTTTGTGACATCTAAGTATTGGGGCACAATTCTGCCCTCCTGAGTCTAAACTAGATTAAATTTTTTACATTCTATTTTATGCGAAATAAAAAAAAAAAATATATATATATATTTCTATTCTGATTCAGATTTCCCAGTACAAGTGTCAGCATCTGGCTCATTTTCCTCATGAGCATAATTTGCCTTTGCTAAAATTAACCAAAACTGAGAGTGTCAATCAGACTGGACCTCCAGCCCTGTATTGTGCTTCAGTGAACTGAAGACGAGGCCCACAGCTCCTTCCACCTCCATCCATCCAACCAGATGTGCCTCATCATGAACTGACCGAACATCTCCAGTGAACCATGGAACTGGCCCCTGTATTAGTGAAATTGCTTTCTAGCAAAATACATGCAATTTATATGGAGCTGATAAAGCATCTATTAAGACACTGGTTAATAGATGTGGTTGGAGCTATTTTTCAAGTATTGATAATAGGGTGGAAAAAGGGTTTCAATTAACTGAGCTAGCAAGAGGCGTATGGATAGACATGTGCTCTTACACTCAAGTGCACAATTTTCACTGATTGATAAACCTAACACACCACTTGAGACTATATTCCAGTTACACCTCTTCACCATTAAAGTCTTCATTTACCCCCAAATGAATAGATTAACATTAAGTAAACTCTATCGAAAAATTGTCCAATTCAGGGATGCTTTAATATAATTTTGCAACAGCCACAAAAGAAAATTAAAATTATCATTTGAAAACCATTATTTATAATGTACAGTTCAAGATTTCTGTGCAGTAAGTGTTTCAAATGTGCTTATTAAATGAGTTTACACAAATATGTGTAGGACCATCAGCATAATATATATGTCTATAATATAAACACCTACCTGAGTGTATATTAAAAAAAAAGTGATTAAATTTTATTATGAAGATTACCAATCACACTGCTTTAGAAAATTTGTATTTCTAGTTTTTGTTTGCACTCAGGTGCTCTTCAAATAGCTTGGATTTTCTTTTTAAAACAAATAAAGGACGTTATGTGTCTGTCAGCCAAATCAGCATATTATATGCTGAAGAAAAATGACTATGTTGTGGGAGCATTTCTGAAAACAAACGGAGAGAAGATGGGACTTTCATTTTTTGCAACTCTCTTAGCTTTGGGTTTAAACCCAGACAAACCTGAAACTGCATTTGGACATACTCAGTTACACTGTGCCAATAAATCATGGGTGTCATAACCGGGTGGGAAATCAATTTCTAAATTTAGTCACTTCTGGGGGACTTGAGGAGCCATTTCTTCAGTTGCACCTCTCAGAACTGCATAGGATTGTCTAAATTTACCTTGCCCTGTGGCTTTCATACAGCCTGCAGAAACACTGAATATACAACTTCAAACTTTTCTGTTTTGTTACTGCTGTACTTCAGATTGCAGTCACCTCAAACCACTTCTGAGAGAAGGTACAATGGCAGACGTGGACTTTTCCCTACAAATGACCAAACAATGAAGGACAAGGGATAGAATCAATTTTTTGAAGAGCTGACAGTATATATGGCCTATAAACATTTCGTCCATTAACGTTCAAAGACATCTGTGAAGATTGTGCTATAGTAAGGCAGAATAATGCGGTGGGAATGATCTACAATTTCCAGTATTGAAAAGACATTGTTTTCAAATAATTAATATTCTCTTAACTTTAAGTACGTAGCTTGCTCCAGAAGTAATGCCTCCTATTTATTTTCACGGATAGTACAACTTAAACAAGGAACACAACAACATTATTTGATAGAGTAAATTCTCAGCTACAAAACACTGTTGTTCAGCATAATAACCAGCATTGGCTATGCTTTTTTTTTTTTTTGCCAGTAATGATTTAGAACCTGCAGGCTGCACTCATAAAAATCTGCACCAGCAGAGGTGACCTATTGTCGCTGTCACCACTTCTGAAATGCAGCAGACATTGCCTCACTGTGCTCACATCCACTGTTTGGTCTCCCTAAATGTTCAGCAAATGTTGATGTATGTCAGTAGGTTCCACTTTTTGCACATGGAGGAATTCAGCGACACACCTTTGCTTCATATGTACTTCCATGTTGGATATCATTCTGTCAGACTGCCCCTCTGCTGCCATCTGTTGCACAGCAACAAGATGTAATGGGATATGGGTGGGAAGGTTCAATCTCAACT
The DNA here is from genome assembly GCA_013399175.1 of Odontophorus gujanensis. Lineage (NCBI taxonomy): Eukaryota > Metazoa > Chordata > Aves > Galliformes > Odontophoridae > Odontophorus > Odontophorus gujanensis. Next base: position 43,546 of record VXAB01002102.1, read on the forward strand.
GCCATACCACAAACATCCGCCTCTGATGTCATGGGCAAACATAATGAAATAGGAGGCAGTACTTTTGGATCAGCCTACATTATTATTTTTCTGAAGTTTTGTATCGTAGCGGCCACTACAAAACTGTGGCCTTAAAACATAGGGATCTGCTCTGAATGGTTTTAATAAAATCTGTGTTACTGTTTGGAAAAAAAAAAAAAGTCTTCGTAGGTTTGCAGGAGCATGAAAACAAGATTATAAAACAATCTTTCAGACCTCAAAGATCTGATCTGCAGAAGTGCTTAGTGCTGCCAGCTCTGGGTGTTCAGGATCTTTCAAAATCAGGCCCAGAGCCTGAATAGGAATGTCACCACAAGACATTTTCATGCTATTTGCAGATTTTCTTCACAATACCTCCAGCTTTTGATTGTGCTAAAGCCTTAAAAGCAAATCAGAGAAAAGACTCCTCTATTGTGTATTACAAAAGACACAGCTAGAAACAGTAAAACTGAGAGAGCACTCCTTCACATGACAATCAGGTTAGGTCTTTTACTTTCTTTTTCAGCCAGCCTCAGTAATAACACTCTTAAATCCAACTTTTTTTGCTATAACTTACTGTTGTGGGTGAGCCTACCTATTTTTAATTTACCTCATATGTTAGATTAATAATTAGTACCCCACTTAATTTTATAGTTCACCTGATATAGTTTAATCAAAACTGTATTTGTAAATATATGAATATAGGCAAATATATAATGTAGACAAAATGATTAAATTTCCATAAAACCATTAGTTTTGAAGATTGGTTTGACTTGTGTTTGCTGTTTACTCTGACGCTGTTTTCATAAGCATTCCAGCTATCACTGTTGCTATTGTATTTACTACAGGGCTAGGAATTAAAGTTAATAAGAGATTTATGTGCTTCAGAAAGCAGGAACAGAGAGCCTACTTTTAAGTGTTTTCTTTAAAATTCCATTCAGAGTAGTCTCCTATCCAACACAGACAAAAAAAAAAAAAAAGGAAAGATTATCAGTTTTGTACAGTTGTATGTACAGTGGCCCAGAAACTGCAGTAGTCGGAACTCGTGTGGAAGGGTTAAATAAGCCTGACCGAGAACTTGACCCAATACCTCCCTGTGGTTGACATACTTCATCTAGTTTACTTGGTAACCCACAGTAAAGAGCAGAAAGTTCTCAGGAGTGTGCTCATTTTAAAAAGAAATAGACACTTTTGCTAGTGACAGAGTATTTCTTCGTTCATTTAGGTGGAAATCCACTCGATTATTCATTAGAGCCCCTACATACATTGAACAAGGCATGACAAAGTTAACAGGATCTTCGAGGAAGAAGGTGTCTTCAGCTTTGCAGAACGGATCAAGAAGGGCTTTCCATCTCTGTGGGCTTCTGCTTTGAAAAAGTAATGCTCTGGGTCAAATCACATGCTCTACATTCTTCTTTTCCTTCCAGAGTGACCTTGCAGCCTGTGTGGTGGCCACAGGTTCATCATGGTGAAGCAGGGTACCTCATGTTGGGAGGAGGCCAAGGAACCGCCCTGGGCTGCTTGCAGCCAGCTTCAGAATTGGTGCAAGCACCTCAATGCCTGCCAAAACCTCCCCCAGTCAGGAGAGCCCATGATGGTCAAGCATTTTTGAGAAAGAGCAGTAGCTGTGAGGGGCAAGAGAAACTGAGGAAGCGAGTGTAGAAGATGTTGTTGGAGACTTAGAGAAGTGGACAACATTGGCAACATGACTGAGGAAACACTTCTGAAAATGAGTGACTCTATAGCTATAGCTGGGATGCACCTAAGGGACTATTATCTCTGGACAACCTATGCTGGGGCAGAGGAGTGATGAGAGTAAGAAACAGTGGAAAACAAGGAGGGGGGCACAAGGCTGAAACCATGAGGTCTTATCCCGAACTGCTTGTGCTGCCCATTACCTCACTGAAGGTCCCTGAAGAGGAAAGGATGGAAACTGAGAACTTGTAAGAGACAATTTATACACACCTGACCTTCCATAAATAATTATGGGGAAAGTCTTTCTTGGATCCTAACACAGTCAGAAATGAGACAGGTCCCTTCAAATTGTCTTTCAGCGCTGATACTTAAGCCAAGTGCTCTCAATCTCCACCTGTTTGTGCCAATTTCTCTCTTTTCCAAACAGAAACTCCAGAGGGACTTCTTAGAGGAGCAAGCTACATAAGATGACCAGGAACTGATACCTTCCCTTGATTTGACCTAGGCATCAATAGGTCCTTCTGTTTGCCAGTATAGCTTATGAGCAGTAGCATTGCTTAGCTATTAAAACATCAGAAATAACACTTGGCAATTCTTCTCTGGTTACAACATTTGATTTTATTTGGGTGGAGGTTCATCTAGATAGATCTTGGCCATACCTATGCCACTATGTAGATATGTAAAGGTAGAAGGATGTTTCACATATGAAAAAAAAAAAAAAAAGCCTTCTCTGTTCACCTGATTCCTCGTGATTCATACTAACCTATTCAGCATCTAGTTTGGATTGAGATTGCCAACACGAATTTGGTATTCTCAAGACAGACTTGGCAGAGATAAACAAAGGCAGTTGTGTAATAACAGGAAAAAAGACACTTAAGCACCAATAACAGTTATTCCAACATACACTAGGAGTGCAATTCAATTCCTTAAACACAGGCAACTGGTACCATTGTGAAAAACCTGGGGTATTTCGTTTCATCTCCAGCTGCCATGGGGAAGGGTCAAGGCCTCCCAGATTATGCATCATGCAGCCCTGTGTTTTAGAGCATCTCAAATGACATTAGAAATCTTTGTTTAGGCAACTGAATTGTACCCTGACTGCCTTGATATCTGCAGGGAAATGCAAGTTGTGGTGAACAGTACCTAGTAATTAGTCATATGTTCAAAACATCAATACAATTCGCATTGAGGCTCAGTAATAAATATCTTGCTGACATAGCTACATGTATTCAAGAGTTACATAACTGTTTTAAATCTGGTTCTGAATGCATCTGGTTCTCTTCCAGGATATACAGTTGGGAGGGCAGAGATCAAGTGGTCAGAAAATGAAAGGGGAGTGGTGTATAGGAAGCTTCCTGCACTCTGAATGGAAGAAGATTTGAAGGAAAATAACAGTGAAAATTTGAAATGATGAACTGAGAGGAGAAGAAAGATGATACCAGGAATGGTAAACAAAGACAGGAAATAGCCCGCTGGTGGTGTTAGTCCTTGATTAGGAGCCCGTTAAGTTTTGGCTAGAGGGCTAAACCCAAGGAGACATTTTGTCAGCCCAAATGTGGAGAGAAAACAGAAAGACAATAGAACAATTAAACAGAGGAAGAGAGCAGAAGTGAACAAACATATTGCCCCTATTACAATGACATACAGCTAGAGCTTTGCAGCAATACTGTCCAGCTGCCTTTAGACTAACTGAAAATGAGAAAATAAATCAAACTTTCTTTTGACTGTCAAGGGTAAAGAGAGAGCTGTTTCTTTTTCAGCCACCAGTAACCTGATAGCTTGCCACAGTGTATTTCACATAAGGAAGTCTGTAAAGCAACATCTGAGTGTTCCTTGTGATTAATATTCTTTATGATCTCCAGCCACCTAATCGCATACTGACCTCAGTGAAGGTCAATTGTGAAAAGAGATGGGCGGTGGGAGCAGGGCGGGCTACCAGGAGGTGCTGGTGAATGATGGAGCAGCTGGAGAGAAAAAGAGAACCACCGCAGACATGAACAAATAAATAGCAGCAAACCAAAGGCACTGATCTCAGGAACAGTGCCATGAGTCCAGAGCTGCACAGAGTTAGACTGGAAGAGGTGAGGCAATCCATTCCTGATGTCCAAATATGCTGGACGTAGGATATGCTTTTCTTCCTCAGATTAATCCAGAAAGTTATAGCATGAATTGCAGTGCTATCTTGGAATGGAAAACGTCAGTTCTGGAGGATGCAGTAACTATTGCTCGAGCTGCTGGATATGCTGCAGAATGCAGGATGGACATTCTGTACTGCATGGTGAATTCTTGCATTCTGGATGAAAACCATGTGGTAAAAAGATCTCCCATTTTGTATCGGGGAACTGACTGCTTTCCTGGAAATCTACCAGCCTGCACTGTAATGTCCAAAGAGTTGTCTGCCTCTTGCATCCAGAGGCACTTTGTGGGTTCAGTTGGTCCTCTAGGCAGTGCCCATGCACACGGACTCCACACTACACCAATGAGACCAGCTGGATCGGACGCACACAACTACCATTCTCTTGCAGTATGAAGTTTCTTTTAGTAGGTACTGCCTGATAGCCTTGGTCTGTGTCCAAGCCAACAGTTTACTCAGGATGTCTGAAGTCCTTAATATGCCTCTGAAATTTATTTTCAACCAGACACCTTTAACTGAGGCAGCTTATAATCAAATTCATTAACAATCGGATCTATTTCCTCTTCTCCAATTCAAAGAAGATGGGCCCAGGCATTGAAATGACTACTGGCCTACCTGAAAAAAAAAAATCTAGAAGTCTGAACTATTGTACCACATGCATTTTTTGTTTTGCCGTGAAGAAAATAAAAGCTTTATTTCCATTTTTCATGTATGCAAATTAAACTCTGAATAAATAAATCTACATAATCTCACCTCCCTGCTAGACAACTTGCAGCAACATTTGCCAAGAGAAAGACAGGCTTTTCTGATACTAATGCATAAAACATGTTGAATATAAAGAAATTAAAATAAAAAATCATAAAGAGTAAATAGCTGCTGTGCAGCTCTGGAAAAAATAATAGAAGGATTGATGAGTAACTCAGGATTGTCTTGTTCAATCAATTCCAACATGCTACCAGTTAAGGTTATATTTAAGTTAAGGTTTTCATTGGGATGGTCATATCCTGAACCACTGAGAGTTAAAGGAGGTTTTTCCTTTAATTACCATGGAACAGAGTGGAGATCTCCCTGCTGAAGCACTCAGGAATGTCAAGCTTTTGGTTCTACTCAATATACAACCAAGCTACTGTGCAGAGATTAATGCTTCAGAAAAGTAGATCTCTTACTTACTCCATTCTGTGAATGCAAGAAGTGTCTTTCCAACTTGATCAAAACTATTCCTCGGTCTCTGTCTGCAGTCCTTGTGGGATACAAGCCTCGTGACTGCAAGGACTGCCAGTGGCCCTGGTGCTGCAACAAGGGAAGGATAAAAAAACACACAGTGGTGGTATGTCCTAATTAGATAACAATGGCCTTTTTCCACTCTGACTGCACAGGGTAGATGCTGAAAGGCCACTCTTACTCTTGATGGTCCATCCAGAAACCATCAAACACCAATTGTACTTGGGTCTTGGGCACTATCCTCTAACCTTTTAAATATGCTATCATAGTGGAAAATTTATTCTGGACAGTTGAATCCTTACATCTTTTTCTCTAAAGAATTAAGAGACATCGGTGGAGCTAGGTCCACTAAAAGGCTTGAGTATTATAAACTACATCACTTCAAGTTTAGATGCTGCAATGCTTCACAGAATTCAGAGTTGGTTTTTCTCAGTGCAGGATCTGGAAGTTCTTTATATGCTTCCTAGGGATGGTAAGATATTGTATATACAGGACCTATAGACTGAATAGGAAGTGACCTAAGAATGCTTGTAAGAAACCTTAAGAATATGTGGCTTAAGACCCTGCATCTGCTAAGAGTTCACAGGCAAAAGATTGGCAATAAAAACAGACTTTTTTTTTATTATTATTTTTCTAACTGGCTCTGGGAGGGTAAGTGCTTTCTACTTGTCTACTGTATGGTCAGGTGGTTCAGAGTATAGGATAGGAGATGCCACTCACATCACCCAACTTTCAGGACCTTTTCTTACAAGGTCTGGTTTGGAGAATGATGCGCAGATCAGGTCCTTCAGGTGGAGTAGGACAGGTATTTGTTAAGAATACAAACATGGTATGGCAGATACCTGTGTCCCTGGGGACATTACCAGCAGAGAGCAAAATTGTTTGTGGGATTACAGTGAGATCTACAACCATGTGGGACAAATAATGCAATAGAAGTCCCAGGCTTCCAAAGCCTGTGGTATGAGATTTAAAACAATAGATTTAAAGGTTTTTTTTTTGTTGTTGTTTGTTTGTTTGTTTTTAAATACACTATTTTAAATCAATCCTACAAGTAAAACAGGTACCTATGACTGCATAAGTATCATTTTTCTCCGTAGCAGATGTATACTTAAAGTTGCTGGAACAAATTCAAGCTGCTTCCTGCTCCAAGCTATTTGAAGCTATTTGTTGACAGCAGTTTCCACGTCAAATCTTTTTTCTTAGATAACTTGGTTACAGCTGAGCATCTTTATACTCCTGAACAGCACATGCTTCCAGGTCAGCTCCAGGTAAGGCAAAGTCTAGAGGGGTGTAGCTGAACGATCATAGATATGCACAAGCTTTTGCTATGTGACTTTGCCTTGTACTCTATGGGTACAGAACGATATCTAGTAGGCCAAACCGCATGGCTTGCTAAGCGTCCCAACCAATTTATGCCAAGATTCCATATACTGATTTATTAAACTGGAGTTTTCACGATTCTCACAGCCCAAACAGAAACCAAGAATGAAATAATACAAAGAGGACGCGTGATCAGTGTGGGATGGGACTGGTAAGAGCACAGCGGGCCTCGTTTTACGGTCTCGACCAAGGGAGCCTCCTCATGGGTAGGGGGGTCGGACCCACAGGTGTCGGTGGGGGGGGCCCTGTGAGGCGGAGCGGGGCGGGAGTGCCGAGGGGCGGCGCTGAGGGGCGGCGCTATGGCGCAGGCGCAGTGGGGGCCGCGCGGTGCCGCCATCCCGTCAGTGTCGGCGGGCAGCGGTGTGGGGTCGAGCATGTCGGAGAAGAAGCAGCCGGTGGACCTGGGGCTCCTGGAGGAAGACGACGAGTTCGAGGAGTTTCCGGCTGAAGGTGTCAGGAGAGGCGGGCGGGGGGAACGGGGGGGCGGGGGGCGGGNGGGGCGGCGGGGGCCGTGCCGTCTGTAGGCCGCGCCGCCTGCCAGCAGGCCGCGGCGCGCCGGGCCGGGGAGAGAGCGCGGCCTGCTGCGGGCGGGGCCGGGCAGGGCCACTGAGGGCACTGCGGGTGGGTGGCTGGGTCACCGTGCCCGAGCCCTTAGCGCCTGGCGGCCTTGAGTCCCCGCTGCCCGGTGAGAGCCGGGTCGGGCAGGAAGGGTGTGCAGCCCGGCCGTGCTGTGTCATCGTGCGGGAGCGCTGAGGGCCCCGCCGTGTCCGGGCAGGCGGGGGTGGGAGTTGCGAGGTGAGGACAGGTGTGGGAAGGGAACAGCGCACGCTGTAGGTGCTCTGAGTCTTCGTAGTGTCTTCGTAGGCACAGTTGTAGTTGGTTTGCTTTGTGTAGGTGCAAAATGTATTGAGGGAGGGGGCTGTAGGAACATGGGCTTCAGTAAGACAGCCCGTGGGCCTGTCATAGCTGTGGTCTTGGAAAGACCTCTGTTTGGTTCTGTGCCCTGAGTTCTGGCAGCTGTTTTGAGCTGCTGGTGATGATAAGTGATATGCAACACGGATAGAATGGTGGTGGTTCTTTATCTGTCCCGTGTTTCTCAGAGATGATTTCTCAATGGCTTTATGGCCCTTAAGGATGCAGGGTACTACAGTACTTGTACTAACGTTACGTTTGCACATAGCAGAGGAAAAAGTTGTTAATATGACTGAGATAAGACCTAAAACAGAGAAGGTGAGCCCTTCTACTTGCTTTTCCATGCATTTCTTAAAAGTGTAAAAAAAGTTACTGTCACTTAACATAAATATTAACTATAAGAACAAAGGAAGTTTTCAAAACGTGCATCTGAACCTGGGGTTGATCAGCATGCTGAGCTGCTGTTGCACAAGCTGTTCATCAGTGTCACAAAGTGGTGAGGTTCACAGCTCAGTGCTTACGATTTGAATCTTAGTATTCACCTCAACTCAACATTTGATGCCTTTAAGTTTTTCTTACCCTCTTGTTCCCCTGCCACCACCCTGAGGTAAAGTTCTTTGTACAGTCAAGCAAAGCTTAAACTATAAAACTGTGTTTGAGACTGGAGAAAATGCTACTATCAGCAGATGAATCTTAATTAACTACTTGTTAGACTCAACATACATCTGTATACAAACAGAGCATGGTAAAATTAATTCTACTAGAATCTAGCTGCACTCCTAAAGCTGAGTAACCCGAGTGGAGATGTTCTGCACACTTCCTGGGCAGAACAGACTTTTGTTGAAGAGTGGCCACAGGCAGACTTCCTGCTGCTGCATCTTGCTTCAAGAGGCTCAATGAAATCCTCAAGTGAGGTAATAATGTTGAGAGGTTATAACGAAGGTTTGGACCACCTGGAAGATTATCTTCAGTCACTTGGGAAAGAGCTATAATAAGGATTTGATCAAACTCGTACCAAATTATTGCTCTTTCAAAGTAAAAACACCTTTTCCTATGTAGCAGAAAAACTGCATGACTGCATTTTATTATTTTCTGCCCCTCCCCCCCCAATCACAGGTGCCATATCCTTAAGAAACATAGCCTGATCTGTTTAAATGTCTGTGAATTGGTTACTAAAAAGCTTCATGTATAGTGCTGCTCTGAGTGTATTGTGTAAAATACTTGGATTTTATTTTTTTATCATGTACTCTAAGTAACTCTTTGTTTTCTTTTCCCAAGTGAAAAATATGGGGAGAAGTTGCATTGTATTCAGATAATTTTTTTTAAAGGGTTGGGCTTGATGATCTCTAGAGGTCCCTTCCAACCCCTACAGTTCTGTGATTCTGTGAGCCCATCCAGGACAAGTTTATTGAAATCAATGTTGTCATTTCAGTGTACATTAAACAGTAGCAGGCTCTCAGATTTTCTTTGCATCTCCAGTCCCAGGTAATGCTGTTGTTTTGTACTGTTCCTCACAGGCACGTGGTATAGCTGGAATAGTTGTGTGTAATTCTGAGGTGTGGTGTCAACATACAGATTGCAGAATTGTAGGACTGCAGTGGGAAGGGTATCATTTTGGCTTTACTTCTGCTTTTCTGTCTCTTACCTCCCTTTCTCCTTTCTGCTGTGGAAGGTGACTTGGGCCTTTTTGCCTTTACTCAGTGTGGTTTGAAGCATTCTTCCAGCATCCCCAGCGCTTTTGTGATTGAAGCTGAATTTGTTGTGATGAATGCTAGTTACATTGGTTTTTTGAAAACCATTTTGAGCTACTTATATTAGTAGATAAATTTGACTTCGGTACTGTTCCGAGCTTTGCTTCCTACTGCCAATGAGCAGTACAACTAAACTGAAGTACTGCATTCTCTCATACTGCAGGTTTTCGTCATCTGCCCCAGTTCTTTCCTCTGCTTTCTTTAAGACGAGTATAATTTCTATGTTCCTTCATCTTTTTTCCTTTATATAACTTGAGAAGTTTAGTTGTAATACCTTCTGTGTTTTTAATCAGTTACAAATGGATTTTCTTTCCTGGTGAAACTCAAGTGCTAATTTTGTTGCCTGCCAGCATTAAAAAAGAGAAGAAAAATGCAAGGAACAACTTTCCTTCTTGTAAATAATGTTGTTCCCAAGGAACTAGCTCTTAATCTTTTACCCTACAAGATGTTTTTTCATATATCTGCCCATGTTTAATGTTACTTAGGCCCTTTGTCCTCCACGCTTTCCCTGAATGCAGGCAGATGATTAACAGAGAAGCAGGTTACTGGTAGGAACTGCAGTTGGCAGGTGCATCTTTCAGTTTGTCTTTGCTTCTGCATCGCAGATACATTTTTGGCATTTATCCACAGGCTGTCAGTGTCTGATGTGAGTGAAGCGAGGATCTGTGTGTGTGTTCTGGAAAAAGCATTTGATGCGCATTTATCTTTTTAATCACGAGGAAAAAAAATTTAAATACAAAGCTGGGACTGGGCGCCTTTTGTTGAACTTTTAGGAATCAAATAGTAATGTTTTGTTTTTTTTGTAATGCATTGCTACAGCTTATCCACTTGCATGCAGACTATCCCTTAGGAGAACGTAGATCCTGTGTGCCACAATGTGAAGTGTGCAGTACTTTTCTTACCAAGTTCTGTTCTTGTCAGAAATCAGAAGATTGTTTTATTGCTTTATTTAATTAATCACTCTGTGCTGTTTGGTCTCACGAACACTTGAGAATGATCTGAACTTTAATAAAATTCCTTATCCTCTGAAGTCTGCCTTACCCAGAGGTCACTAAGACGTGGTACCAAAGCAGTGTGAGACATGCTATATAGCCTTCTTTTCCTGTCTTTAGATTGGACTGGTTTAGACGAAGATGAAGATGCACATGTCTGGGAAGATAATTGGGACGATGACAATGTAGAAGATGATTTCTCCAATCAGTTAAGGTGATATTACTTTTTAACTTACTATTCTAGAAGCTGGATAAAATGTTTAAAACCATACTGTTTAGTTAGTAATATCTGAAACTTGGAAATCTGCTTGGTTTAAAAAAGAAATCTGAAAACAGAAATGAAGGCTTCTCTTTGTGTTTGTCTGAAAGGTTTCAGAACCAGACTTAGGGGATTACAGCGTGATTTGAAGTACTGATCAGCATTTAATCTTTTAATAATTGAACTGTGAGCCTTGAGTTATGCCTAATGCTGTCATCATACTTGGCCTTTTATGATGTTATGCAACTTAAGACCGTACAAAGATGTCTGCAAATCATGATACAGTTGACCTTTTCAGTTTAGCACTGGTCCATTGCTACATGTTTGAAAAGTCTGAATTGTACTGCAGAGATTAATGGCGAGGGAGCCAAGATGCTCTGTGCTATATTACACTATAAACAAAGTGTGTTGGTAAAACCCTTTCCAGTACTTTCAAAATAGCATTGCTGTGCTTTGACCAAATAGACAGATGATTGTTGGAGAACTTTACTGTATTTGTTCAGGTTTCCTTCTTTTGTGTGATGAGCAGCAGAAGCAGAATAAATATTTGTAGCATGCTTTAAAAAAGTGATAGTAATTTGGGTACCTGTAATCCACTTGTATAATCCTCTTGGTCACTTGTCATTTCAGTTAATGTAATTATAATTTGAATTGTTTCAACAGTCAACACAAATTCACATTTCATAATTAGTGCTTCATTATGTTGCATGCAGAGTAAATGTCTGCAGTACAGCCTGATTAACAGTTCCTGGGATGAGCTCCTATGTAAAGGGAGAAAGTGACCCTTTGTGTAGCAGAGATAAAAACAGTTTGTTGTAGTCCTTCCTTACAAGGTTGGAATGCAGTTAAATTGTAATTCTGGAAATGTTAATGCTGATACACAGTGAAAGACAGGGATAGTATAATTCTTGACAAGCGTAGTTGATCTCAACGGACCTTCAGTATATGTCCTAATTACAGCCTGTAGTGCTGGCGCCGTTATACTTGCCTTAAAATGATAGTTTGCAATGTTGCTTTGATGCAGGATGTTTTTATTTCATCTTCAGAAAGAAAGTGATGCACTCCTCCACTTCTAAAATTCCAACACTGTGTGAACTAACCTGAGATTTAGACTGCTGTGTCTAGATACATATATGCTAGGGCTAGGATATAAAACAGGGTGTAGTTCTGCCTGATGTGTTGTAGGCAGGTGGGTAAGAAGCTAACTGGGGCTGGGTTAGGAGCAGTAACCTTTGGCAATTGCTGACCTGCTGTCCCAGCCATGATTAAAGTGAACGAAGCAGTCCTTTTTCCTTGGAATTGTATTGCACCAAGATTTAAACATGGTATTAATACTTATTATATATATATTAAAGAGCTAGTGTTTTTTTAAATATGTGCATTTAAATCACTCAGATCAGCGAGCTCATGTTTTAGGAAATTGAGACTAACTAGTATGAGATGATCCTGGAGTGTTTTTTTTCTAATGGATTGTTGCTGGCTTACTGGTGCTGCTTTGCAACGTATAGTTCAACAGGCCACAGCTGGTCAGGGGGCAAGAAAATGTGGTTGAAGCAAATATCTATATTTTTCCTATGGGATATACTTCTGGTGATCCTAAGACATTAAGATGAGGAACTGTAAAGTAAGTAGAGATTATTGATATGAACGAGCAAGCAGTGTGGCATGTTCACTGTTTCTAAAATGATTGTATGTTGTGCAATGTGCATGTTGAAAAAATATTTGTTTTTAATATGCACATCTTTATTTTTTTATACAGAGCTGAATTAGAAAAACACGGATACAAGATGGAAACTTCATAGCTTTTGCTGATACGGAGCAGTGTAACGTTGAACTTTGGATAGACTATATTGAGAAAAGGTGGAAAATGAGAAGACGCTTGGTTCATTATCTGCTTGGATTTATTATTGTTTTGTATGGAAAATAAAGTTTTTAATCCTAGCCTGAGTCATATGTTCAGCCTCTGCTACACTGGTAACTTGTCTTTTGGTTCTTAGATGCTTTGTGTGACTGAGTTCACAGATCCTTGTAGGGTGCTACTGGTGGTCTCAGTGGCTGATGTCACTGCACCAGCTCCAGTGATGGGGAATCAAACATGGACAACCAGAATGAGGACTAGGGAACATTTCTGTTACGAGTGATGTGGAGTGTGAAATAAATAAAATACTGATGAAAGAAAAAATTACTCCTGTATTCCAATTAAAATGCAGCAGAGGTAGAAAGGATTTGAGGGAAGTGATAAAGCTTAGTTTGCTTTCAGACTTGGTCATAATGACTTGTAATTTAACGTGGGTACCAGTTTGATAGCCTTGGAAGATAAAAACCCATTCTAGAGTGCGCCTTACAACAGCAGAAATCCAAATTTGACAATTTTGTCCTGTCATTTCTCAACTCTGTTAAAGAAGAGACCTCTCTGAGGGTGAGGAAAGTTCTGTTCTCATGGTTATTTAATCCTGGGAATCTCTGGTGAAATTGCCTCCAATTTGCCAGTTACAGCAGTTCATCTGTATCACACAAATGCCTGCTGAGAACGGAAATCAAACTTCCAACTCATTTCATGGAGCCCAACAAATAGTTGCCAGATAGATACGAGCGTAGTGACTGGATTCGATTACTCTCTGAACTAGAAAACAGAAGGTGGAAATTACAAAACCCATTACCAATTCCATGAATCCTCCCCGAAGGAGCTGTTAAAACTGGTGTACACAAAGGCACGGGGAGATAAGGCAGTCCTGAAAATGCAGGCCGTGATTGCAAATAATAAAAAATATTCTTTTTATTATCAGGAGACAAATACAACTGTGCACTCGTGGGAGTTAGCTGCTTAGCTGCAAATGAGCTGCTTGCTGTTTCATCGGTTCTTTGCGGCAGAGAGGAGGTTGTTTTTTGAAGCGAGCATTCAGAGTAAAGGTACTAGATGCTGGATGCGTTCTAATGGTAGTAAGTGCTTGTATTTTTTTTAACCCTGTTAAATAACTGGTGGTATCTTCTGTTTTAGCTGTGTTTCTTAATGCAGAATGCTGGGAAGATGACAAAGGCAGCTGTCCTTCTCCCCAGCCCTTCCATTTCAGTGGTGGTGTGTTTACGGTGGAGTTAGATTGGCTGGGGTTCTTACTGCTTTGTGAAGATAGCTCTGTAAAGACTGAGAACTTTCATCACCATACAGATGGTTCTGCAAATCGAAATGTTTCAGATGGTACTAGACTATTTCTAGTTCTAGTACTGCTGGAAAAAGAAAAGGAGTTCGAATAAATGTCTGCTAGGGATTGCAATACGTGGCCAGTGCACCCCAGTTCAGCCTCATACGAAGTACTGGTGTTCCAGTTTTGCTGAATAACTGGAGTCCCTATGTTGAACAACGAACAGCAATGTGAATGTCCTTAAATTAGGGTTGGGGGCTTAAAATGTACACTGAGTACAATTCTGGGATTGCTGGTGCTATTGATGTATTAATATTGGGAAGCTGAGTAATGAGGTGGACCAAAGGAAAATGACAGATGAGTTACGGGAACTTCTGGAGCAATCTCTGTGTATGGGCAGTTGCTTTCCATTATAGGATTCTGGGAACCTGGCTGGGGCAACCCTGTTGTATCGGTTACTAGCAGCAGGAGGAAGCTGTTGAGGCAGGAAAGCACCTTTGCCTCAAGAAATCTTGCGTAGTTTTTGCTGAGCCACGGTTGCTTCTTTTTCTGCTTTCTTCACAAAAGCAGAACTAGAAGTCTAGGCTGCGTTTCAGTAACGACCTGCCAGCTAAAAGAATAGAAGCCCATCATCTGTTTTGAAGGTGGGTTTGATGATACAGTTGTGCAACGCTCTCTGCGTAAGAGGATTCATTCCAAAGAGATAAACAAGTCACGCACAAAACGGTATGGGAATGCACTGCAAAATCAAGCACTCCTTAAATTCTTTTCCCTCTCAAGTTTACTGCATGGTCACACAGGTTCTCTTTGATCTTTCTCGTATAAAAAAGACTTTGGAACCTCTCTCTCTAGATGGTCTGTTTTTCTTTGTAAAAATATTCAAATCCAGCTGGTTTTTGAGACTGAAGCTTGAGTGCTTTGGTGTTCTAGAGGGAAAGCTGTCAAATATGTCACTACAGCAGTTCACCCCAGTTTACCTGTTGTAACGCACGAAGTGTGGGAGATGGGAATGCTGTGGGGGAGGACACACTGAGAAAAGGTGGATTTGGGAAGGATGATTGCACGCAGGCACAGGTGGGCATACAGTGGAGTGAGGGATGTTTGCTACAGACCCGGGTGCAGGTGAGATTGGGCTTTTCTAGTTGAGCAAGTAGGTCAATGTGGGGGTGGGAGGAGATTATTGCTTGGGCGTGGGCTACTGCAGGGATCTGGTTCCCAGCTGTGAGGAGACAGATCACAGTGGGGTGGGTGTAGCACTGCATCTGGGGACCTAACACCCATGGCAGTCCGTCCTTTGCTGAGCTGGGATATTTGGTCACAGTCCCTTTGCCAATGTTTGAAAATACATAATGTGGATCTACATCTCCCTGCTGTGCACAGCTCTGGGAGGTGCTGGCAGCAAGGAAGGGTTGAGTTGCTCTGGCCCAGATGCTGGGGATATCCCGGGGCAAAGCACCCTTCAGGTAATTCGGGAAAGCCTTGAGAGGTTCGTGTTTGCTCATGAGCTGGGCTCTGACTTTACCTTGATCCTCAGAAAACTGGACACGTTTAAAAAGAAATGCGAAGTCGCTGCTAAGGGAGGCAGTCCAAATGGCAAGCAGGCACAATGCAGGTTATCTGAAAAGCCTTAAATGCAGCTCTTCTGTCTCCACAAAGCCCTCGCTGTTTTCCCACTGCCTCCCTCTGCCAGGTTTCAGAGCAGCACGAGCATCTTCTATGCTGGCTGCTGCTGGGTCACAGCGTGTCCTGTCCCGGTTATCGCCGTGTCCGAGCTGTGCTGTGCACAGCAGGCAAGCAGTGCTGGGTCTATGTGCTTTAACCATGTTCTAAGTTGTTTTTC
The DNA here is from genome assembly GCA_013399175.1 of Odontophorus gujanensis. Lineage (NCBI taxonomy): Eukaryota > Metazoa > Chordata > Aves > Galliformes > Odontophoridae > Odontophorus > Odontophorus gujanensis. The sequence continues at coordinate 58,888 of VXAB01002102.1, forward strand.
ACCGTCTCTGGGAGACGGACAAGTATTTTCCCCTCTTTGAAGTGTACGCTAATTTTAAGAGCTCAGTGTGAGACCCCAGGACCTCATGTTTCACAGGGTTCGGTAGCGAGTAAATGCCCCTTGTGTGCAAACGTTTCCGCACTGCTGTGCACATTCAGCATTTCTGCTGAGCAGGATTTATGGGGTATCAAGTCAGCCACCCAGAAAAGGAGGAGCAGGCATTACAACCTCTACAGCTTTGGTAATGAATGAGGCAAGGGCTCCGGGAGTCACTGGCTTCCTCTGCTCACTTTTTCTTGATTATTATTTTTTTTTTCTTACCCTGTTTCTTTCTGGAGGACTAATAAGTCCCCGGGGGAAGGAGGTGAGTGTGGGGAAATACACTGTCATAAAACTGAGGACTGTGAGTGTACGTGTGCATGGAAGAAGGAATTCACACTGCACAGAGTCCCAGCATTTCCTATCTTTAAGTGTTTGACTTTACAGCCCTAGTAATAATCCTCTAATGCAGGTATGAATTTGTTTGCATAATAATACAGCTAAATTTGGTTTAATTCCAAGGCATGCAGGGAAGTAAGAAGATTGATGCCCAGAAAGTTTTTGTGATGGAATTTTACTAAAGAATGAATGTTACGTAACATTTCAAACACACTGAGATCCTTCAAGATGAAGTGTGTGATATAAACGCACAATATTTGCAAACTATAATTTAGCAACCATTTAAAAATCGCAGTCAGTGTTCCAACCTCTTCCATGCGGTGGGTGAGATCCATTGTCAACGGAGAGCTAAGGGCAGTGAATGTGAGATTTATTAAGTAATTACAGAGGAACATTAATTTCAAATTAATTTCAACAGTAGTCTTAGGCATTAGCAACCGAATTAGGGAGACCGAAGGCAGACAGTAATGCGGCTCAATACTTTTAATAAAAGAAGGCATTTGAAGTGATTTACATAACGCTGATGATAAGCCCTCATTTAATGGGTTTCCAAGCGCTCCCCGCCCCCCTTCCTCTCACCTCTGCCAGTCTGCGGGATGTGGCCGCGCTTCCCATCTCCTCAGCTCTCTCATTTCATCGAGTTTCTCCCAAACCTGCCCTGTGCCGGCTTCGTAATAAACGATCGGGTTTTCTGGAATTTGTTAGCGTGAGCTGGAACCTTTTAGTGCTCCCGAATCCGCAGCGCTGCAAGGCACGGGGAAGCGGCGAGGCCACGACTGACAAGGCCCCCAGGAAAATAAATGATGGAGAATAAAAAAGGCAGATTAGGGTATTGGGGGATGCTTGCCTACAGGCAGAGCAGGGAGATGAAAAACAGCACATCAGCAAGTGAATGGGTCACGTGTAATGGGTAATGACCAGCCCTTTTCATCTTTTCTCCAGTGATCTCAAGGCTCTTAATGAAAAGGAGCAGGCACTGGGCTGGGTTGCACTGATGGAGGCACAGCTGCTCTGTTGGCTTGCCCAGGGTGCAAAATAACCCTGCCACACTCCATACCTCATCCTTTGGCTCATCCTGCACCAGCATGATGGAAGCACTACGCTTCTGGGGTGGCCGGTGGGCTGTTGGGTATACGAGGAATGCTGGAGGGGGGCAGTGGGGACTGTTACAGAACTGTAGAATCATTAAGGGTGGAAGAGACCCTTGAGATCATCTAGTCCAACCTTCACCACCATGCCCACTCATCTTGTCTCTCAGTGCTTGAACACTGCCAGGGACAGTGACTCCACCACCTCCCCAGGCAGCCTGTTCCAATGCCTCACTACCCTTTCTGAGAAGAAATTCTTCCTCACATTCAACTTATTCTTCCATTGCAGCATTGTCCTTCTGTCCAGGTGTGAGTGAGCTGGTGCTCAACTCCTCTATCATCAATGTTCATTAGAAAAGAACACGCTGTTTCCTAGGCTGGGAGCACCGGTGTGATGATGTTGGCACTGCACATATTCCCCAGGACATCACTTCTAGGCAGTGCTGGGCTGAACCAGGGGCAGTCTGTTCCCTGGCTGGGTGCTGCTGCCTCTACTGCACAGAGGGTCTCCTGCTGAACCCCAGGGGTATCACAACAGTTAAAGGAGTAATAATAAAGCCAGTTGGTAGAGGTTTGATTGCAAGTTGATGGAGCTGCAGAAAGTGTGTGACTCATCTTAAATAGAATATATATATATTGCAGTTATAAATAGGCTCCTTTCTGTGGTTGCAATGACATATTTAGAAATTGCTGTTCTTTTTAAAAATAACTTTGATGTTATACAGATATGTGGGGCCTTGTGGGTTACATTGTTTGTTGAGAAAAAAGGCACTTCAGCAGCAGCTTGCTGTCACACCAGATACGCACCGTGCTTCTACAAACACGACATTAGAGGTGTGCCCCTGCACTGAGGCTGAGACAGAAACAACTTGCGAAGACCCTGCAGGAGAGGATGGAGTGGACTGTGGTAGTTGCAGCACCAAGGAGGAGTTGGAGGAAGAGAGGCTTCTGAGTGAAGTGTTAGGAAGCAAGGGATGCTCTGGTTCAGCTTCGGAGGATAAAATGCACAGTTGCCTTTGCACTGAAAATGTAGATAAGGAGCGAGCTCTCTTTCTAGCTTGATGGACAGCATATCTGGAAGGCAGAGGGAACTCAGTCCATCTGGCTCACCTAGGAGGCAGCTGTGGGGTGCTCTGATTGAACTTCTCAAGTTCCTCTACAGAGAAGAAAATTGTCCCACATGGAGATAGCTTTTGACTGCATGGTAAAGACATAGTAAAAGTGGGACATTGGAAGCTCAAGCAAGACAAATTCAGGCTGTATACTTTTACAGGAGGTTCTGAATTGAACTGTTGAAAGATTTCCCCATGAGGAGTGCTGGGCTGTGCCCATGGAGCTGGTGAAATGGATTAAGTTTCTTGATGCTTTGTGATGGCTGAGCAAGAAGGTGTAGGTGTGAGGCAGGAATGGCAGCATGCAAGCATGGCTGTGTTAAACAGGATAAACGAATGTGAGCTTTTCAATCCTTTCCCACCATTGCTTTCCTGTTCTCCTTCTGCTCAGTACTACAGAAATTTTTGCTGGCCTTTAGTGCTATGCAGTGTGAGTTTCTGCTATACCACCACCATGCACAGGGAATGTGTAAGGGCTGGACACAAATATATTGATACTTCTCTGGAAAATTCTCACCAGTTTCCAAAAGTCTGTGTCTGCAAGTCTTCCCACCTTGGACTGTAATGGTCCTTAGTGGATGCTTCTGTAACAGATGTACCATGAAGCTTTTGCAAAATGTTGGTCTTTGATTATTAAAAAAACATCCACTGCTTAATCATGCAATGGGGAAGAGAAATCTCCTTTTCTGGGCTGGTCTTTGGCTCAGGAGTAATTTCTGCGCTTTAAAGCTTCTTGCAGAGCATGAACCTAACAGGAAGCAGCAAGAAGGAGGGAAGGATATCCATGGAGGATGCCTCCGTGGTGCAGGCTGGTGACTTTTCCAGCTCCAATGAGTGACAAGCTCTGATGGACTGTGGCACTTCAGCATCAACTCTGTAGTGAGCGCTGTTAATCGTCATCACTGATTGCTCTTACTGAGACTTCAAGTGATTGGAAAAACTGCCCGACATTCATGAAAAGAGAGCGGAGCCTCTTCAGCCTACTGCTGGAAAATCTTGAAAACAAATACATGGTTAGTTAGGGAGGGGATGGGCTAAGTTAAACATTGCATTTGTGAAAAACATACGAGGAAGGAAAAATGTAATTGTAGAGATGGCAAGAGAGATGCAGAATTGCAAAAGGGGTAAAAGCCACAACAGCCCGAGCTGCAGAGGTGAGAAGTGTTGAATGCAGATGTGCTCCCTCAGAAGTAAGGGACATGTTGATCCTCAGTGGGGTGGGTCACTAGGATGAAGGCTTGCACTGCCTCCCCATGCCTGGGTTCTGCAGCTGTTTTACCACTGTTTGCTGCGCAGAGTGGCTCCAGGCACTGTGCTGTGCCCCCTCTGTATGGAAAGAGAGAAATATCCATTTTACAAAGTGATAGCAACCTGTTGCACGTCCCCAGCCCTGCATACTCCATAGACTCTGTTGGGATGTCTCTGGACAGAAATATCTATATTTCAGAAAACATTTAATTACTGAAACCAAAAATCTCCGTAGGGATGCACACTTTGAGCAAAACACTTCAAGTTCTGCCACGGGAGAGAGTGGGAAACTGCAAGGATGTTCCTGGCTGGCTCTTCACTTGGGCTGAGGGCAGCTGGGTGGATGGAGATCCCTTCCATGTCACCACCTGCCGCCCACCAGTGGAGAATACACACGTGATGGGTATGAGTAGCAGGATCTCTCACTTCATCACTTTCAGCAGCTCCTGGGTCTATGTTACCAAGGAAATGGCAGTTAATGCAAATTCCAGTTTTGGGAGATCCCTATACTGCCTTTATTCAGGAATATCTCTGCTATTTTAAGGAATTCACAATTTGAGACTTAGTTGTTTCTATCTGGTAAAGATTACTGAATTTCTGATCGTCTAGTTTTCACTATTTTCAATCACTTAACACATATTGCCTAGAGAAGCTGTGGATGTCCCATCCCTGAAGGTATTCAGGGCCAGGTTGAATGGGCCCTGGGCAGCCTGATCTAGCGGGTGGCAGCACCTGCCCATGGCAGGAGGTTTCAAACTGGGAGATCTTTAAGTTCCCATCCAACCCAACCCATTCTGTGATTCATTCTGTGATTCTGTGATGCCAATCTGAAATGTTTGCTTTCCCATAAAAGATAAGGCGTTTACTGTTTTGTCCTGTTGGAACAGCCCTGCTCAGGTTGGCAGACCTGTTTTTTGACAGGCGTACAGTTCATGGGAGAGCTTCAACCTTGATGCAGCCCCTACCCTCTGTGGGACTTGGCCCAGATGGAGCTGTATTTGGTTACATCTCCCTTGCACCCTGCATTCTCTGGTTTGCCATCTGTCTGCACACCTCTGTCTGGGGATTCAGTAGATGCAGTCACATGCAGACTCCCAAGTGTGTGGAATGTAAAGCAGAGAGCAACTGCAGGCTTCTTTCTTACTGCCTCTTTGGAGGGGGCAAAGATGGGTGCTGGGAAGAAGAGAAGCTTGCTGCCTTCCTGACAGGGTTGGAACTGTGACAGGATAGTGCACTGTTTTCAATATTCCACTTAGCCGCTCCCAAACACTCTCTTACAACTAAAAAATAAGTGATTTACATACTATTAATGATCACTATAATTTCCTATCGGGTTTTGCTATTAAAGTGGCCTTCCGTGTTATCAATGGCTTTCTTCAACAGTCACCCATTGCTTTGAGGGCTTTGAAGCTGCTTTTCTGTTTCATTTGAAATAAAAATGAGCACAGGCAATATTACAATCACAGGCATGTGTTTGTTTTCAAAGGGACTGCATTAGCATTTCAAGGGAAAAAAAAAGTCTTCCTGAAAACCACCAGGTGATCGCCAGCGCGCTGCTCAAACAAGGCTGTGAAGTGACAAGGTAGAAACCTGCGCTCCCGGTAATGAGATGGAAGTTCAGCAACAGCAGAGGGGACGTACATAAAACAGGAGGTGTGCAGAGCTGCATTACTATAAGGGCCATCGAATCACACACACAGTGTCAGGGAGTTGACACTGCTGATTTTGCTGGAAATTCAGCAATTTAAGTAACTTAATCAAGTGTCATAATTGATTGGAGGTTCATTTCCTCTCTTGGAAATCCTTAAGGGTGGTCATCGCTTGCTAAAAGCATTTGATGCCCCCCACAATGGAGCGTCGCCATTTCTCCCCCTCACCCACAGAGAGCCATGGGCAGCATGCGGCAGGGAGCACGGCTCCGGCCCAGCGGAGGAGCACATTGTCCCCAGGAGAGATGGAGCCCCACTGGGAGGGCAGAAGTCTGTCACGGTGCCTTCACCAGTGGTTGATGAGCTGCTCTGGGCCCTGGGGGGAGGGGGCTGTGCTGTGGGAAGAGGCTTTGTGCGGCTTCCATAGAATGTGCAACCCCTGGCTCCTCACAGGAGCACCCAGAATTCAGACCCTGCATCTGACAGCACTGTCCAAATGCTCCTTGAACTCTGACAGCTGTGACCCTGGGCAGCCCGTTCCATGCCCACCGCCCTTGGATGCAGACCCTTTCCCTGACCCCCTGCTGCCCCTCTCCCGTTCAGCTCCATGCCGTTCCCTCACAGAGAGCAGAGCTCAGCGCCGTGACGAGCTGCAGCCACCATGAGGCCTCCCCTCAGCTCTAATGCTCTGCGCTGAGCAAACTAAGGCATCTCACACATTTGCGCTCCAGTCCCTTCGCTGTCTTCATAGCCCTCCTTTGGACACTCTCTAATAGCTGTATGCCTTTCCTACATTGTGGCACCCAAACTGCACCCAGTGCTGGAGCGGCACAACCCCTCCCCTCACCTGGTGGCATTGCTGGGCCTGGTGCCCCCCATGGGTGCAGTTGTGCCTTCTGGTTGCAGGGCACACTGCTGGCTCATGTTCAACTTGCTGTCAGCCAGAACCCTCACATTCATTTCTTTGGGGCTGCTCTCCAGCCATTCATCTCCCAGTCTGTACCTGCATGCAGGGCTACCCAATCCCAGGTGCAGAATCCAGCACTTGCTCTTGTTTAACCTCATGCTACTGGTGATTGCCCAGCCCTCTGATTTGTCTAGATCTCTGCAAAACCTCTCTGCCCTCCATAGAGTCAGCCTCTCTCCAGTGCAGTGCCCCATCCAGATGACAAAAATTGGGCAGTGTTAAAAGCTTCCTGTTTTACCCAGAGAGCAAAGCACTATTTCTTTAATATGCTTCCAAAAGACTGCTCTTAGATTCAGGCCACAGGGGAGAAAACACCGTCCCTTAGATTCTGACAAAGCTAAAATGAAAAATTTCACTCCACTGGAAAGGATTTTTAGTTTAAAGGGCAATATGGAAAATAGTTTTACTTTCAAACAAAGTTTAACTGACATTAAAAAGCTGCCATCTTTGTAAACTGGAATTCCCAACCACCAAACACAATAGTGGCTCCAGCAGGCAGATTTCTGCCAATCCTACACTTCCATGATGTAGCTCTACTACTGTGCCAACCTAGTGTAACTATTTTAATCAGCCAACCCAATTGCAGGGAAGCAACCTGCTATGCACACAATATTCAATGTATATATTGAGGATATTCTGTTTAAATTGGTGAAAGCCATCTTCCAGCAGCAGGAAGAAAAGCCCTCGCCACTATTTTTTTTGTTTTCATGCTTCTCTTCAGTGAAGACTTAAATACGATTGCGTTTGTATTTTGCACCTTGGAAAATATTTGTATTTTAAAACAGCGCATTGAAGCTTTGAGCCTGAAAACACTAATGCACAAGAGTAACTTTATTTATACATCAGGAATATTTTAGTCAAACGGTCTAATATTTGCAGAATCAGATTCTGAAAAATAATGTATTATTTCATGTTGTACCACTATTGGTGCAAAAATTAATGGATGCATTATTTAAATCAGGCATTTAGAGACAAGCTTTGCTTCTTGGCTGTTTTTGCTATCATATTGTTGGAAGAAACAAGTAAATAAAGTCTGAGAGAATGGGAATTGAAAACAGAGGAAATGAAATGGAAACACATGACTTGTTAGAGACGTAAGGCACACCTGCTTCAGGCTAAAATGTCTCAGATTCAGAGCAAAGGCAATTTTCAGCCTTCCCTCTGACCCAGGATTTAGTAAAATTCTTGATCCGTCTTTTCACATCTGAAAAATCCTTTCATCCTTTTGGTCTCCATCAGCCTTGGAGGTTAAATCTTCCCTTTCAGCTCTGATTATCACAAACGTTACTCTGTAGGAGTGGAGACCCTGGTTTTACCCAGAACTGGCCTTTGCATTCAGACTTAAATGCCTTTTCTTCCACAGCACACAGAAAACAATTTGTTTAATGCTCTTGATATTAAGTATGGCCTTCAGAGAAAACTCTTGAGTCTTTGCTCAGGCAAGGTCATTTTCAACCAGAAGAGTGAACCATTTGTGACTTCAGCCAGGACTGTGAGCCGTGCCAACTTCAGCCAGAATGAAGGTGTAGAGGTCTATGAGCAGCACTGCTGAAGGAAGCACAGCAGACTTTTCTAGCAGGGAAATGAAGTATTTCCATACGTAGGCCAACAACAAAATTGTTGGGCTAATTAGACAAGTAAATCCTGCCTGATGATGTCCTACACACAGATAAACATGTTTACTTCTGGGACTGATCTTTATCAGACCTCTTATTAGCAACCCAAGTAGCAGCTAATGCCTCCAACAAAAGCACTTCTTGACTCTTCTGGAGTTAGATTCTGACCCCAAAGGTGTGATACCCTTTCTGTTGCTGTTTCTGTCACTGTGGAGTAGTTGCAGTGGTCTCTGTAGCTTGGAGTTGATTTGGAGATGCAGTACTCTTGAATGGTTAAGTGCTTCCTGCTGTCATCTCTGTCATTTACTGGTAGCAGAATGAAACCTATATTAAAAAAAATCCGCCATTAAAGCACTTAGCTAAATAACTTTCATCCCATCCTGTCACTATATCCTCAATCCAGTTTGTATTTCATGCCTGAGCCACCAAGCTGGGGGGACCTGCCCCCTTTGCACGCCTCTGTGGCAACACTTGGCTGTTTCATTCAGTTCCCAAAAGCAGCAGAGCTGGTTGTGTGGGGAAATCAAGAGCAGAAATACCACTGAGAAGGAAATAATGTCAGTTGCTACCCTCCACCTAAAGGAAGACCTCCGCTGCATACACTGTTATGTCACAGCAACTGTGACTCCTTCCCAGGTTTGAGGTCTTCCCCAGAGACGGAGAAGGGAAAAAAGCAACCCCTGGAGGGGGTGTTTTGTGCTCACCAAACTGGATTTTTACTTTCCCAAGAAAATAAAGTGTGGACTAGTTAGGAAACAGAGCTGAACTATTTCACTTTCTTTGTGGCAGGTGGTTTCCTACTACCTAATCTGCTTGCAGGAGGTTGGCACCCCTGGTGAAGACCTGCCCATCTCTCTTGTTTCTGTTTTGTCTCTCTGCCCCTGTACAGATCCACTTCCTGCTACAAACATTTCTAGATAAAACTATGTTGTACATTTCAGGGTATACATATACTCTTTGACTAACAGCTTTTGTAAATGGTATCTGCCTTTTCCTCCTAAATAGACCCTTTTTACGCAATAACTACCATGCATTTGTGACTGTGAATATTTAAATAGGTAAAAATGGAAATGCATCCATTGTCACACAGAATAACATTGCAGTCTTAAACTTCAGATCCATCCAGGATGATTTGCTAACGTTTGGTACTCCAAGCTGAAGTGCCACAATTGCCTGTCTCATGCAATTTTCAAACATTCCACCTGTACGCAACTATGGAAAAATAACTGTATCTCCAAGAGAGAGCAAACTTCATTTAACCTGTTTTACAAGGTATTAAATAGCTTTTCTATTTCAGACAAAGAGCAGCGAATATGTCCACTTACCAAGTACTCCCAATTGCATGTATTCCAAGTAGTTTTCACAGATATTATAACACACTGCATTACTATGATTATTTATCAAAACCACAGTCACGTAACTTTGTACGATCCATGAGCTTCAGTGGGGAGAAAATTCATTTTTATTGCTTTTAATTTCTTGAATAGTCGAAATAATTTCCATCAAAATTGTTTTGAAAGACTAAAACTTTCTTCGGGCTGCTTTCTAAACACAGTTGTAAGCTGTTTTGCTTACTATTCAAGCAAAAGCCAAATAGTGAACTGTAGTTAGATTTCCGTAATCCTAGAGCTGCTTCTACCTTTTGTAGTCTGAGTTTTCTGTTACACTGGATTTTTTTATAGACACAGGCAATTATTTTTCCATATGTAAAAATATTTAGAGTGTACTTTATAAATAGAACTGCTGTTTAATCAGAAAGGTGAAAGGTGACTCCCTATGAAGTCTATTTGTCTCCATAAAAAACACGCTTTTGCAAAGAAAGCCAATTTCAGTGAATGTAAACCTGAATTACAATGCAAGAAGAAAGAAATACTCATTAAATAATTTGCACTGGTGTCCAGGCTCAGTAGAGGCTTTGAAAGTCTACAAGAATTATGATATTATTCATTACTAATAAATATTTTCTCTGAACTAAGAACCATCCTTGTAGTTTGTAGAGATTTAGTCCATGAACATAAGCAACCACTGAACATGCCCACTATTTTGATGTGTACTACTTTATGCCAAGAATTTCATCCTTTTGTTGTTTGTTAGTAATTGTTTGTAAGGAGTAACCACGGCTTCTCAGTATGCACGAGAATTCAGAAATGGTCCAGAGTATGTTGCCTTGGGTTACTTCCTCAAACATCCATGCTTGCTAAAACACCACTTACTTCCATGTTCTTATGTTCTTTAAATTAAGTCAAAGTATTTTTCTCATAAAATAATTGAAAGTTCCATGTCATATAGTTACTAATTCTCAATTGAGTACTAAGTGATACAGTGTGTTTTGGAACCAGATATAAGTTATTGTGTTGTGTGGTTGGTTTTTTATTTATTTATTTATTTTTTTCCCACAGACTTGTGTTGGATCCGGGTCAAAACCCTGGAAAATAGGGATTTTTCTACAACAGAGGGAAAACAGTGTTTTGAATAGAGAATGCTTAATTTGTGAATATGACACAGTGCAGACTTCCTTGCCTTGTTTTCAGCATTTTGTCTTGCCCTCTGGACTTGAACTACTAGGAGAACAATTTGTCTTCTTGCGATGTTTAGCATTAATTTTTACGATGTTTAGCATTTCTACTGCTAGTGCCAGAATAAAGTAAGGAGAAACAGGCAAATTAAAATTAAAAAGGTGCCCTGTGCAACTCAAATATTATGGTTAAATTTTTGACTTCTTTCATTTCAGCTCCTCAGGTCTCTATTATCAGCAGAAAACCATGGCAGCCACTTCTGAAGTCTACCAAAACAATCAAAAGTCGCACAGATGCCTCAGAGGGACGTAGGTCCATGCCCAGGTCAGGAGCTACTTGAGTCACCTGGAGTCACAGGTTCTGAGCTGAGGTGGTGGCTCATACAGCCACAGACAGCACTGGATCCCAGCTAGCATGTTTGCCACTGAGGCCAACCAGGATGAGCTCACCCCTACACACCACTGCCAAGTCTCCAGGTTTTGCCTACCTTGACTCTACAGCACTTCCCATAGGAGTGGCAAGGCAGGGCCCTCTGAAGAGGAAGGGCATATCCTTGCCATTGAAGGAAGATCATGCCATGCAGCTGAGCAAGGCCCTGAAATGGGTTGTGATGTCAACACTAGTCAATGGCATGCGCTGTCAGCATCCTGGCTGTGTGAAGCTTCTCAGACACGGCCACAAGGTTGGCTGAGAGCCATGTCTATGAGAAATCTGCCTTTTACAGTTGAAGCAACAGTAGTTTTCCCCAGTGGGAAAGGAAATCAAAGAGAAATTTTGGCTCATCTGCTCTGTGCTCACTTGTGAGTTGGGAGCAGTCACTGATGCCCTTGGCAGCTATCTCATCACCAGCCTTGCTGATTTTCCCTGCAGCAAGCATTGCACAGATGTGCAGCAGAAGGAAATCTCTGATCCAAAGGAGGTAGATTTGATGGAGGAGAATTGAATGAGAAAGATTATGGCGCTGTTGAAAGACACCTGGAAGTTTAAAAAACACTACTGATCTACCAGTACTAAATGAGGGCCAGCAAATACAAAAGCACAGTGGGACTACAGAGAGATGTGTCCTCCTTGAACCTGAGGTTTTCTTCTGGAAGTGTAGGCATCTCCTTTTACGCACACTATGGCTTGAAAGTCAGTGGGATTTTTGCTCCCAATGTACAGGATGAAGTACCTAGGCAGGATCTGCACCATAGGGACTATGGAATATTTTTCTTTATTCAGTCCCCAGCAGGTTAGGGAGAGTTCATGACCAAGCTCTCAGAAACAGAAAATGTTTGGCTGGACTTACAGTAATTTCTCCCTCTGCATCAAAATGATTATATATATTCTTTAGAACTGATAAAGTTAAGTGACTCTAAAGCCCAAAACACCTGTTGATAATGTGACGAACATTAAAGGCTCTTTTTTGGTTCTAGACATTTTGCACACACTTCCTCTAAGCTGTGGCAGGCTTCCAGCCTAGCTGAATCCATGTATTGTTCCTCTCGCAGGCATACACTGCGTTCACATACCAAATGTGCATGGTACAGTTCACCCCAGGCTCTGATCAGTTCTTCTCCTTGCTATGTAAATTTGCTGGCCACCACCGAAGTATGGGGTGGGATGAACCTCATGGCATCAGCTTGGATAGGGGTTTATAAACACATGAAAATCATGCCTTGATTTTGAGAGTTTTGTCATTTTTTACTTGCGTTTATTTGCACATCCCTGAGCATTATTCAATTGTCAAACAGTTACGTGTCGGTGGTAAGAAGGCAGGCATGTTATAAAAATGAATTAGCAAGATTCTCATTTGCAGCAAGTAATTCGTTTCCACTGTAATGCATGCATGTATTGTCAGGTTTGTAGAGAGGAGCCTTCCCAAGAAATGGGAATCAGATTTATCATCTCAGTTTCAGAGTCATGTTCAGTTACTTTATTAGCATAGCATCACAGCATAGCGTAGAAAATCCAGCTCTCCTGCTGTTTTCCATTTCACAAGAGCTCCCTTTTTCCCTCACACCAATCCTCCCTATGCTGGTCCCTCATAAATAGAAAATGGTGCTGGGGTACTTCTCTAGGCAGAAAAAAATAGATGTAATCTATTTAAAGCTTTCACCTAAAGCCTCTCTGGATAATGAACGTTGGACGGGGTAGGGAATGGCCACATGAACAGGGCATAGATCTTGCAACCTTCCCCTCTATCAATCAGCATGCTCAGTCCTACCCCAGCCATAGTCAGGGGGACTGCACATCTCTGTCACTGCCACAGCTGCATTTCTTCCCAAAGGCACTCATTCACTGTCTCTCTTTTCTGTTTTAACCATAAACCCATGGAGAAAAGTGTGCTTCTCTTTGGCCTGCCTTTCTGAGGCCCTGATTTTGGCCATCTCAGGGCTTCTGGCTCACGTGGATGGTGGCACGTGTCTGGGATATCGATGGTTATAACAAACTGAGATTCCCACACCATCCACTTATTGCTCTGTCATTTTTCCTGCTGCACCTGGAGATTGCTTCTTGTTTTCACTCAGATCATAGCCGGTGTCAGGAGTCTAAAGAATGTACTGGCTTGTAAAACCATGCTTATTCAGGAAGCTGTCCCTCACTGTGTGACAGCCACAGCTCTGTCGCAGTGCCTCCATTGCTGCCAGCATCTTTTGCATTGAAAATAACACATTTGAAGCAATGAGGCCAGTAGCAGTCACACTGTCAGCGGGCTGCAATGAAGCAGAGCAGATTCAGTCAGAAAAAGCACTGACTTGCTAGGCTGTGGCTCTTCACAGCTCTTCAGGTGTTTTCAGAATCGTTTTTCTGACTTATTCTTGGGATCCTGAAAAAAGCCATAGGGCCCTCCTTTCTCTTTGCCTAGAGTTTCTGCTCGCAGCCTCCATCTGCTGCACTGCTCGTCTTCCAAGGCATGTCATGCACTGTGTGATGTCTTGTAATTATCCCAAGGGTGGCTGTCCCCAGGGAGAGCTTGACAGCACAGTTCAGATCAGCAGAGGCTTTGAGTTATCTTCATGCAGTTCTAAAGATCCTTCAGCAATTCCATAACATATTTTACTGATTCTGATCAAGATTTTTCCTCTTTTAGTTGTCTAAACCAAGAGCAGAAAACTGAGTTTTTTCTTACAAGCAGGAGAAAGAGGACTCTGCACTTCCATATGCAATGCCAGCTGTGGATTTGGAGCACTGGACTTTAGGACTCCAAAGGAAGGGTGTCTGGGTGTCTGGACACTTCTTAGAGTCAAAGAGATTAAAGCCACTTCCAATGCTTTTGAGCTAATTTTCTACTTTTCCACTCTCAGATTTTAAAAATGTTTTAATGGAGATCCAGAAAAATATATAACCTGAAAACTGTGGTGGTTATAAAAAAGCCTGGAGCAGCTGGAGGAGGAACCCGAGGAAATCTTTGAAAGCCAATTAGCTTTATGAGGATGTCAAGGTCTGGAGGAAAGTTTTGTTCAAGCCAATAATGTTGCCAGCTGAAAATGCTCTCTGGGTAATGCACACAGGAAGGGCTATAACCTACTATCAAAACTATGAGCTAACAGAGATGCTGAAGGCAATCAGGAACATGCATAAAATGGTGGTCTTAATACTGACTTAGCCTGCTGTGTGCAATGCAATGCACTGCTGCAGCTGTGTGCTGGCACACGGTCCTGGCTTTCCTCACTGGTGAGTGCACCTTCCTGCTACAGTTCTGATGCCAGCCTGGGGACACTGAGTCCAACTGAGCACTTTCTTTCCAGACGATGAGCTGTATAACCTCGAACATGTTGTGGTTTCTGTCACCCTTATTGCGATTACCACATAGCTGTTACCGTTGCTGGAAGAAGCAGCAGTTTCTGGACTTATGGGATACATTTTGATACCAACAGGTTGATTCTCACTGATTCCATCAGGAGGCAAATTAGATGGGTTAACAAATTCAGTGCCGTCAATCTTCATGTACTTTTGGGGCTGTGGAGAATTTCATTCTACTTGCAGCTTCTAATGCCCTTACTATTTTGTAACTTCAGCTTTTTGTCTGAATGGAGAGCACTTTTTAGCCCTTAGAGCTGCAGAGAAAAGCTTCATGCAGAGGAAACCTTGTTCCACTGACTGATGCTGAGACCCTGGCTAAGAAGATTTGTTATAAACAATGAATTATCCCCTTCTCACTTTGATTTTGTACAATACTCAGTACTTCCTGAGCTATGCTATCACATGGAGTACATATGGCTGCAGACAGACAACTCTACTGTGAAGTCCATTTTTCTGTGACCCCATCCCCAGAGCTGCCATTGCCCATTTTTCCTCTTAGATGCTGTAGTAACTTGTTCTGGAGAATATTCCTCCAGCACTCAGGAGAGCTTTTTAACTCTCTCGCTTTGCAGTCCATTTTAATTTTGCTGTGGAAGGAGGTGGCAATTTCTGCAACAAGGCCATTGGATGCATAGCAAGGCCTGGATGATAAGCGCAACAGAAGGAAGGTGGCAGATGAACGTCTTCGCAAAGCTTTAAAAATCAATTGATATTCTCCTTTCACAAAATGAAGGTGTTCCCCAGTCCGTATTTATTGATCATTCACGGTCACTGACACCTGGCTCACCAATGAGGGATGTGTGGGCACACAGTGCGCTCCCCAGCGCGAGCACTTAACGTGTGGGTAACCGGAGACGGTTAAATTGCCTGGTTAGCATCCCTTCTCGCTCACCCCCTGCCACGAAAAGCCACTGAAAAGAAAGGAGACATGGGGAGCAGGAAGGGGGAAGGGGAGCTGCTGCAGGAGTTTTCACCTGGATACAGTTGCTATAGGAACCAGCATCTCGGCGCCTCCGCTATTCAGGGAAATTTGCTTGCCCTAAGAGTGAGCGAAGTTAAATGGATTACCCGCAAGTGAAAATGTTCAGCCCCTGCTCATCCTCATGGGATGGGAGCCCCCTGGGTCTGTGTTGAGAACCACTAGGGTGAGGGTCTCCCTGGCCCTGTGGGGAGAGTGAGGACATGGGAAGAGTAAAGCAAACAGTGGGGCAAACGGCAGAGTAGTGGTCAGAAGGCTGCTGAGGGAAATGGCCAGTGGTGTGGGACCTGTGGGGGAGAATGGGGGTGAGAAGAAGCCAAGTGACAGTGACAAGAAATCAGGACTTGTAACACAAAGGGAAAGGAATAGAGTGTGTGTGTGTAAGCTCTGGAACAAATGGAGCTCTGGAAAAAGTGAAAAAAAAAGAAAGCTGTAGGAGTGGTGGGAAGCGTGAGAGGTGGAAATCTTGGACTGTGTAACAGCATTAGTGGAAAGTGTCTTGCTTGGTGTTTGTAATGTGAGCTGGGAATGGGGGATGAAAGGCCTAAGCAGCAAGAGCAATGCTGTGAGTTTTGATACAATTCTGTCAGCTTTCATGGTAGCTGTTAGAGTCAGCCCTAGAAACTCCATCTCACTGGCAGCTGCGGCTCCCTGCCATTACCACATGGCTGGGTGTGCATCTGGGCTCAGTGGTTTGGTGGAAGTGCAGATTGCTGATGCTGGAGCTGGGGCTGAGCAGCTGCACATTAGAGCAGCTCTTGACCCTTGGTTTGTAGGAACAGCTTATTGGCAACCAAGAGTAAATGGCAGACAACAAGTTAATGACTTTTCCCACCAGCTCAACAAGAACAGTAACTTCAAAACCGGTACTGCTGAAGGAGCCTGTATGTGAAGATAACAGCAATAATCACTGCAAAGCAGTGAGGGGAGATGGTGAGGCAGGGAGAAGATTAAACAGAATTACACACAGGACAAATAAGTTCAGCAAAGCACTTAAGTTGCTGCCTAATTTTGAACCAGAACTGGTGCAAACTATGGGCCAATTTGAAGTGATCAAAGAGAGAACAATTCTGAGGATGGCTCAGTTGAGCGGTGTCACTTAGCAGGAGTTCAAATGAGTGGAAGAAAAGTAGAGGAAAACTTTAAAATGCTTCAGAGTAGACAACAGTGGGCGAACAGAGGTCAGGTGAGAAGTGTTGGGCGGCGGAGCAGGAAAGGGGCGGCAATGAGAGAGAATTATTATCTATTATGATAAACGACAAACGTATTATGGTAAATCTTCTTGATGGTCTATTTACACACTGCGAATCAGCAAGGGTTGGAACGTATTTACCATGTGATGTGCGTTAACTTCACAAATTAATGGTATTACCTTAAACAACTTCTGATAAATGCACCACTTCACAAAATTACACAATTTATGTAAGGAAACCCAGATTTCACATGTCAACTGATATAAATACAATGCTGATATAATTGTATTTTTCAGAGATATGCATTAAAAATAGGAACAATGTAAATTGAGCAAAAGAAAAGTGTACAGACTATCACGTGCTGTTTGTGTGCTGCCAAGAGAACTTTGAAAATGTTTTTCCTATAGTCAACTCTGCAGAGGCCTGCCACCATGCAGGTCCTGACCTCAGCAATCAATTATATATGTTTCTGGACAGGAATTTGCGCATAGTTTCATTTAAAAATATTATGTTGCTACTGTCAGTGTTTGTTGACTAATCCCACAAAAGAAATAAAGCAGAACACTTGGTAAAAACCAGGAGCCAGTCTTAGGCTATCAGCTGACACACAGAAGGCCATTTTAAGTGGCGGTGTGCATTAGAAGTACTGGTAGTGGTGGTCTGCTCCCAGTCATCTGTATGGATAACACGTTTCCAAAAAGTACTGCTTGTGGTCAGTGATCACTTTGGGAATGCACTGCAGAGGGATGGGAGATTAAGTTCAGTTTTCAGAAGCATCCCCAGCACCTTATTCTTGCTGAAAAGCAAGTCTGAAGAGGGATCTCACCTCTCAGAAAAAAACTTAATACGCTTGTAAAAGATTCCTTTAGGTTCTAGGCACTGCAGTTTAAGAATGCCTGACTTTAGACTACTGATGGTTCAGAATTCTCAGAAATCTAGAACGAACATTTCTCCCTTGACCTTGATGTCAGCTCATGGGTCAAAGCACCAAACTCCCAAAAATGAGGGATGATAGATTTTAAACATCCATAACACACAAAGGATGGGACTCAAACAACAAAACATGTTTGGATTATGGTCCTGTGTAATAGAAAGATATGATACGAACAGTAGAAGGGAAAAGTGGAGAGAAACATCTGTCTTGCCAAAGTTCAAGCTAAAGAAACAGGCTGAGCTCCAGGTAAGGGTGAGAAAAACAGGATGAAGAATTTTACTGCTGCCTCTCAGAGCAAAGTATACATGACAGAGAGGACAGGCTGCCATATGACTCAACTTCAATCAAAACAACAATCTTATCCTAAACCTCACCAGAAGGGAAAGTGCTCTTTCAGGGAGAGGTGAAGGGAATAACAGGGAGAAGGGATGGCCTCGGCACCTTCTGTCCCAGGAGGACAGAGGATTCTCTTCCACAGCCTCTTCTCAACAGAGAAGAGTTGCATCCTCTTCTCTGCTAATTAACTGCTGGTTGGATTCTCCTCCAGGAGGTATATTATCAGTTTGATTTTAACATCATCTTCTCTGCTTATTCTGTATGTTTTTTCCTTCTGTGCTGGCTCAGGACCTGCCTTGGCTGGCCCCCATCCCCAAGGCTGAGGATGCAGGGATTCACCCACCCATGCAGCTGGGGCTCTGTAACTGCTTTTTCAGCAGCTCTTCAGCATCCTCCATACAACTGAGCATGTGTTCCCCTTGCAGCAAAGCATTTATTTGCTCCCAGGCTGCAGCTGCACCCAAGGCTGAAGCCTTCCCTGATCTGACAGAAGTGGTTCCTTTCTTCCTTTTTGCAGTCACTAGATTCAGGGCAAGTGCTGCAGAATGGAAGAGTCTTTTTCTGCTCTCCTTCCATCCCATCGTGTGTTATTTTGCTTCTCTTTTATAGATGATATTATTTCATAATAGAATTGCAACCTCACTGCCTTCCCCAGGCACAACAATTAATATTATTACTGGGACTGAGTAGCAGTATCCCACATGTAATGCCACAAGGTCTTTATCCTAAAAGTGAATGCCTGGCTCCAATGAAAACCAAGCAGTTTTCATCAGAATTTTCAGGATTTTGTCCCTGATAACTTTGCTTCAAAACTTACAGTGGCTGAAAGAGATGGTTTTGGTGAAGTTCTGTTCACTCAGGCATGAAGTCAGTGCAAAAGTGCTGGAGATGAGGTCAAAAATATTCCACATTTCTTGTTTACTGTGGACTAGCTTCCATCCCAGCTAGAAGTCTGTCAGAGGTTTTGTGTTTGTAGAAGGTTGGGTCAGGATTTTCAATTGATTTTTCTTTTTTTATTCTCCTAATAGTAATGTTGCATAAACAACAATAGATCCAAGCCATTCATTCCCCTGAAATGAAAACTGAACTGAAGTCTTTTCTTCCTGTGAAATCTAACAGAAAATTATCCTGATCGGAAAAGGATTTTCCAATCCTTTCATCAGGTGAAATCTGGCTCTCAGGGCTAAGATTTGAGACTCTGACTTTTTTTTTTTTTTTTTTAAGGAGCCTGTCCAACAAGAGATCTTTGACAGGTTTGAAACACTGCAGCAACCTTTAATTTAGAGAAATTATTTCCAGTAGGGAAAGCGGCTGGTCATGTGCAGGACTCAAATTAGGACCAACAGCAACACCAACAAAAAACCAGAAATCAGGATGCGTGCCATCCAAGCTTGGCTCTGAGGCTGATTTGTGCCTCACCGGCAGCTGCTGAAATAAGGAGCTGCCCTGAGGAAATAGGCGTACAAACGGCAGGGCAGGTGCTTTTGTCTTCTTTGCCTCTCACCTAAAACCCTGAAACAACCAGTTGCCCTTGTGGTGGATGATTATAATAATTATTGGAAAACAATTGAAGTGGGACTGGGCAGGGAGGGCAGTAATTGAAATATTGACAGGTGGTTGCTTTGTGCCGAGCATCAGATTTTAAGATCAGCTGGTCTCCTGAAGGACTCCCACCTAGGATGCTGCTGATAAAGTCTTTAATTAGCCAAGGTATAGATTTTACTAAAGGGTCTACAGAGAGATCAGAGCAAGTCTTTCTAGAAGAAGCTGTGAATGTCATTTATGTAATTTTTTATTAATGAGTACTTTAACGCACAGGATTTTCTTCTTTTTTAGAGAGAACTTCATGAATGCAAACTATGTCTATCTTTTCTGGTGATTAAATATTATTCACACACGATATTATCACAGTTGCGTGGTGCTAAGGTAATCACATCGCAAAGACTCAGGTAGGATGGGAGGAATTTAATACCCAGACAACTCAGCCGAGGATAAGAGGAAGTTCAGTTTTTAAGAATTTTGTAAGTTTATTTACAGATGGAATACAGTTTATAACCTGAAGAAGTGTTGTGAATTACGGACAAATTAATGACTTCTAGAAATTTGTATGTGTTCAAACATAGTTCAAAATAGAATAAAATAATAAAAGAATTTCCAGGATAATGGCAAAGAGATATTCCTCAGCCTTCCAGCGAGGCAAAAAGATTTCCTGAAATGATGCTAAACTTGAACTGCTTCCTAAGACATTCATGTCTGTTGCACCAGGTGAGGTTCAGGTTGGATGCTAGGAGAAATTTATTCTCCCAAAGAGTGGTCATGTGCTGGAACGGACTGCAAAGGGAGGTGGTTGTGTCACTGTCGCTGGAGGTGTTCAGGAAATGTTTGGGTGTTGTAGTAAGAGACATAGTTTAGTAGGAAATACTGGTGATATGTGGACAGTTGGACTGAGTGATCTTGGGTGATTCTATGATTCATCAAAGGTCATTTCATCAATTACTGCTCCAAGACTATACGAAGATTCAAACATCCATTTTTCTTGAGAAAAATTCCACAAATTTAACTTTCCTTTGAGCACGAAGTCTTAGGCAGACTAGACTGTGTATGACTTTTAGACATCAGAGGGGAAGTACTTGCTTTTCAATGAGCTGGTGAAATGGCATCCCTTCCTTGGCCAAAAGTACATCCTTTGAAAAAAGGCAATGATTGGGTTTAATGAAGAAGAAAAACATGAGAGATGGGACAAGGAATTGGAGTTCAGTTCATGTAGGTAAGTGCCCCTTATGCTTGGTGAATGAGGCTCCTGCGTCAACAGAAACACCTTTGCTGTTGCAATTGGTATTTTTGAGTGTGCTGATTATTTATAATTTTAGGATGCTGATCTTCAGTAAATGTTGCAAGTAATTGAACTTAATGGACTTTTTAACAGTCTACATAATTTCTGCCAGCCCCACAATTAACAAAGAGATTTGAAAGTGTCTCTGTGGTAACATTTATCAGTCCACTTCTACCATTTTTGTGTTAACTCCATTAACAAATCGCAATATCCTTACTGAAACCTTTGGAAACAGCATGAGAAGCTCTACTCTGGTGCTGTTTCCTGGAAGTGTGCATGCGTGCAGCCCCTCTGAATTTCTTTGTTGGGCAAAAGGGATGCAGCTAACAGATCCTGCTCAGTGTGTGTATTCCCTGGGAAATATGTCAGAGGAAGGAAAATCTTTGTAGTTTCAGATTAATTTCAGTCTCTCTCCCTGCTGTAACTCTAGAGAGAACCAATTAGAAAAGCCAAGCCTGATAGGACTTTCCTTCTAGGAAGTGCTCTTACCTTTTGAAAAAAAAAAACAACACAACAAACAACAAAAAACAAAACAAAACAAAAAATCACCCCTTGAAAGGTTTAATCAATGAAAGTCATTAATATTCCTCATTTGGCTAAAAATAGCTTCCCACATCTTGAGAAATACCTCACTTTGGGTGGAATGAAACTGTCTGAATCTCAGCTACATCTTTTCCATTGAAGACAAAAAATTGTTCTAGCTGAATTGGAAAAATATTAAAAATTCTGCCAATCCTGCCTCCAGCCAGAAAAGCAGTTACTCATGTGAGAGGAGCTGTGTATTCCCCTGATTCTGTACAATGCCATGTGCTGAGGGACCTGGCGTGGGTGAGGCTATGCTGTCCCACAACTCTGCCCTTGCCACATGGCTGACCCCTTTGCAGGTCCTTCTGTGCCTGGTGAGCTGGAGCAGAGCTGCCTTGTTGGTACCTGCAGTTTGCTCCTGTGTAGAAGTGAAATCTGATCATCAAGGTTCTTGTTATTTTTTCGTCCTTTCTTCAGTCATACTCTGAAGTATTTGGTTGGGAAAATATATGAGAAAACGAAAGAGGTCTGCTGGAGTTCAGTCAGTCCCTTGTCTAGGGTTTGTTTTTTCTTATCTATTTTGGTGCCAAAACTGGCAAAGTACATCGTCAGGAAAATTAGTTCTGTAAAGCATGAAAACAGACCACGCAATGTTTAAGAGCCAGGCAGCCTTTCAGGAGACACCTTTGGTTCGGTAACTCCTGACTCATTTTCAGAAGGTCCACATCTTTGACTTAGCAAGAGCTGCAGAAGCATAGGTTATTTGTTTGGACAGTTAACTTTAGTCAACGCACAGCACAAAATTTCGGCCTCAGTGCTTCAATGGCAGCCTTCTCAGTGGGGAGAGCGTGTTTAACGCTGCAAGGTAAATGCTTGATTTCCTCCTCCAAACAGCTGATCGGCCTTGGCTCCTATTTGAGGGCACTCAGCAGTCCTCACTGCTACGATACCTTTCTCTCAAGTCTTCTGAAATACATAGAGCTAACTTGGAACACCAAACACGATGATGATTGTGGCAACTACGATCTTTTGATGTACAATAAATCATATCACTGCATAATGGAACCATCAGACTCAAAACTAAGCGTTAGCAGAACTTATAAAAGATACAGAGTGCTTCAGCTTCCTGCCTAACGTGCATAGGTCAGAATTACAGAGGAAAAAAAAAAACCCAAAAGATTTCCAAACAGTATAGGAAAAAAAAACAAAACAGAATTCTGGGAGATAGAAGTATTAAATGCATTAGAAGTTAAATGTGTTGGAAAACAAATATGATAAATACATCTAGAAAAGAAAATCAATACTAAACTGAATCTCTTGTGTCTGCTCTGGAGAGCATCCCATGGAGCTGCAGTGATAATTCAGTATCCTGAAGACTGGACAGAGATGTAACAGTCAGTTCTGTTTTGTACCCATATAAGAGTGGGAGATTCATATCCACTTTGATAATGTCATCTCTTTATAATCACCTTGGTTTTTCTTTTTCATCTCTGTCTATGTATCTATGTATGTTTGTATGTATGGATGTATCTATCTACCTATCTTACTACCTACCTATCTTCTTATCTTTCCATTTAATAAATAATTTGCATTTAAAAATGAGATAGAACATTGTTGCTAGTATTTTTGAAAGGTACTAACAATGATGTCACAGACCAGCCATGGAAGTAGACACAGATGACCCTGATCTAAACAGGAATGGTGAGGAGGAACCCCCCAGCATACAGCCTTGCTGCAGGGGGGGGAGGACAGGGAAGGTGAGCCTCACCTTCCCATCTCCTAGCCCTCAA
The DNA here is from genome assembly GCA_013399175.1 of Odontophorus gujanensis. Taxonomy (NCBI): domain Eukaryota; kingdom Metazoa; phylum Chordata; class Aves; order Galliformes; family Odontophoridae; genus Odontophorus; species Odontophorus gujanensis. The sequence goes on from VXAB01002102.1 coordinate 81,898, forward strand.
ATCCAGGAAATCAGTATCAGATTAGTTCCAGTTTTTACATTCTTAAAAACAGAGCTAGATCACGGTTGCCTGCTGCCATCTAACACACTGCTTTCTGCAATACTGTATTAATATAGCAGGGTCAGAGCATCACGATCAGTCCTTTTAAAATGACCACAGAACATTGTGAGCTTAATGACTCTGGTGGTTTAGCACCATTCAACTCAGATGACCCAGCCCCTGTGGCCAATATACATCAGCTTTGTTTCTCTGCCTGCAGAATTGCCCCTCCAGTTTTTGTGTAGTCGCCCAATTCACCCGTGCCTCAGCAGCTGCTGAAAAATGCATTCTCTGTACCTAGGAAAAACCTGTATAAATATTCTCAATAAATAAATAACAGTTGTCATTTTCAAAATATGACAATCTCCAGTTGCCTGTGCTTAAATTGAATGACATGTCATTTATCCTAATAGATGTGAATGCATGTATAGTACATATGAGTGAGTCACCTAATTCTCATTCACCTCAGCCTTGGTCTCAGTTGGGGGCAAGTGCCTCTAACAGGGTTTGGATGGATCAAATCACAAGCAGAAGAATCTTGGTCAATTATAGACGCCGAAGGCTAAAAGGGAGGTGTCTTTTTCTCTTCTTTTTTTTTTTTTCCTCTCCTTCTTAATCTTGCCAAGCACAGAATGCCCCTCCTATCCATAGGCTTACAGAAGGAGCGAGTCAATCTCTGATCTGTGGAATTTCTGGGAATATCTCTTCCCCCTGTAATTTAACATGACTCAATTCTCCATCCTGATAATACAAGCGGTGAGAAAAGCTCCTAATCCTATTGGCATACCCTCTTGTCAGCACCTCTTTATTTCGCTGCTTTAAAGGCTCAACATGTTTTGATTTACAATAAGCACTAAGATAACTGCAGGTGCCCTCTCTAAAAGCAAGGTTAACTCACCTGAGATGAATTCTTTTATTGCAAACAAAAGCAACACATGAGCAGGAAATACAATTAATACAGGTGTTTCCCTGAAACTTAGCAAATGCCATTTGTCTTGAAATGACATAAATCCCCATTACATAAACAGGCCCCAGAGGCTTGATTTGTATTATTTCTGGAGAGGAAGGATTTAAGCAAAAGATAAATGGAGTGGTGATGGTGGTAAGAAATCCTTGTATTTATGAGGTATTTATTTGACAGTAACACTACTAGTGTGTTATTTTGTGATTGTATTTAAAAATATGTAAATGTATTAATAGAACCAAGAAAAGCCCAGCCTGGGTGGGATTTCCAAGTTAATTCCTTTTTGCTGGTGAAACGTCATATCTTGTGTGTTTGCAATACACCACAGAAGCATTCACACTGATGTACAGCTCTCTCAGTGACACTTGCTGCTTGGTGGTATTGAGGTTGTATCCTCATAAGCATTCAGTGGTGAGAGGCCTTAAATGCTTTGGGATGCCACCATAGTGGACAAAGGCTTCAGCTTTAGGGAGGTTGCTCTGCAGGCCCTCGGAAGGGCTATTTTGCAGCTCCAGGCTGGGAGCAGGGCAGAGCCCTGGGACTGACACTCACTCCCTGCAAGACTGCTGCCGCCCCTGGGGATGCTGGAGCTCGTGGCTGGGGTGCTCAGAGGATCTGCACTGGCTGCTGTGGGAGAGTCAGAGCATGATGAACCTAAGCTGTCCATTTAGGGAGAACAGTGCTCCCATATGGCAGGAGATTCTTTAAAAATGACTGAAAAAGGCAAGTCAGGCTTCTACAGAAAAGAAAAAGTGGTTACCTTCAGTAATAGCAGCTGTAGTGCAAGGAGCTGGAGAATAGGGTACCTCCAGGACAAAATGTTTGTAAATGTGCTGATGAGGAAGGTAACAGCCTGCTAGCTGAAGTTCTAATGTCAAAATTCTTTGGTTCTCTTTCCAGCTCTGCTACTGACTTATACTGAGCAATCTTAGCAAACCACCCCACTTCTCTGCCACTATTCATTGCTCCTCTTTCCTTGTCTAGCTGGTCTTTCACTCGAGACTACATGCCTCTCTTCCTTTTGCCATTAACACTATGAAGTCTTGTTGTTTATAAAGAGATATGAAGAATCAGTAAAGCTATCATAGGTGCTTAAGTTTAAAAAGCCAGTTCACAATCATATTTGGACTATAATTTTTCTTACCTGTTTCTTTCCTTTATAATTCACATTAACTGCTTAAAAATACAATCCAAAATTACCCAAAACAAAAAAAAGTGGAAAAATAAATTGTAATGCTTAACAGGATCATCATACAATCATGCAATTATGTTGACAAGTACATTGCACCGTTTTAGATATTCATTAAATCATCACCAAATCATAGAATCATAGAATTGTTTGAGTTGGAAGAGACCTTTAAAGGTCATCTGGTTCAACTCCCCTGCAGTGTGCAGGGACACCTACAGCCAGATCAGGTTGCCAAGAGCCCTGTTCAGCCTGACCTTGATTTTCTCGAGGAATCCACCTCCTCTATGGGCAACTTGTGGTGATGCCTTAACACCCTTATTATAAAAAAAGCTTCTTCCTTATATCCAGTCTCAATCTCCCCTCTTTTAGCTTGAAACCATTTCCCTCTGTTCTGTCACAAGAGAACCTGCTGAAGAGTCTGTCCTGTTCTTTCTTACAGTTCCCCTTTAGATACTGAAAGGCTGCTCTCAGATCCCTCCAGAGCCTTCTCTTCTCCATGCTGAACAGCCCCAGCTCTCAGCCTGCCCTCACAGGGGAGGCGTTCCATCCCTTGGATCATTTTTGTGGCCCTCCTCTGGGAGCACTCCAACAGGTCTATGTTTCTCCTGTACTGAGGATTCCACTTATAGATGCAGTACTCCAAGTGAGGCCTCACCAGCACAGAGCAGAGGGACAGGATCATCCCCCTTACCTGCTGGCTGCACTTCTTTCGATGCAGCCCAGGATACAGCTGGCTTTCTGGGACATGAGGGCACACTGCTGGCTCCTGTCCAGCTTGCCAGCCATTACTCCCCCCAGGTCTTTTTGACATGGCTGTGCTCTACCCTTACATCCCTCAGATTGTACTGATAGTGAGAGTTGCTGTGAAATCCAGTATCCACTCTTTCTTCACCCAAAATATGTACTGTGTTTGACAAGTGTTTCTGATCCTTACCTTTTAATTTATGAGGTTCTGATTTCTGCAGCCAGTCCTGCTCAGCTGGATTTCTTCAGCCCCAAGGAAATCATCACTTCCAGGTTAACTATGACCCCACCAGGAGTCAGCCTACAGAAATCCAATTGCATAGTTCTGACGAAGTCAAATTACTAAGTCGATCTGGGCTTTTTTCTCTTCCCTATATTCTACTAAGCCAATACTTTCTAGTTTGAAGAAATCAAAGTGATAAAGCTTTACTGTTTCTGCTCTCATGCTTCCCCAGGCTTGAACATATTGTGCATCCCAAATGTCCTCCATTTTCCATTGGATCATTAGGTGTCAGAAAAACACTGGATTAGTCCCTTTCCCCTGAAAATTCAGGATTTAGTCAGACATCTACAGCCCCAGTCTGCCGACACTACCTGCTCCAGGAGTGACAAGTTGACATGGCTGTATGCTCAATTAAACCTGCTCTTTCTTTTTAAACAAGTGCTTTCAATGTCTAAATTATGTGCAAGTCTTCTTGTGCACTTTGACTGCATTAAACTCAAGATACCAAACTTTGGCTGCAAACCTTAACTTGGTTATTCGGAGGAGGAAGACTAACACAACTTTTTTTGACAAATAATGAAATCAAGTAGAAGTTGCAGTAGAGTTTTTTTTCTTATGGATAACACACAGCTTCCCTGGGAAATAATTCTACAATGTGTGATGTGTAAAGCAAAGTATAAAAGCTCTACTTCCCGGAAGTCTCAAGAGCAAGCAATTCCAGCTGATGTCAGCTGGAGGTGGAGAGTCGTTATCTGAAAATCTAGTCCTGATGTTCCTCAAAACTTGCTTTCAAAACTTCACCAACTATCTAACACTATATTGAGATGGCAGGTGCTGTATTTTCACTTTAGGGCTCTTGTCTTATAATTAGACTCCTATGAATGAACCTTTTCCTTCATGTAGAACCCAACTGAGATCATCAAAGGATTTGTGTCTAAAAATAGACATAAGTGTAACAATTTGGTAAAATTATATTCAGGGCTGGCTGGCTGGCCTGTGGATGTAAATGTCCTTTTGGAAAAAAAATGGGACACTTGTCTAAAGAAAAGCCACTTTTGACATTCTTTAGAGTTTCTGTTGTCAGATAAGTAAAAGAGAACTTGTCACAGCAGAAGCAGCAGGTTTCTCCTGGTGTTACTATCTCTTTCTAGGGCACTCCTAATTCTTGCCTTTTTTTTTTTTTTAATTTGAAGGAAGAGTCAAGCAATCATCTGTATAAAAAGAAATAATTATAATTTTCTCTTAAAGGAGTGTGTGGTGAGGTTGTTTCCAAGGAGTAACAGGTGCCCGGAGGATCCTTTGGAAACTGGATGTCATCACCAATTCCTTACCTGACGGACTCAAACTTGGCAGAAAATGCCTCCTCCCACACACTGAGCCTCCTGAGAAGGGACAGAGGTTGATAGCCTACTGTATGGGAATAGCTGAATCATGGCCTGAACCACTGATTGATCACCTGAGGTGAGCACTGAGACAGCTGCAGGAACACAGGTGAAGGCAATTCACCTGTGTGACCAGAAGGGGTGGAGTCTGGCTCCACCTCTCCTAGACCCCATTTAAGGGCTGACCAGCACTGGGGAAGGTTCTCTTTCTGGAGATCTCTCCTTTGGAGTTTCCTACTGCAAGCCTAGGGCACGGGTGTGGATTTTTCTTTGTTTTGATTGTCTCTTTCCATCACAATAGTCTTTCTAACTATATCATCTGTAAAATATCTCAACTATTTGTTGAGTAGTGCTATTTGGCATTATTCATTTTGTTAACTGTATACTCACCTGCCTTTCTTGCTGCTGTGAACAGGCACAGAGGAACATATCACGTCCTTTGTTCCCATTGTGGGTTGGGGTGTTGCTTTGCCACAGATGGAGGCTTCAGACTCTTCCCTGCTTCATAAAACTGTTTTATATTCAAGAGGTCAGAGTTTACTGTAGTTCATAAGAACACCATGAGGCATGTATGCTTGTGAAGCAAAATTCTGAATTGCAATAAAGGCATCACTAGCAACAGGCACTGACAACAGAGGAATGGAAACTGATTCTGTGTATGGACCTGCTGGCCCATATGGAGCCAAGAAGAGGACAGATCTTTTTTTATTTTCTCTCTTTAGGTTGCTCCTTCTAGAAAATACCTTCAAAACCTCTGTATTGTTGAAAAGAAGTAGCAGAGGAAGATTTATTTCTTGAAAGCACAGAAGCAGAAGACCTCTCTTGCCGGGCCATATTCTCCAGTAGAACTACAGGATGAGATTTCAGGCCCATGCAGTAGAAACACTAACATGTCGCAAACCTTTATAAAATCTGATAGTGAGCCAGAAGCAGGTCTATTCTGTCCTGCCAGAAATGTCAGAAATGGCTCTGTCTCTGAGCAGAGGAGATCAGAAGTGCTTGGCACTGACTTCTCAGAAACCAAAGTCATACCAGCTACCTCCTTGGATGCACGAAAAAAAAATCTGTGAACATGAACATTTGAAAGGCAGCTGACCAATTTTAAGTGCTAAAGACTAATTACATCTTGAATATAATTATAACACCACAAACACCAAACTTCAAAATTCCATGAAAAAAAAAAAAAGGAAAAAACAATCTGCCAAAATGTTCTCATAACAGATCTGGGAATGTGTTTTATTTCCTCTGAAACATTTAATATGCAGACGCTTGGGCAAGGAAGAGAAAAGACATGTTCTTGAGTATACCAGACTTTCAGAAATGCTTAGGTGCCTTTGTATGTGAGGAAAACAAAGCTACAGTAATATTTTGTATATCAGTGTTCTGAGTTGAAATATTTGCAGGTGAAATAAGCAAAGCAATTTACATCCTTTCCCCAACATTTTATCTGGGCTATTCCTAATTTTAAATTGGAAGATTTGCACTAAAGATACACAGGTGCTTTACTAACAACACTGCGTTTGGAGAAGACTGCATTCGTCAAAATGGATCTGGAGAACTAGAGCAATATTTTAATTTGTATAATAAAAGAGGACTGCAAATTCTGCCCATGTCAAGGACAAAGAACTGTGTTGTCTGAGTGAAATCCTGAAAGAAATCGAGGCACCAAAAGAATGAGAATGAGAGGAAAATGAACAAGGATTTTAGCATACGGGTCTGGTGGTGTCAGAAGAGGCTAAATGATGACTAAGGAGGGAATAGTAGCGACAGATATTTGATACAGAATAGGTCACTGGACATACAATCTTGGGCAGACAGAAGGGATTAGAGGAAAAAGAGAGCAAGGAGTTGAAAAGGAACATTTGGTTTTCTCTGGATTACTATTTTGTTCCTTGAATATGCTAAATACACGCATTTTAGACTTGATATGATACTTATCTTCCAACTGTTTGTGAAAGATCTGGAATGAGAAATACTATTATGTCAATACCAAATGCACTTTGCATCTTCAAAAAAGTGGATATGCTTTTCAGATATGCCTGATCCCCAACTAGTAGAGCTCTCAGTCAAGTCAGAAGGAGTTCTTCTGTAAAAGCTCGATATTTTTGAAAATCACACCTAATAATCTCTCAGACGTTATAAGGGGAGTTGCTTTAATTCTAGGGAAATGCAATATGTACAATCCAAATTGACAGGATTAGATATAAACACTCTACATACAGATAGACAAACGCTCATTTGCGAATAGAAAGAGACAGCATTACCAGGTGCTGGTGCTGTTGAGCTGCTGTGGTAGATTTGGCATTCTCATCTCATTCTTGTTTGAAAGTCCAATTGTGTTTGCAATTGTTTCTCTGATTATTTAGCAGAGCACAAAGGTAATATTATTCTCCTTGTTGTTATATGAAGAGACGCTTCTTATGTGAGAGGTAAACACATTTACTTCCTTTTAAACACTGTCTTCTTCCCTCCTCTTTGTCTCCATCTATAAGGTAAAACATATACTAAAAAATCATCGGTCCCCTTGTTTTTCTAGTTTTAAAATCATGTATTATGACAGACCTTCTACCCTGCTTTGATTCCTATGCCAACGTCATGCTGTGCGCTCCATGAGCAGACAATACATGGCAGGCTCCTGCTGGGGATTTTCCTCCAGTGGCAGATTTCCCAGGCGTGTAGGAGGAGGCTGGCCGATGCCCATCTCATTGCTCCTGCTGCCTCCCACATGGAGTGGGATGAGGCAGGGGACTGGGGTGCCCCAGCCACTGAACCACTGCTCTGTTGAGTGCAGCATGGTGGAGCTGTGGAGAAGCTGAAGGCTGAATTTCTTCCTGGACCCCATGGTCTCACTGGGTTTTCAAAACCAAGTCCCCTGCCTGCCTTCAAATGTATTGGTAATATTCAAGCTGAATGCAATTGCCTGCCTAGTAATCTCTGCTTACAGCTGAGATGCCCAAAGGCCACAGCTGCTGCCATATTTCCAGTGTCTGCTGTGAATGCTGGTGGTTAGACACCAAGGTGATAGATGTCATATGACAGCACTCTAAGAAGAACAGATGACTAGAAAGCACCTTGAATTCAGTGCATGCAGAGAAAGAGAGGAAAGAGGTAGTAGCTTGCCGGCACTATTTTCATAATTATAAGTAAATAGGCTTTTAGCATCAGCAAAGCCCCCATAATCTAATACTAGTAATCTAATCAAAGAGCTTGTGAAAAACAGATTCTATATCCATATGATGATGTGATGACCTCTGAAATGATGATAGATGCTTCTAGTTGGCATTGGTAACTAGGAGAGAAAAACAGATTTGTTGTGCGCATTATCTGAAAACATAAATGACACTGTTCCATGCTCATCTGTCCGTAGACTCCCGAGTTCCATTTGTTAAGTCTGTAGATCAGTTGGATAGAGACAGAAAAATTAGGAAATCAAAAAGCATTATAAAATACGCAAACTTTATAAACATCATTGCTGAAGGCCTATGCCAGTTGAAACAACTGTACTCCCATCTGTTTTTTCAAAACCAGACAATTTCAGCAAAAATATTTGCACCAGAGCTAGCAATCCTATCCAGGACATCTGCAGCCGGCCAAGATTAGCAGAAGTGAAGAACTGGCATCTCACATTTTACCATATTCACTGCGAAGACAGAACACCTTTGGACCAGGTCTCCTGCAAAATAGATGTATTTTAATATGAAACATTAGATCCAGAATTGTTATTAAGAGGATAAGGCATGCTTTGTATACACTTTGTCCCACACACCAAGTGCTTATACTACTTCAAGCATTGTTCTAAGATACCAGATACTGTGGTGGTGTGGAACTAGGAAATTATTAATGAATTACCTCCGTAGAGACTTCAAAAAATGAAATAACATATTGAAACAATAAAGAAAAATATACTATAGGATTTACAGTCTTACCTCAAAGTCAGCTGGGGTTCAGATTAAGGGAGGATGGGTTATATCCATGTGAATTGTACAAGGTCCTTTTAAAGTATGGGGTACATGTTTAGAGGTATGGAACATTTCAGTTCAGTTTGTGTTAAATCCTCTTCACTTCTCTGCTTCATAGTCATATCCTTTCTCTATTCTGTTAGCTCAAAAGAAAAAAAAAATCCCTACACAAACTTTAAGTTTAGGAAGAAATCGCTGCTATCCAGCACCATGCAATTAGCATATATGAATAAGAAATGAGTTCCTGCTGCTCTGGACCATTGTTAATCCATATTGATGGGGTAGAAAACATGACATCAACTGTAAAAATCCAAGAACATACCTTAAAATATTCAAATGATGTGCCTGGTCCTGTATTCATTCTGCATCTCAAATTCTCATTGACTTTGTGGGTGCCTGGAATGCACAAGGAATGCAGGATTAGGTACTTGGGTACGTGTGGTATGCCTACCTTGACAGCAAATAGAGCTTTTGATTCTGCCTGAAATTCCGCAAGACAAATATTCAGGTCAAAGGAACTGTACAAAAAATACACACAAATTTTGTACAGCTGCTATTTGCTCTGGGCCATATGCCACCATGAGCTGGATGGGCTCTGTTTTGCTGCTGCTAAAGTAGTGTGCACGCTAAACCCACACCTGTTTCTTCTTTTAACTTGTCTTATTTTTTACAATCTGTATGCAAACCGGTATCATACGAACTTGTCTTTATTTGATCACTCGTAGTGGTAGAAGAAAAGTATCATTCTGATGCGACCTACATGACGATTGAGACACTGAGCAGCTCCTCATTTTCTCAGATGTTCTCAAGAGTTAGCACTGAGGAATTGCCAAGGGACTTTCTGAGTGCGACTCAGGAGCTGTCTTCAGTGATGTACATTAGAGTTGCCCTGGGGTTGGTCTTGAATGTAGTTAAAACCAAAGTTTACTTTTACCACATTTACTTTTACCATCTCTTATCAGTTTTGGTCCTCTTCTGTGCAGAAAGAATCACCCCTTTTCAAGCCAAGAAATTGTATATGTGATTAGCCTCCATAAATAAAAATACCATAATCCATAAGAAGATGAGTTCAAGCCTTTCTGTGAGAAAATATCTGGATGTCCCTCAAATCTCCAAAGAAATGTATCTATCTAGTTAATGTCAGACCACCATGGCATGGGCTGGCTCAAAAGCTTTCTCTCAAAGCCCTTTTACTTAAATTGTGGTTCACTGACTGTTGACCTTCTCAACTTTAATGACATCTTCTGAACCATCATTATCGATAGGGGAAGTGTGTGAGCCATTTCACACCCAACAAATAAAGGTTCAAAAGTTTTGAGCACAAGCTAGTCCTTTACTTTCGAGACCAATCTTCCACCCCAAAAAGTCAAAACCATTAGTCCATTTTAGGATTTACAGGCAGTGAAATGTCATTCTAAAAAGAACATCAATTTTTCAGTTATTGGAGTACAAAAGCTGTCTTATAAAGGTATCGCAGCACCAATGATAATAGCTTTGGCAAAGACCTTTCAGGTCACCTGGTCCAAACCCTGGTAGGGAACAGTTATAGTGACCTTTTGTATCAGCCTTGTTTTGAACACCTGCAAACGGATGCAACTACATGACTGAAGAGTTTGTTCCAGCTCAAATTTCCTTTTCCTGTAAGTTGCTTTTTCCTTCCTTTAGAGGTGGGCCTCCTGTCTTTCTTCATTAACTTTAGCAACAGCAAATAAAGTTTATTTCCTGAATTCTTATCAGTTTTTCATATGAGTGGAAGAGTGGAAAGTAGAGTTTGGGCATCCAGCTGCAGAACTGTTGGACTTCTCATCCTTTCTAAGGCTGTTTTCATGTGCTTATCATTTTGTCAAGTTTAAACTACTTGAGCTGACATTTTTCTGTCTCCAGCTGATTTCTTTGAGGGCACAGAACTACAGCCAAAGGATCCAACAGTTTCCAAAATCAACAATATGAAGAAACATAATATTAAGATATTTGGGTGACATTTTTTGGCAGAGGGATTTTAAAATTGGGAGGGACTGATTTCTGTAGAAAAATACATTTTTTTTAATTGGCACACAAACCTACTCAATATAATATTCAGCTCTGGAAAACGTGTAAGTGGAAAGGAGTAGGTTGGAACAAACATTCTGTCAAATCAGTGTAGAACAAGTGAAAATTGATGGTCTTTGGGCAATAAGGCTGCCTATGAAGTGCAGCTGAGCATTATGTCACAGGACTCGAGGAAAAACAGTGCTTGGTAGTTCTCACTGGCTTTGGTGGGAGACCAGGCTAAGTCTCAATTAACTTTGCTGCAGGACAGCAAAAAGAAAACATCAAACATTCCAAGAGAAAAAGTAAAATCTCTAATTTGGAAACTTCATTTGGAATGGAGTTTCTTTTTTGTTCTGTGCGGCCTAGTGAATAAAGCATAGAGACTGCAAATCCTCATTGGTTTGCGCTTTTAGAATAACTTTTAATCACATTTACCAATCATACTGAATTACAGCTGAAAACTAAGAAGAATCAGTTTCCTGTTGTATTTCAGTGTTTTTGTTTCCTGCATATCCATCACAAAGCAGAAAAATGACAAGTTTAAACCTACTGAAGAAAATGAGACTGGAAGGCCTCTGGATCTTAGGAATACGCAGGCTCNAATCACATTTACCAATCATACTGAATTACAGCTGAAAACTAAGAAGAATCAGTTTCCTGTTGTATTTCAGTGTTTTTGTTTCCTGCATATCCATCACAAAGCAGAAAAATGACAAGTTTAAACCTACTGAAGAAAATGAGACTGGAAGGCCTCTGGATCTTAGGAATACGCAGGCTCCTGTAGGCAATGCCATCTTCCAAGGCTAGGCCTCGTGGCCTTGAGCCCCCAGCTCCATCCCACACAGCCCCAAGAAGTCTGGGGAAGACAGGTGGTAGCCATTTTCCACCTGCCTAGTTCCTTGTTGCTATGACAACCCACAGAATGTACATCCCGACCGATCTAATCCAGCTCAGCAGCCCTGGTGACAAAGGTGTCACATGAGACATTTTGCCAGGCTGTATGTGCTGCAGGGCCGCGTGGCCCCTTCTGCTGTGGGTGTTGGCGCATGGACACACCGCCTTGCTCAAGGCCCCAGCAGTCAGTACGTGGGGTGAAATGGCTGACTCCTCACACTCCAGGCTGCTGACATTACAGTGCCATCATGAAGCTTTTCCTACCACTCATGCATATACTTGGGGTGAAGTCTATGTCAAACAAGTCATTATTTCGTTAAATTCCTTTCCCCATTCGCTGAGATAGCATAACTTTTCCTACCCATTTCTTTTTTTGTTTAACACTTGAAAATGATTGAATAATTTTCTCAGACTCTTACCAAATTCCTGCCTGAATGAACTACTTCATTAGATTTTGCATCCCCTGCTTTGTGTGGTAGGCTGTCTTCAGGAAGCAAAAGCAGAGCCAAACTTTTTCTCTCAGTACAACGTTAAGACCAAAGCACCACAAAAACTGTGTCACATAGTGTGCTTTCCCCTGGTGTATATAACCAATTTTATTCTTCTCTGTAGAGCTCTGTCTTTTTTATTTGTGAGGGGAAGTGATAGTTTCTCTCTGTGTGCAAGGAGGTGGGAAAGTTGTCAGTGGTTTATTCCACACAACCTTTGTCCAGGTCGTGTGTCAGATACAATAGATGGGACAGACTCAAACTGCCAATTTTTTTTCCCACGTGCATGATGCACACTGAGGAAATGAAGGCCTCTTTGATCACTGCGAGATATTGGCCCCTAATTTTAACTGATCAGCGCCATTTATGAGGACAGGGTGATTGCTTTGAATGTCACTTGTGATGTTTCTTTGGACACAGAAAAGTTATGTTTTGGTTTTTTTTACCACCTTCTTCCCCGGCAGCTTGGCTGGATTTCTTGCTTGTTATGACTCCTACAATGGAAACATTTGCTTCCCTCATTACTTGCAAAGTATAAGTTACCAAAGCAATATAAATAATTCATGAGCATGCCTGTCATCTGTGGGAATAAATTGTACTTTTGTGAGAGGAAGAGTTCAGGGGTGTACAACAGTTGGAACAAATGAGTGCAGAGGACACTAAAACTAGGCTGGATTTGTGGCTAATTTCTAACAAACCAATAAAACGTGAAGGAGAGAAAGCAGCGGAAATGAGCAGACAGTGATGACCTAACCTGGAAGTAATTTCAGACCAGGACAGCATGTTTGTCCACAGCCTGAGTGCATATTCTGATTAGTGGGAGTGTGCAAGCTGTTGTATGAGTGCAACCATAGCAGGGCTAACCATCTGGATCTTCATTACTAACGCAAAACAGTGAGTAGTATATTTTGCCTCCTTCATGGGAAAGGGGATTATTCAGGAGGGAGAGAAAGAAAATGATGGTAGAAGATGGTCTTATTTCCATATAAATGACAAAAACACCAAATAGCTGCTATTGGATGTTCAGGAAACATTGCAGAAATGTTGTCATCATGGGCAGCTTGATCTATTTGTCCATCAATGCTGCGAGGTAAAAAAGACTGTGGATGCTAAAGGCTTGGCCACATCAAAAGACGAGGAGAGGGTTCAGTGCTTTACAGATTTTGGTCCAGAATTTGGTATAGTTCACTCTTGGAGAAATTTTTAATTCATTCATTCTTCATGCATTTGTCCAAAGAAAAAATATAAAAAAACACAGTTGTCCAAGTTACCAGACACTGCATGACAACCTGCAGCTAACTATATTGATGGCAAACTTGAGGCATGTTTGAGAAAGGCATGGGTATTTTCCTTCCCTCTAGTCCACCTGACAGCTTCACCCTGGCTCTGGGAGACTCTCCTTGAGCCCTCAGGCAGACGAGGACCCAGCTGAGCTCCCTGTCCTGATAGGCAAGGGTTGGGTGTGCTACACCACTGAGGAGGATGGTGAGCCATCTGTGTGCCTCTTGCAGCACAAGCTGGGTCCTGCTTTGGTGCCTGACGTGGGCAGGGAGGGTTCCCACCTGTGGGAGGAGGTGGATTGGCTTTGATCAATGCTGCCCCAGCTGGCTCCTGCTTCCAGCATGGCTGCCATTGTGCTCGCCTCCCAACAGGAGATCTGGAAAAACAGATAAATCAAAGCTAATGCTGAAAATTTGGCCCATTGAGATTCAAAAGAGAAGCCTTAAACAGCACGTGGACTTCAGTGCTAAGGCATGTGCAATGCGAGTTGAAGATGCCAAGATAAGCTTAGCCTTTTTCCGGTTATCAGTACGTACATCACCTCCGACATTGTTTGACAAAAACATGTTTTATAAAACAGGCACGTTCCTTTTCCACAGCTCATAGACATACAGAAACTGAAATCATATTTTATGAATGGAAAATGAAATTAGCCTGAAATTACAGTGATAAATGTAGCTTTAGAAAATCTTAATTCACTTCAGTCAAGTGATTAACTTCTGCCACTCCACTGTGCTCAGTTATTGCAAAGTCATTTGGTGACATTAAACAATTAAACTTTAGACCTGGGAATAATTTTGCAGATCTTTATAGAACCATAAAGTTCATTATTGTTTTACATGCTTTGGATGAAATATGGTGCGTAGCTCCAGCTGTTTACTCTAGCATAAAGCCAGCCTCTGGATAGAAAATGATAAGGTCTGGGCAAACGACCAACTCTCAGCTGGTCCAGCTCTCCCAAATGGTTATTCTCTGCAGAGCAGAGAGCTCCTTTGTTTCTCGTTGTGAAAAGTTCCTGGAAAATAGTTTCTACTGTAATAGTCTGACCAGGATGATAACTGCAGGCAACAGTGGTCAGGAACAATCCTAGCAAGTGGACGGGCTCAGCTGAGGCCAGCTCCTTGGCGGGTGCACACCGGTCTGCGGGGCGGTGTTTGAGAGGCTGCAGTGTGCTCACCTGAAATTCACAGCGCTTGAAATGTCAGCATTTTAACTTTTCTGCACAGTGCTCAGCCTGTTTCCTTTCTTCGTGTCATTACTCCACCACAACAGGAACATTTTCATTGTAAATAGCCCTATTTCTGAGGAAGAAAACTGGGGCCCGTTACAAGGAAAATTGTTGCTTTACTGAAAACACATGTGAAATGTCATGATTTCTCATTTTTTCACAACCAAATTACCATTTTGTGTGACACGCAACAAAACCATAACATATGTAGGGGTGTGAAAATGGGTAATAACACAGTAGAAAAATGCAGTGAATGTTCTCAGCAATTTCTCAAGACCCTGCTCTTTTAATAGAGTTGCTTTAATATGGATTAAACTAATGCACAATATGCACTGGATTTTCCTCACATCCTTGTTGACAGTAAAGACAGCTAGCTAGCATGACTGATATTTGTATTCACTTCTCTGCTGTTCAGTTGTCACAGATCTGGGAACAGAGGCTTGCCAGTGCTCTTCCTCCAAGTGCCAGGCATAGGCAGTAACGGAGCTGGTGGCCTAAGAGCCATTCTCTTTTGGCCCCTTTTCAGCCTCAGGGCTGCACTGTGGCCCAGGAACTGATTTTTGAAGCCTGCAAGAGCCGATCTCCAAGCAGAAGCTTATTGCTTGCACATTCTGCCTGACAAATGTTATTTATAATAAGCCACAAGACTCCAGAGGTGATACCAGCGTGGCAACAAATCGCTGCATGACAATACTATTTACTGTAGCAAGAAACAGCTTTCTCTGTGACCGCATTTCTAATTGGGCTGTAAGAAATAGCATTAGAGCAGTGGTGTATAAGCAAGAATCATATTTGCATGAGGCTCATGGCTCGCTGTGGCTCATCCAGATACCACTTTACAACTTCAGTCATCAAATCAGCAGAACCACAACAGGCTCTGGTACAAGCCAAAGGGGAAAGTGCCATTGTAAAACTGAATACAGCTGCTTCCATAATAGGACTAATTGCATATTGCATCGCCGAGCTAAATTAGTAGTGAAAACAGTTATAAAACCAACAGACAGTGAAACATGACTCACTGAGGAATTGCTGCCAGTACTGCGAATTCTTATTGGCCCCAGTTCAACAGCCCACACCTGCATTTTCTGAATGGTAAATATATAATAAGGTATAATTACTAGAAAAATACGCAGCACTCCAAATGTGACAACACGCTACTTGTTTATTGGGATAGTGAATAGTATATAATAAGTTTGACCTGAAGTACTTCTGAGCCACCAGGGGTCACGGTGCAGAGGAGAGATGGACAGTGTGATCCCCAAGTACCTAAGCCATGAGGAGCTATCTGCATTAGGGCTGATGGCTGCTTCCAGTTGGCGTGCTGAAGTGGTACAAACCTCCTTGTGCTACTAAATCAAAGGAGGGTAAAGAGGAAGAAAGCATAAATAATAATCACCATTAAAGAAAAAAAATGTAAAATCTGATATTTATAGTCTAGCTTAAATATTCAGGCTGCAATGAGTGGGGATGTCTCGGCTGAGTTTACTCACAGTAATAGCTTTCTCAATACAAAACAGATGGAGGAAGCAAACTCTGCCTGCTCCTGCTGCCCATGGTCCCTTTCTCCTTCTGTTTCTGGGGCAGCCCTGTGTGGCCACAGTGCTCACAGGTCCCCCAGGCATGGGAGTCAGACCTCAAAGCAGTGAGTGCAAAGCCAAGATCCCAAATGGGCACACCTTGCTTCCCTCAGTATCTATGCCTGCCCCTGCTTGTTTGCTGATCAGGTAGAAAAAGGGATTACTTTACCTTTTTTTCTCCTAGACTTTGGATCTGGGTAATGCTGCTTATTAATTCTGGAGAATTCCAACAAAGCACAGAAACCCAGGAGGAGTGCTGCTCTGATCAGACAGGACTGATGCTGCTTCACTCCACATTTTGGGCAGGATTGAGGACTCACTGTAATCAGGAGGGTTGTCTGCTTCACAGGACACACATGGACATCTTACAGTACATCACATTTCTGCCATTGCTTCAAAAGAAATATTGCACTTAAACTGTGTGCAAACCAGAAGTAGGTACAAGGTAGGAGGCTTTTTACATCCTATAAGAAAAATCTGAACAGCTTAGGAATACATATTATACTTAAAGGTGTTCCCAGAATCTTCTATCCAGAAGTTGTGCCTTGGCAGATTTTTAGTATCTCCTGGATATCTGTCTGGAATTTCCAGGCAGCTGGGAGTGCTAACAGACTGGTGGCTGCATCAAATCAGATTTACTATGTGTGTGCTGAACTGCATGTAGGCTGGAAATGCCACGAAGGATAAGGTACATCTATGTCCATATGGAATAAAACAACCAGCTAAAACAAGAGGAGCTTTATTGCTGACACTACAGGGCCAGATTTTCATTCTCTGACTTAATACAATATTTTAAGAAGGAGTGCTTTGCCCATGACAGTACAATGTTGAGGCTTACTGACTGCAGCAGGTTTTTACTTCAAGACATCCAGGTTCAAACACATTATAGGACATTGTTCTGGTCCTGCCTCCATAATTAACTTTCGTGGACACAATTTTGGGGGTCCTGGAGAGTTCGGATATCATAGATGCATGGATGCATGGAAGGGAAGGGAAGGGAAGG
>VXAB01002103.1:0-27021 GCA_013399175.1 Odontophorus gujanensis
TTATTATTACTATTATTTTAAAAATAGAAAAATCTTCCTGTTACAAAGGCATGAAACCTCACTCTGTGAAGTTTAAGGTAAAGGAAAATTGTAAAGGAAAATTGTAAAATGTAGAGAGGTTTAGTAGATATTTCAAGAGCATAAGAAAAGTAGTATTCTTCATGTCTTTTCAAAGTACAGAGCCACAGTACAAACCGAACAGACATCCTACAGTCTGCTAATACAGTTCTCATAAATCTGAAGATAATGCTACACATTTAAAGTTCTTATATTTGCAAAATAGCAATGAGCCCAAAACTAGACAGTACCAAACAGAAAAGAAAATGTTGTCAGGGTAGTATTAAAAAGGTGAAAATATTCACTCCCTCGAGGTAAATTATAAACCTGCTTTAACTCTTACAAAACACATACAATCTTATTCAAATTGTTGGTGTTTATTTCTACTACAAAAAATATAAAAAAATCTAATTACAAAATTTACGAAAAGGCCTGAAACATTCAATGCACCTTGCATTTTACATGGGCATTATAACAACTAACTTATTAGATAATCAAACTAAATCTCATTAGTACTGTTAGTTTTGAGAAGACTGTTGAGAAAACACAATATGTCAGACATATACATATATTTGAATATGTAATGATGAACTGTAAGATATGCAGCTAATAAAAAAATGCACTTAAGGAGAAAGCAGGATTACAAACAGATTTTAAAATTCCTAAATGGTGTGACATCAAGAGAGATGTATGCCAAGTTTTCATATGTTATCTCCAACCAAGGTTGTATACTTTATCTCCATAATTATTCAGTACAGATGCAGAAAATCTAATCATCTGTGGAACAATCAAGAACATTGTAAATGAACATTTGAATGAATGAAATGAATGTTACAACACAAAGTATGCTGGTGACCTTGCTTGAATATCATTGACTAGATCAGAATTCAGGAATTTGCCATGAACCATATCATCAAGTCTCGCAGAAGAGTGAATAATAGGGAAATCATTAATGAAAACATTAAGGAAATCATGGCAATCACATGGAAAAATAAATAGTAATAAAAAAATATATCGCAGTATAAACAAGAATAGAAAATCCTACTTGTTGCTGGACTGACTAAATATGTTTCTTTATTCAAGACATTTTATAACAGACGGGAAATAAGCAAAACAAAGCTGTAAAAGCCCAAGGAAAGTAAATTGTGGGTTCACAAAGTAGTCCAATGCAGGAAATACGATTTCAAAATCCACTTATAATTCCTCCATGCTTGTGAAGAATAGTACCAGACAGAAAAAAGGAACGTTCAAGGGTTCTTCTAGTAGCTGTGCTCTGTGAAAATAAGGGATAATATAGGACCAAGATCATAACGTACCACTATGTGTCCACATGCGTTATCATTTTCCACATCTTTCCAACAATTTCCTTCTTGGTCAGTTGATAATAATTATGCATCAATGTCTTTCTTTTCCATGAGGGTTACTGACCTTACTATTTTTTTGTCATCCACTTCTCCTCCGTTAGCAATCCTGTAGTGATTTTTTTTCCAAATTGTCTCATCAATTAATATTATTAGCTTAAACTCAACAATTGCACTCAACCTGTAGAAAGCTTAATTACTAATTCTGTTTTAGACATAAAGAACTTTTATGCTCTTAGGAGTAAATACCATTTGCAATACTTTTACAAATGTGTGCATTGAAAACAGCTAAAAATATGTATATCAGCAAAAATTTTCTTAAGTCTGGAGACAACAGTATCAAGTATTTATTTTTTAAATACTGCATTCAAGCAAAAATTTCTGACTGTCAAATATAAAGTGAACAAAAGAGTTTTCCACAGAATAATACTGGTAAGGGGAAATTCTGCACTATAAAAGAGGACATTAAAAAACTAAAGTAAAAGAAAAAAAATGTATTACAAAGTTTTAAAGATCATTGGGATGGTCTTAAGGGCTGATGGAA
The DNA here is from genome assembly GCA_013399175.1 of Odontophorus gujanensis. Taxonomy (NCBI): domain Eukaryota; kingdom Metazoa; phylum Chordata; class Aves; order Galliformes; family Odontophoridae; genus Odontophorus; species Odontophorus gujanensis. Next base: position 1,963 of record VXAB01002103.1, read on the forward strand.
GCCTTACATTCTTTGCAGCAATATTCGGTTAGTTGTAGAGATATGCTGGGGATTCAAATTTTATTTTCACAGTGGGTAAAGTCTCATTTTAATACTCTTATTCTCACAGAAGAGACTTCTTTTGGGAATCATAGGGATCGGCTTTACGAGGTGGAATTAGTATGAATAAACACAGAATAAAAATACCCTAAATGACCAAACTGTGTTTGAGGAAAACATATTCACTTTCTTTTTGTTTTGGTTTGTTTTTTGAAAAGAGGTTCAATGTTGGCCTTTTTTTTCATTGTGGGTAAATAAAAATAAGATATTGAAGTTAAATATGGAATACTTACTAAATATTACTCTTTTTTGTTATTTTGTTGTTGAGCTTTTTCTTGGACTAAATTTCAATTTAGATGCTGACAATATTTTGTTTAAAGTGAAGAGTTTAAAAGAAATCTTAAAAAAACCTTATGTATAAAACTCCTCAATACGAAGTATGAGAGAAATAACACTATATCATAGAGCACAATTTTTGTTGTTATGGTTGAAATATTCCTATCTCAGTGTTACTCCTCTGGAATATAATTACTTTTGTCAACTGTAACATCTCTCCTGCTGATGCAATTTTCAGAATACTTTGTTAGAAATCATGAGTATCTTTGAAATGTATCACTACAAAAAAATTAAAACATCTCTCCAGATACTGATTCAAAAATGATGGTTGAGTTTGCTTGCTTCCTTGCTTGTTTGTTTGCTTTAAATGGAAAGTAGTTTTGCTATCAAAATATTCCAAATGAAAGTGCATAATCCTAAACCTCTTATTTGATGTTGCCACAGACATCTCTCCTCCTTTCTATTTGATTTTTCTATTCAATATTTCTATTTGATATTTTTATAGGGCTAGTTTAGCTGATATTGAACTGATATTTCTGTCTGTTATTTCTATTGGCCTGTTTTAGTTGATATTAAATTCATTTTCTTGTATGGTGCTGTATTTTTGTTTTGTGATGAAAACAGTTTTGATAACATACATATATTGCAGTTGTAGAACAGTGCTTCTCACACTGCCATGGCAGTGGGAAGTCTGAGGGTGCACATGAAGATGGGATGCTGCAGAATCAGAGCACCTGACACAAAATGGCCAAAGAGATATTCCGTACAATATCACATTCTGATTAGCAACAAAATCTGAGGGGAGTCCAGTGGAGGTCTACAAAGATGATAAAAGGTGTGGAATACCTCTCTTATGAGGAAAGGCTGAGGGACCTGGGTCTGTTCAGCGTTGAAAAAAGAAGATTCAGAGGGGATCTGATCCACATCTACAAATATCTAAGGGGTGGAAGGCAAAGGGATGAGGCTGGAGTCTTCTCAACAGTGTTCATTAATGAGAGGTAAGGATCACAAACAGATGCATAGGAAGTTCCACATAAATGTGCATGGAAACTTCTTCACAGTAAAGGTGACAGAGCACTGGCACAGGCTGCCCAGGGAGGTTGTGGAGTCACCTTCTCTGGAGACATTCAAGACCAGCCTGTACACACACCTGTACAACCTGGTTTAGGGAGCCTGCTTTGGCAGAGGGGGTGGACTCGATGATCTCTAGAGGTCCCTTCCAACCCCTAAAATTCTGTGATTCTGTGAATTGGAAGGGGGCTGTCACTGCCAAGGGACTAGCTGGGCATCTGTTAATGAGTTTAGCACATTGCATCGTCCATCAGCCTTTTTGTATATTCTTTTATCTTAAGCATGTGTGCCTAGAGAGACTAGTGTTACACAGGGCTGTCCTTAGCCTTTTGGTTTCCATAAAAATCCAGTCAATTAATACTGATCTCAGCTACCCTTGTGGTAATCAGACTCAGTCATAACTGTGAATAGCAGTCCAAAATGTTTTGCTGTAGACGGATATCAGTATCAACTTGAAGTCTGGGAGCCACAGTTTTCCAGACTTTATAGGGTCCAATCAGACTTTAAATCACAAGCACAGTTTCATTTGTATTAATCTGTTTGGCTGAAACTGTGGAAGCTGAGAAATTGCTCCTTCTGTGTTTGCTAAAGTTATATGGAGAACAGTCGTAGCACCAACAACAGTTGTTTTTTTTATGTTCTCAGATAAATATCAGCCTCAGTAGACTGAAAAGTAAAACTTGCCTCATCCTATTGAAGAAATATGGGGAAATTGTTATGAAGTATTTTTAAATACAGCATTTTGAAACTAAAAAATGTACTATTGCAAAGTCAGATAAAAATCAGTTCTTTAATGTTAAAAACTTTTCATCTAAATATCTACAGTTGAATACAATTATTGCCTCATTATGTGGACTGTTCAATTTAAGCAATGAATAGATTTGCTTCTTACTGAATGAATCAGGAAATGAAATTTGATTACAAGACAAAATAATCTTACTCCACATTAAAACAGGTATTCTAAGTACCAAAGACATCTACTATGGACTTTTTTCTTCTCTACAGTGAGATAAATGAGACAGTAAAAAAGCATTACCAATTGCATGTGGAAAAAGTCACAAAAACAACTTTGAAAAATCTATTATTAGTACTGATTCTAAGGTATAATTCAAACATGTTCAGTTTTTAAAAGGCTAATTTGCTAGGTACTAGTCACCTTGTCTTTATACATGATACACATTGAAAGGAGATATTCTGTTGTCTCTAAATATCACCCAAAAATTAGGAAGGAGTAGTATTATGTTCCTATATATAGTGAGACATTCTTTCCTTGGTACAGTTCTCCTTGTGACAGGAACAGGTGAAAATATACGAGTGATTTTTAAATGTGATGTTGGTTTGCAAATTCTGCTTTTATGTAAATACAATAGCACGTTCTATTCAACTTGATGTACCTATAAGTACGAAGCTGGCAAAATTGCTAGGATTGAAGCACTATACTGGTCTGTTCATAAGTAAATGTAACTTTCAAATTACTTTGATTTCTGCAGCTGGTTAATGCAATATCAAATAAAAATTTTAATGGACATATAGAAAAATAAATATCAAAAACAAACAAATAAAAACAATCACAAAAAATTTGCTAGAAAAGACATCTAATCCAGGTAATATTTTAAAATTGATATTTTCAGGTATGAGGTTAAGAGGTTAAGGATAAGAAGTGTATAATTTTTTGCAAATGAACCTATCTGCAGATTAATACATGATCTCTACTGAAGTGGTAACTTCAGTTCAGTTGAAATCCCAAATTCAGAGCACAAAACATGATGAATGCATTGAAATTGTATTCACTATGGTACTGCACTACAATTTGTGATATAATAATTTACAGGCAGCGAACATTAAGTTTTTTTTAATTTTCACCCTCTAACATATTAAAAAATAATCTCATACAGGCAAGTTTTCCAGGTATGGAAGCAGTCTTAAAAAAAAACCAGGGGAACTTGAACATAAATGCTTTTGGGGGGAGAAAAACAAGAAAACAAGGCAAAATAACTTGAAGACTAGAGAAGCAAAAGATGAAAAATAGACAAACAGAAAAAAATAGATTTCTAATACCAGCTACATCCTATCAGCAAAGTAATACACTGATTATTAAGAGGTGCTACCAGCAAAGAAATAAAGGGAAATATTTTTATTTTGTTTGTTTTGTTTCTGTTCCAGTTGATGCAATGTCCTCTTGGGACTAAAATGCTTTTAGTAAACTTCTGTAACCATTTATGTCAGATGCATAAGATGTTGATAAAATCTTTCCATTTCTTTCTAAAGAAGGCATTTCTCTTATGAGTGCTTGTTTAAGGAAACATTTATTTTTTATTCCCTTGTGCTCCCTTTACATATTTTGAATAATAATGTAAACTCTGTTTACAAATTCTGCAACGTTCAAAAAGTGAGGTTCAAGGAACAATCCCTCATTTATGTGTAACAGCAAAACAAAGAGAGAATGTCAAACAGATGAAGTTCCGCGTTCATGAAAAGGGAAATACCCCTCATGCTGTTTTTATTAGCCTCTCTGTTCTGCAGTCTGAATGGCTTTGGAGCGTTGGTTATTTTTAGTATCTTGCAGGTGCTCCATTTCAGTCATCAGCTGTTACAGTGTGATGTCTTTACATAATACTATACACAGATTAGACATTTTAGTTTGCTAAAATCATGAGTGACTTTTGCTGAACCATGTGATTTAAATCTCTCAAACTTTATTTTGGAAAGGTGAGATTCATGACGTGGTTGACCAGTGAAATTTTTCAGAGCAGGAAGATACCATCCAGAAGACAAAGTCATAAAATAAAAACTTAAATCTTGACTCTGCTTTATTCCTAAAATGCGAAGTATTTTTAGCAGTGAAACAGTGAAAAAATCTTGCAAGAAATTTTATGAGAATTATATAAGATAATTATAAATATAACTAAAAGACAGCCTATGGGCTTTTCATACCAGAGTTTCATATAATTCTGCCAGGTATGGCTTTACAGATTTATACACACACACACACATATATATAGAAATATTTATTCCTGTATTGTAATAAAGACAATTTTCAAAACACAGCTTACAGTATTCAAAGTTAAGCAACAGTTTTACAGTATTTCTGCATGTCACTGAAAAATCCAGAAAAGCTATATAATTTATACACAGGCTAACCACATCAGGTAGGCTTGAACAATGTTCTTTGCATATAATAATTAATATAAAATGTTAATATTACGTCCATGCAATATATATTGACCAAAGAATTGTTGCTGTCAGAAGATGCCTTGGTTCATGACTATTTTTGTTTATTAATTTTAGGAATAAAGCCTTTTATAGTTTCACAAAAGCACCCTACTTGATCCATTCATAATCTGAATAATTATTTCCCAAAGAGGTTGTGGAGTCCTTTTCTCTGGAGATGTTCAAGACCCGCCTGGATGCCGACCTGTGCAACCTGGGCTAGGGAGCTGCTATGGCAGGGGGATTGGACTAGACAATCTCTAGAGGTCCCTTCCAACCTCTAAAATTCCATGATTCTGTGATACCTTTTGGGGACCAATTCATCTAGTAAATACTCTTTTCTTCATATATAACCAATGTAATATACCTAAGTCAGTGGATGGCCTTTTGTCTACAAGTTACAGATTTTTGAATGTTCTCTATATTAAACTAGATTTACAACATTAAGAATAAAGAAGAGTCATATGTTTTAATTTTTCAGTATCAACATAAAAACACCACTACCAATACTAGTATTTTTATTTGCGTAATGTAGTCCACAGATTTAAAAAGTCCTAAATAAAAACATGTTAGTAAAAACCATTAGGTTTAAAAACCAATAGAACCGCAGTTCAAGTATTTTAGTATCAAGGTCGATTAACCCAGCACAAGTTATTTTTTAATTTGAGATAACTCTTTGATTTAATATTCTTTAAGCAACTAAAAAGTAGCTTACACAATTCTTCGCCCCTTAATTTATCTACCATGTTAAGGTTAAATAGATGGGTGACTGCCCTTAAGAAGACACGCTTTCACAACTGTGTTACTATCCAATTATCAATTTTTACCTACAGTTTTAGGGAGCAAAAATGGAACGAGAATAAATCTTAAAAACAGTTATGACCTCAATCTATGTATGTAGTATGAAAATGTTTTGTATATATGTATATAAAATTATTGTGGCCTTTGTAGTCAAAATATCTTGAGTTCAAGTATAGGTATGTATAGGATTTAAAATTTGATAGTGCATAATTCTGCAGAAAGTTCTAAATCTGTATGCATCATTACTGTAAATAACTGCTTTCTCTCAAAGGTTTTGCAATCAAAACAAATATTCCAAGATCATGCGAGAAAGCATGATGACCAATGTCATAACACATTCATTTCAGAGAAAAGACATTTTGCAACTAGAATACTTGCATTACCTTTTGCATCAAACTTTCTACAGCTTTTTGATAGATGACATTTTGCAAAGATGCTGAAAAGAGAAAGATGGAATTGAGAATATTAGAAATATTCAGTATATCTCTTCTCATTTCCTATCTGATTTGTTACTGTCTACTGAGATTCAGTTAATCATACCCTTTGTGATTCACTCCCACTACCTGAATTTAAAATCAGAAACTGTATTATCAGATAAGTGTATCAATGCAAAGTTTAATTAAGTTATAAATTATAAATACAGTTTGTGATTGTAACCTCAGTCTCTTTTTTTCCTCAGACTTTGGAGATTTTGTATTTCATTTTTTTAACGTTGCAATGCTGATATTTGATTGATTTTCCATTGTGATTTATTGAGTATATAAATTGGGAATTAGCAGTTGTATCCAGGGTCAGTTCTATTTTGGAAGGACACATTTGTCAGAGAACATCTCTGCCGCTTGACAGTGAGCGGTTTAGAATATTAGCAAAATGAAATATATAGATCATTTCAGTCTAAACTCCAACTCTTTGCTATAAAGAGACAGAGGAGAAAATACTGTCTGAACAGTAGGGAAGTAGAAAAGTGAATATAAAAGATGGAGATCCGTAGGAATTTCAGAAGCAGAAGAGGATGTATTTTAAGTTCCAAAAAACCACTAGAGAGGTAAAGATGGATGGATAAATGGGTGGATAGGAAGTATATGAATCAGCACTTGCAATTTTGTTTGTTTCTTTATTTTTTATGTGGCAAATAAAAATTAGAAATACCTGAATCATTGTAGAAAACCATAACACTGAATTAAAGTTTAGTACAGAATTGAACGGAGCAATAAAAAGCAAGTATTAAACAAGCTTGAAATGTGGGCCCACATGAAATGAATGAGATTCAAGAAGATCAAGTGAAAGGTGTTGCACTTGAGTTAGGGCAATCCCAGATACACATACAGATTGGGAGAACTCAGAGAGTAGCTCTGCAGAGGTGGACTTGGAGGTCCTGGGGGATGAGAAGCTGAATATGATATATGTATGTGCATATGGTCTGAAAGACCAAGAGTATGTTGGGCTGCATCAAAAGAGTAGTGGTCAGCAAGGCAAAGGAAGCGACTGCATCCCTCTATTTTGCCCTCTGGAGAGCCTACTCTGACTACAAAATCCAGGTCTGGGGCCTTTGGTACAAGAAAGGCATAGAGCTGTTGCAGTGGGTCCAGAGGAGGGCCTCTCCTATGAATAAAGGTTGAGAGCGCTGTGCTTTTACAGTCTGGAGAAGGGAAGGCTCCAGGGAGAGTTCATTGTGGCCTTCCAGTACAGGAAGCTTACAAGCAGGAAGGAAATCAACATTTCACATGGTCTGATAGTGATAGGACAAGGGAGAATTGTTTTTAAGAGGGGAGATTTACATTAGATGTTAGGAGGAAATTTTTCACTCAGAGGGTGGTGCATGGCATATGAAACCTATCAGAAAGCACTTGGAGAATTTGAGTTCTCCAACTAGTGTTTTAGGATTTGCTTTTCAAAGTGTTATCATGACCAGACCTCAGATATGACAACATGTCATTTCTCAAAAGGTCTCTAGAAGAGAGAATTTTTCTTTGGGGACACAATAGAGACTGTTCAGACAGAACAGATGATGTTAGCTTGGTCTAACAGAAACAAAGCAAAAAATACTAAGGCAAAAATAACCATAGAGAACATTGAACAGTTATTCATAAGTAATTTTATTTTTCAGTGATTTTTTTTTACATTTCCAAAAATATTATGTTACTCAAATCTGAACCTANCAGTTATAATGCTTGCATTATAACTGAAGTTATAATAATAATAACTTCAGTTATAATGCAAGCCTATAGCATTGCATAATAANACATTTCCAAAAATATTATGTTACTCAAATCTGAACCTATTTGAATCTATTTTGTAAACATCACTAAATATCTTCAAGTTTGTCTTCCAGTAATGACAGAGTTATGTCTTTCAGTTATTCCACTTGAAACATATACTTTTCGTGAAACTGGTCCTCAAAGGATGTGGGAAAAAAAAATTAGTGATTTTTTTTCTCTCCTCAAAAACTCTACAAATCACTCCAGTTCTTTAATATTACTTGAGAGCCTTAAACCACTCAAATGCTGTGGTTTTCCATCCAAGTGTTTCTCATCTTGCATGTCTTTCCATTGGCCCTTGAAATTCTTCACTAATCTCTTACAGCTATTTAGATCTTTTCCAATGACACTGTGAAATCACATTTCTATTTTGGGCCCTCTAATTTTCTTCAGACTGTCACAGACATTTCTACAGTTCTCTAATCCTTTCAACACATACACATTGTAATAAAGCTCATCTGTGTCAGCAAGCCTGACAAACTCAGCAAATGCATGTTATATTAATACAGTCCTTATTTTTCTGTGAAAAAATAAGCTCACTCACCTAAGAGATTTTCTAAACTGGCTCATTCCTAATATAACTTTTCACAGTGCCTGAGAGACTGAAGTGCTAGGGACAACAGCTAGCAGTCTTAGAATATATTTACCTTTTAGAACATGGTCCTGATTCAGAAAATACATTCCTGTTTTTAAATATGTAAGTAATCTACTAAATTTAATTGAATTAAACGTGTTCTTATAGGAATTAGACATATTTTAACATCAAGTAATTTCTTCATGTCTGTTAAAAAAACCTGAAATTCAGATTATTTCTATAAAAGATAACATTAATTCATAAGGAACCAAGTGTTGGGATACCTCTCAAGCTGCAAACAAAATTATGCTACTGTGAACAAATCAAAATAGGAAAAAGTCACCATACTCCTGATACAAGTAAAAAATAAACAAAAAACCCCATACCTCTGGTAAAAATTCCAAATTATAAATTCAGATTCTTTTTTCTAAAAGTGACATTATATGGGTTTCTGAATCAATATAATGAGATACGTATCAATATCTAAGCAATTTTTACTCTGAATGTGCAGTTTTACTGTAATCAAATCACAGATTAAAAATCCTCCATAGAAAAATAGTAAAACCTTTACGGAATGTCTCTTTGCAGATCAATACTGATGTTGTTAGCATATGTTAGCTTCCTTGTCTTTTGGACAGTAAGAATCACTCAAACAGTTGCACATTTGATTGCTCTGTACAAATATTCTGATCACAGTGAGTTGCTTGATCACTCCCTTTAAATTAGTGTCATCAATACAATAATTAGGTCATAAGCATTAAGTAATAGCAGTCCAACAACTGGAGATAGCAGTTAACATCCACCTTTCAGTTTAGCTTGCATTCATCCAGCAGTGCAAACTTAATTGGATTATGTTCATTTCATTTTCAAATGACAAGCACAGTTGGTGCTATTTTAAATGCTAAAGTAGCAAATAATTAAACAGGAAAAAGGATTGGGGCTGATTCTGTTGCATCTTGAGATATCACTGAAGTACTTTGGCAACTCAAAATAGACTACAATTACTTCAGCTAAAAAGCACAGAATTTGTGAACCAAACAGTTGTATTACAGCAGCAAGAGGTTCAAATAGGAGCTCTGGATTACATCATGTCTGAAAGTATTTTAAGACATGTATCTTAAGTTTTTATGCCTGATTAACCCTTACAAACATAACAACCTCTTCAGTTTACTTAATGCAAGAATGAATGAATGAATGAATGAATGAATGAATGAATGAATGAATAACTAAATAAATAAATAAATGACCGAGGCTTCCTCTGACTTCAGAACCAGGTACTGCAAAGGATCTCCATTCCTGGAGTCACACTTCATTTTCTTCACCTGTACACAGACATCAGGGATCTTACTCGTTGAAAAGCGAAAACAACAACAAAGCAATTCACCACAATAACAAAACATTATTTTAATTAAATTGTGCTGAAAACAAACAAACAAACAAACATACATAAGGCTTTACAGAGGGTTTAAGGCATATATTTGAAATCGGTTTGAAATATGTTAGTTATTTCCAAAATGCATTATCCGCCTTTTTTTCTTTGGAATAATAACAGTAAATCCTCTTATCCTTGTACAAGATAACCTGATCAATAGCTCTTAAAATAAGGGAATACCTTCCCCTGTTAAAGCAGTTTCTCAGACAATAGCAAAGAGAAATGTAAGGGGAATGCATGTTCAAACTTGTATGAATGGCTATGTTCTGTGAAGTGTCCACTGATCATGTGACAGACGTCCACATGAAAACAATATAGTCTACCCTACCTTCACAGGAAGGAAGAAGAACAATAAATAAACTGGAAGGCAAACTGTTCTTGATCTATTTGGTCAACTGGAATCCATTGATTGTACCTTTGAACTACTTTCCAGAAGAGAAGAATACCTGGATTACTAGTGGAATCAAAAGATTATGCTTATGAATCTGTTATATAATTTCCTGAACTCTTTATGTTTCACAGCCTTGAACTGAAAATCAGTAAAGGGGACTCTCCTAAATTTCTATCTCATAAATTTGAAGACTATGAGAGACAACGGGTTTCTAGGATGTATGATATTTTTTACATATCAACTAATTCTGTCCTATTAAAGAAGTAAGCTTCCTCTGTATTTTAATTTTCACTGTGGCCTGAAATAACCGGTTGTTTGATTTTTTACTGAGAAACCTGAAGAAACTGAAGAAGTTGAAGAATCATTACCAGTTCAAGCACTGCAGAGGAAACAGTGCTCAGTCTGTACTTGCAAGAAACTGAGTCCATTAGGACTATGTACTCTCTGAAAGTAGTACCTGGTGGATGAGTATTTGAAACGAGACACTATGAAGGGAAAGGCTCAACTCTATAACCTCATGATACACAAGTACACATAGGTTAAACCAGTCGTTTCCAGTCAATAGCATGAGGGTCACACATAACCTAGAACAACTAATGCTGTGGCTGCCCCCTGCCCTTTGCCACCATGGCAGTGGCTCTACCCCACCAAGCAGCCTGATCTGGCCCTGGGTGCACCCATCACTAAGCATCAACCAGACAGTGTGTGATTGGCACTGTCTGGTCTGAAATCAGGGCACAGGGAGTGTACACTGCAGTACTAACTCAAGTGATGGCAAATAATCCTGTGCAATTTTAGTACCGTGGCTAAGCACAGTCCTATGAGCAGAAAAAAATCTGCAACCCTTCCTTCCATTTTTATAAAGGAATTTGAGATTTCTGAAATAATCAATCTTTTTTTGTATATTTGCGACTTGATTTTCAGTCAACATACATACATTACCTGAATTCAATGGAATGTATAGTGTTGCAATTAGATAATCATCTCAAAGATGTGGTCATGTTTCTGCAGTAGACTTTTTTAAAAGACCTGTCTTACCAGAAAGAAATACCCCTTACTTCACAATAAGCCTTATTGATGTCACCACTTTTGGTAGTCTGTACATTTGTGAACAACTGCTTTCAAGGATGAAACACAGGAAGAGTAAAATTAGAACAAAAATATCTTATGAGCATTTTGAAAACTCACTAATGAAAGGTTACTCTGGAATCAGGTTGATGTATTAGTTTCACAAAAACATGGTCATATTTTTTTTATATATTTTTGTTATTCTTTAAAGAAATATATATATATACATATAAGATTTGTTGCTTATATACATTAACTATAATATGTATATATTTTATATGCAGCCCAAGACAATTCTTCACTCAAGTTGGCCCAGGAAAGCCAAAAGATAGGACATTCATGGGCTAATCAGTACTATAGTTAAAATTCTGTAAAGAACAAATGCTCATTATGTCAAAAGCAGTTAGTTTATTACTGAACAGATTTTAAAATGTGTAAAAAAAGAGTGGAGAGCAGTCTATACAAAATAGGCAAATGGGAAAATGTAAGAAGCACAAAAAAAAGAGAAACAGATGTTACTGGTTACTTCTTAAGTTTTGATGAAAAAGTTAGTAAGATAAGATGAAATCTAGTTTAGAAAAGGAATTATAATGGCGTGGTTTAAAATATGATTAAAAAAAAAGAACTTCAGATAGGGGTATTTGAAAGCTGTGTTATATTATTACTGTTTAACTATCCACTGATAAATATGCAATAGTTGACAGGATTCCAAAAGACAAAACTGTTCCAGCAAAACAGAATCAACAGATCCATATGTTGATGCATGCAGCCAGTAATTTCTTTGTGTTTCTGTCCTTTTCCACATAATTGCAGAATTGTAAGTGTTGGAAGGGATCTCTGAAGGTCAAGATCTGAAGCCCAACCTCCTGCTAAAGTAGGTTCCCTAGAGTAGGTTGCACAGGAAGGTGTTCAGGTGGATCTTGAATACCTCTAGAAATGGAAACTCCACAACTTCTCTGGACAGCCTGTTCCAGCGTTCTGTCCCCCTCAAAACAAGTTTTTCCTCAAGTCTGTATGGAACTTCCTGTGTTCCAGCTTGTGTTCATTGCCCCTTGTCCCTAGGCACCACCAAAAAGAGTCTGGCCCCATTCTCTAAAAACCCACTCTTTAGATAGTTATAAGTGTTAATCAGATCCCTTCTCTGTCTCCTCTTCTCCAGGCTAACCAGTCCCAGGTCTCTCAGCCTTTCCTCTGGAAGGATGCTACAGGCGTCTATCTTTGTAGTCCTCTGCTGTCTTTCTTGAACAGTTATGTCCATAGCTACATAGCTTCAAGGGCATATTTCTGTCTCTTCCATTCCAATTTATCTGCCTGCTTTTTTTTTTTTTCCTATCCATAATTAAATATCTCTGACTGAAAAATATACAGCATATTATAATTAAATTATATTTTTACTGTTTTATAAGTTAATCAGTATCGACACTGCAACTCTAAAAGAAAAATGTTGGTGTTTGTTCTGTAAGTTTACATGAAGTGATGACTCATGGGTAATAGCTTTGATAAGATTTTCATGGATCTATTAACTTTCACTAGAAATGACCAGAGAACTGCTGGAATGGGGAAAGCAATAGATGGGTTCCACTACTTCAGTGCATTAGAAAGTATAACTTGCCAAAGTAAAGGAGGAAATTATCTGTTTCTGATAGCAGACAATCTCTGCAGTACTCTTCATATGGAGTTTGTATTATTAAGGTCAGAGTGTGATTTGAAATCTATTCTCTGCATTAGAAAAAGAAGTTATTCTCCGCATACACATTTTGGTATTAATCACACTTTGTACTCTGCTAAAAACTCTAACAACATTGTTTTAGAGGCTGTTATTTTGTTGTGAAAGAATTAAGATTCTAGGCAGCTCTCTCTGTGTCGTGGGATGATACAAACAATATTTATGTTTAATGTTTAGTGAGAAGTTGAATGACATTTTACAAACAGAGGGATGAACACTTTTTAAGTCTTTCCTGTGTTAATTATAGCCCATACCTTGTCACTCTCATCTGCAACTGAGACTAATTGTCTGCCTTATGAAGAGACAAGCTTATTGATTTTGCAAAGGATGGAACAGTCTGAGCTATACTCTCTTTCTATTGATATAAAAAGCATCGCCTGCCTGTATTGATTGCTTACCCCACAGAGCAATGGCAAATTGCTATTGAGGAAGCATAATGATGTTGAACATTCATTGCACGGATGATAGGGTAATGTTTAAATGTAGTGTGTCCTGTTCTCTGTAGATTTACTAATAACCTCCTTAATCATTCCTCTTCAAAATATCATGAATCCTCGAGTAGACGTTAACCTAATGGTACAACATCATTTATACAGCATAACATTTCATAAATTCTGAATTAATTAAATCAACTATTTTTTTTATCATCAACAAGACTGGATGCCAATTTTGCCTTATATTTTCCAAGGTCTTGGTAAGAATGAAATAGATTAGCTAGGGGAAGATCCTCAGCTCTTTATAAATGCATTACTCCACTTGGCGTCTAGTCTCACTGAAATCAGAAGACTCATTTGAGGGATGATATGCTACTCATTGTAAATAAAACAGACTGAATCTGAGCATTCATTAAACTTAGTGAAAGATTCACAACATTTTGGGCTTTTTTTAATCTGATATTAATAAATGAGATTTGAAAACAAATGTAAGTGGTGCAAATTTTTCATATCCAGGTGCTCTTTCTTAATGTTAGAATTCTTCACATTCATTTGCACTGAAAATTCATTAAAAATAAGAACTACTCATTTTCTGATTTTGTTACAAATTTATGTATATATGTTTCCTTTGTCAAAGGTAAAGAATTCCTTACATGGCATTTCCACTCAATACAAGATTCCTATTGAACAAATCAATTGTGTAAATGTTTCTCATTATTTGCTTGTTTATAAAGAAAAAAAAATGCTTCAAGATGCACCCATACTGCACTTTCTCCTCCTGTTCAGCAATGTGTTAAACTTCAGCAGTTATTCTACTGATCCCCACCTTTAAACTATTAATTGGAGACAGATTAGAGAAAAAATATTGTCAATATTTACTGATGCTGAACAGCTCCCTTTCTTCTGACTATGATTGTAAGACTTATTTGCTAAAAAAATACAGTCCCCTATAAAGCAGAAGAGTATTTGGGAAAGTAAACATTGGAAACAGATCGACCAAAACAACAGAAGTTACTTGTCTAGAGCTATACCAAATATTATTCCTTTCTAAATGATTCTTTTTTCTATCATAAACTTCTATCATACACTCTGAATTATCCAAAGTAACTTTAAAGCTGTTTCCATGTTATTCTTAGAAATCATGAGCATCTGTGGTTCTAAATACTGTAATGTGAAGAAAGGAAACTATCCCTGGACCATCCAGCAGGGATGAGGAAGAACCTTCACTTAAATGAAGAGTGATAAGGAAAAAAAAAAGAAACCTTTTATTTCTCTACTTCCCTTCAAAGCATCCTTGTGATTCTCTAAATTCGAGAGATTTTTCAAGCAAATCCAATTCTTGTTGATTCTCTGCAGACCTGCACTGGGACACTGCTGCTTCAAGAGTTATTTCAGTTAAAAAAGAAAAAAAAAACAACAGTCTGTGGCATCTATACAACTTTTCACTCAGCTAGTCAATGTAAAGGAAGAAGGTTTAGTCTATTTAATGCTTAGTTTAGCCTCTGGTTGTTTCTTGCAGTAACATGTAACAGCCCTGTCTAGAGCATTAGCACTTCTTAAACATACTTCAGATTTATTTTTTAGTGTACGAAAGATACAGGGAAGTTCTGTATTGCATTTTCTTTACATTACTGAGAAGAAAGTCAGGTTAAGTAAAAGGTAAGCTGAGATGGAAAACAACACAATTGTTGCAATATTTGAATCTGTTTGTGGTTCATTTTTGCTGCAAAAAAATCCATCAACGATATCCATTGAAGAACTTGTTACTTGCCTTCATCTGTTGGTCACATACATTTACATGTTTTAAAAATTAGAGACCTATAACAGGATGACTATTTCAGGTAAAGATCTGGTCATGTCAGCAGTGTCCCATGCATTTTTTCAGAGATGATTTTTACCTGTTGAAGCAAGGTCTATTGAGTTTTTTAAGAATTGTTGATTATGTTAAACTTAAGGTTTTTCATTTTCCCTATTTGCTGCATCTCTGCACAAGATGCACTTCACCCCTTAAACTGAAAATACTACATGCTCTGATACCTCTCTCTTACTTTTTAAAGTAATAATAGACGTTATGACTGAACTATTAGAACTGAAGCTATTTTTCCATTAAAACATAATAATAATAATAAAAAGATAAACCTGATAAGCCTTTCTTGTTTTTTTTTTTATTTTTAATTGTGTTCCTTTCAGAAATCACTTTAGAATGTACAAAGGTTGCTCTGAAAGTTGCGCTTTCTGTTTTGTTATGTTGGCTGGCAATGTCAGAAGCAGGTGTTTGTGGTATGACAATAGAGGTTGAACTTTCCAACTAAAATTCTGTTACATTTTATTGTATGCTAACAGATGGCAACAGAGGGGCAGTCTGACAAAATGGCATGTGACATGGGAGTGTATCTGAATTAAAGGGGTAGAACTGAATTTCTCCAAGCAGAAAAAAATTGCATTTACTGTCATTCTGGACATTTGTAGAGACCAAACATTGAGTGATAGCACAGTGATGCTGTGGATGGTGTGTTTTAGCAACAATGTCATCATAGCAGGTGTGAAACTGTGGATCATCTCCTCTGATGCAGAGTTTTATGAGTTCAGGCTCTAGTAACAATAGAATGCAGGCTCTCATTCATTGCTGTTGAGAATACGTAGTTGCTGGTGGTGACGATGTTGTAAAACAGTGTTCTGTAGCTGAGAATTTGCTCTATCAAATAATGTTGTTGCGCTGGTTTTATTTGTTTTACTTTTCATGGAGGTAAATAGGAGACGTTACTTTTGGAGTGACCTACATACTTTTGGTATTGGTTTCTAAGCTATTTTTCTGAATCGTTTTGTTGCTTAGTTAGTGTAACATTGGCTGAAATCCTGAGATTAAGTTCATTTTGTACTATAGAAGATAAAATTCACACACACACACACACATACACACACACACAGACTACAAGCACTAAAAATATTTTACATTACAGTTTTAGAAAAGTGCAGTGGAGGACGATCTATCTGAATTGTAGATTCATAGATTCATAGATTCATAGATGCATTAGGTTGGAAAGGACCTACAAGATCATCTAGTCCAACCATCCTCCTATCACCATCCCTACCCACTAAACTACTAAATCAAATCCCTTAGCACCTCATCTAAACGCTTCTTGAACAGCGCTAGGGATGGTGCCTCAACCCCCTCCCTAGGCAGGCCATTCCAGTGCCTGACCACTCTTTCAGAGAAAAAGTTTCTCCTCAAATCTAATCTAAATCTTCCTTGGCGCAACTTGTGGCCATTCCCTCTCGTCCTGTCACTAGTAATCTGGGAGAAGAGGCTGACCCCCTCCGTACCACAATCCCCCTTCAGGAAGTGGTAGAGTGCAATAAGGTCCCCTCTGAGCCTCCTTTTCTCCAGACTAAACAATCCCAGCTGTATTCCAATATGTATTCCAATTATTATATTATTCCAATATTCCAATTATGTATTTCAATAAAAAGCTATTTCACCTTATTTTCATTCCCATTTATGCTGTTCTCATCGTATTTGTATTCTTACTCAAATGTAATTTTTACCTATTTAAATTTAGCTTCAAGACTGTTTACCTCTGCATATTTGCATGTACATGAATACTTTTCATTTATTTTAGCTGTGCATTGTTTGGTAATGTTTTTCCGTAGCACAAAAAGTCAGTGAATGAAATTAAATGAACCACACTGCTCTATTGTTTCTACATCTGTACTTCAAACCTTGAATCCTGTAGAAGACAAAATGTTTGGGGGAAAAAAAAAAACAAAAAAAACCTTGGATAGGGGAAATTAATCACATTGTATTTTCTGTTAACTATTAAAGCTGATCTTTAGAAAATATATTATTGCTCATGTATATGCATTAAAGTACACCTCCATGTAGGCAATATATTTCTTGTCAGAGAGGTCAGCTGGTGTTTTTGTCATCCAAAAATCTACTTTCTAAAGAAAAAGTACACAAATGAGTATTACCAAGAGGAGCACAAAAAAAATTTCTCTCAAAATTGCCTGTTACCATAATTTCTATACTATAAAGAAAGATTTGCAAGAAAAATATTGGCATGACTTAATATTTTTGCATAATTAACTTGAAAAAAGGATCAAATAAATTAGAATGCTAAATATAATTGGTGTTTCAATGAGCCTTGCTTCAGTGACAGTTCAGAGGAATTTATTTATTTTTTTTCCGTAATAAAAGATCTCATTCAACGGATGTCATACACTCCTTAATATACAAATATATGCTGATTTCATTTCAAAACTATTTCTTCTTCAGTGAGAAAATTATTCTGTGTCTCTATTGCATGCACATATTTTTTAAACTACCTACAAATAAAGAAGTTTTCTCCGAATCCTTTTCACTTTGATCTCAACAAGCAAATAAACCAAAGCATCTGCTGAATGATGTTTCAGACTCATACGAGGCAGGAAAATTATTTTGAAAGATTATCCTTTAGTTAAAATGAAAGAATGCTTCAGTTATGTGGTGGGGCGAAGATCGTGGTGATGCCGATATGTCTAGTTCTTACCTGAGAAACTTTTCTTTCATTTTTTACTCCCTATGAGCTGATGTATAAAACAACTCAGAAGTTCCAAAAACATAGATTAATGTCATGCACTTGGCTTGCAACATTTCAAACATTTTTGGATCCTTTTTTCAGGAATTGTTTTTTCAGGAATTGTTTTTTCATGGCATGGCATCTGAACTAATACTGGTCACTTATAATTTTCTGCTTTGGTTGAGTTTTTAGAGGTGTGGTGGAAGGAGGAAGGTAAGATAATTGTCTACATGTATAATTTTATGGGGAGTGTCAGCTACTTTAAATTATTTTTTTTTTAAATGATAAATACAAGATTTATTCATGATGAGTTCCTTTAGATATGAGATTAAACACAATTCAAACACTATTTGCCTCTCCTTGGAGTATCCTAATATATCCAGATTTTTATTTTACTAGTACCTAATCAGTATGTTTACTTTGAGGTTAATTAAATCCTTTATTTGAAACAAACTTCTGATAAGTTATATATGCACTTTTATGACTTACAGGATATATAAATATTATTACCTAGCTAAATTGACAGTGTTTTAATTTGTCATATGATAGTGATACACCACACACAAACTCAACTGTAATTCAAAATGTATTACATTTTCGCATTTCATCTATGTATAATAATGCAATGATGCAGTGTAATTAAATAACTTGCATTGGATCACATCATTTAAATAGATATGAAAGTTGGAGGAGGAGGATTTGCTACTTAAGATCACAAAAGAGAGACCATTTTCTTGATGGGCAAAATAGTGTACCTGGTTTATTGCATACTTTCAGTGCTCTGAGAAAAAAATACTGTATCATGAACAGGGATAAGCATATAAATATGAGTTGATCTTGAAAAGATTATTCATATGACAACATTTTATTCTGATTGATTGCCTAAAAATATTTTTTTAATGCTTTCTTCATTTTCTAGTGAACCTGGAGAGAAAAAAAATAAAATCATAAAATAAGGTTGCATGTATAATAATTAGTGATATAATCTTATATTTCTATTTATTATTTTGAGCAGCAGAGGTACTAGTGACACAAAGAACTTAAAAATGAATTTACATATCAGAAAATTGAAAATAACTAAGTTCTTAACTTGAAGGGAAAAATAAATTGCATACAAAATGCTCTATCATTTCTAGATAAGAAGGGGATTTCACTCCTCTGGCAGCAGACTCCTCAAGAAACTATTTAGAGAATGTTTAAAGAGTATTTTCAAATCTAGTGTTCTGAAATAATGACTTTTAAGAATTGGATATTTTATTAGTAAGCTGAAAATTAGCCTGGAGATAAGGAGATTTATTCTTGAATTACATTTAGAGAAACATGAAATGCCAAAAAACAGATCAAGAAGAATTCAAGTCTTACCGTCATATCATAAAAGGAAACAACTAGATGTACATAATATGGGTTTTCTTCAGTTTCATCAAATTCTTTTTTTATCCTTTTCGTATATTAAATACATGGCACCTACACACATGTTTCCAATACCTCTCAATTAAATTTTTCTAGAGATCATATTTTAGTCCGAGATTTGCCTCTAATTAGGATGTTTTGAAAATTATCTTAGACTGCAATATCTGAAGGAAATATCTCTATCTAAAGCTACAGATATAACCTTAAACCTATTCATTTCTTCATAATTCAGTCTGAAGACTTTATTTTCAATTAGAATTTATTTTATGTTTTCATAGCAATTCAAACAAAATAAAGTCTACAGATATAACTAGGTAACAGAAATAAAGAAGACAAAGAATTCATAAGGTAAAATTATGTAATAAATCTTCTGTTACCTTTTCACTGCATTTAGAAAACACTCCAAAGAATGAAGGTGGAAAAAATCCAGCTAAAATTTTAATTTTAAGAAAAATACACACTGTGTTCATTATAATACCTTATAATGATATTCATCTAGAATTCCAAAGCACTTGGCAAGCATTAATTAGTACATTATTAACATCACTAATGACTCACTGCTGCAGTGAAAGTTTCTTGAAAATTCCGAGAGTATTTCAAACATCCTAGTTATTTTAATGGCTGTTAGAGATACTCAATACCTTATAGAATTCTACAAAGCAATACATAGATCTGTTATGTACTGTAAACTGTCTTGGTAGTTTTTAAATCTTATGTCAGTACAATTTCAGTATTTCTACATATTTCTGTTATTTCTCAGTGTTTATTTAAAACTAAATTAAAAAACAAAGAACAAAAAACAAGAAAGAATAGACGTATTTTCCTCCATCTGTCTCCTAGTATCATTTTAGAGACAAACAAACATGATTATGAAGACTGGATCAAGGAAGGAATGAAAAATATTGCACAACGTACTTACAGGTACCATGTCTGAGACCTGGTGCAACTATAAAAGTATGCCAGTCTGCTAGATGAAACAAAAGTTCTTTAATCTCACTCATGAGAGAAAAAAGAAATCAAAATGCGTCATTTCTTTGCATTGCATCTGACAGCAATCCCAATTCAATCTGACAAACAAAATACATTGCAGAAACTTTATTAATGACCTTTGCTATTAGTGTCTCTGTTGTAAGACCTCCCAAATGTGAGAAAGTTTATTTTCTTTTAGTTTTCTTCTATATTGTGTTTTGTGAACAACAGTATTTTATTTAAAATTGCGGGTATATAAGCAATATTTTTCTCATTTCTGAAATATATTTTTTACTCTTACTTTCCCAATATATGCATGTTGGCATTTCTCTCACCTTTTCATCATAATACCATCATTAGATTATTCCCACTTTACATTAGAATTTACTCTGTACACAAATCTAATTTTCACCTTTGTCATACTGAATAACCATAAAATAAAAAAAATAAAATCTGAAACTGATCATATGCTGCATACCATTTGTCTGATGAAAGAGTCTCTCTCTATTTTGTGCCATACATTAATCATATTGTAACTACTGTTTGGTACTGAAAAGTAAGAAGTGAGTCTGCATAGATACGATCCCAGTTTACCAGTTTTAGTCACTATATGCCTTACCCATAGGTGGCTCATTAGCATGGTACAGTTACTACAACTTTTACAATACAAATGAATGGATAATGAAGGATTTGAAAATGCCCTTTGCATATTCAACAAGAAGATAATTGATCATGAATGTTGATTGTTCTTTATCAAGTCAAGGAACATAATGAGTGTGATAAGACAGGAGGATCAACTGCACCCTCAGTAGGTTCACAGATGACACCAAGTTGAGTGGTGCAGTCTATATGCTAGAGGGTAGGGATGCCCTGAGGAGAAGGATTTTGAAGTATCCACTGATAAGAAGCTCAACATGAGTTAGCAATATATGCTTGCAGCCCAGAAGGCCAACCGTATTCTGGTTGTATCAAGGGAAGCATGGTCAGCAAAACGAGGAAGGTGATTCTGCCCCCTCTACTCTGCTCTCATGAAATCTCACCTGGAGTACTGCACCCAGTTCTGGGGCCCCAGACACAAGAAGGACATTGAACTCCTGGAGCAGGTCCAGGGAAGGGCCTGATCAGAGGGCTGGAGTGGGGGCGGGCTGAGAGAGTTGAGGCTCTTCAGCTTAGATAACATTCCAGTGGGACATGGTAGCAGGTACTCCAGTACTTGAAGGGAGCCTACAGGTAAGATGGGGAGAGACTTCTTAGAAGGGGATGTAGCGACAGGATGAGGGGAAATGTTTTTAAACTGGAAGAGGTTAAATTTAGACTACATATTAGAAATAAATAATGTACTGCATTGGTGCTGAGACACTGGAACAGGTTGCCAAGAAGGGCTGTGAATGCCCCAACCCTGGAGGCATTCAAGACCTGATGGGGCTTTCATTGAGCAACCTGATGTAGTGGGAAGTGTCCTTGCCTATAGCAGGAAGGTTAGAACTAGATGATCATTTAGTTTAAGATCATCTTAAACATCTCTTCCAACAGAAACCTTCCCATGTGTCACACTCCAATATAAAGGAGGGAAACGAGGTTCTTTATATGTATATGTATATCTGATGGCGAGATTAAAACACAGCGGGTCAAATGTTAGCCCAACCAGTTTATTACAATTACTAGTTGCTTAGGGATATGGGGAAAGGAAGGTGGGCGATAGAAAAGAGATGAAAAAGCAAGGAGACTTGGTGGAAAGCAAGAGAGAGAGAGAGAGATAGAGCATCACCACCGTGGATCCAGCGAGGTCCGTAGTCCATTGATCTCAGGAACTCATCTGGTCACTGCGGGGGATGGGAGAAAGCCAGGAAGTTTCGCAGCAAGCAGGCACCGTGTGTGTGTGTGTGTATGAGGGGGGTTCTTCCAAAGAGGTTTTTCCCTCAGGGAAGTTTCTTCTTCAAAGTCTTTGGTTTAGTGGTGCCGAGAAAACCGATTGAGCAACTCGACACACCAATGAGTTATGTCAGGCAGATATTCCCTCCGTTACAGTGCTGGGTACATAGGGGATCGCTCCACCAAACATGCACACAAAAGAGAGAAACAAATACACATTTAAAGTTATAGCACATACACATTCATCACATTCCAAACTCTGGTTATCAAGGGGATTAAACCTACAGGTCAATTTTGCTGTAAATTTTCAAACCTTGAAGTGGAAGAGCTCCTCACCATTCCTGTGGGTGTTTTGTTTCAAGAGAGATATCTGTTTGGTTATCTTATTGGGACAACAGCATGTCTGTCCTGCTTTCTTGTCGACAAGTTTAGCTACCTCCATGTTCTTGTATTAGTTTGATTTATGCTCACCCCTATTTCTAAGTTTTGTTCTCTGTTTATGTAACACATCTGACCCAACAGATAAATCAGCAGGGAGTAGCACCTTCAGTGCCATGTACAAGTATTATCATCCTTTGCAGTGATCAGCGTCTCCAAGCCATACCCTGAAAAAGACTACTTGCCCCTATTTCTGCTTATCTTTACAACCATAAACAGAGACACTGAGATGTCACGACAACCATCTAGATGAT
The DNA here is from genome assembly GCA_013399175.1 of Odontophorus gujanensis. NCBI lineage: Eukaryota > Metazoa > Chordata > Aves > Galliformes > Odontophoridae > Odontophorus > Odontophorus gujanensis. Next base: position 24,805 of record VXAB01002103.1, read on the forward strand.
TTGCAGTAGTCAACTGGAGTCTTGTAACCAGAAAGGCCTTGAGAAACAATCTTTGAGACAAAAAATGTAAAAGCAGTTTCTGTCCTTCACAGTGAGTGAGAACACAGACTCTCCTCTAAAGCTGTAATATCAACACTGTTTTACCTATATATTAATATTCTGTTCATGAAGTTTAATTAACAACAAATCCAGCTAAAGAACTATTAATTGCTACCAATTGTTATTATTTGTCACAAGGTTTCCAAATTATTCTGTTTGGCTGGAAGCTAATGTCTTACTTGATAGTTAGCTGAGGAATACATTTTTATTCATATACACCAAGAGTAAAAAAAAAGAAAAAAAAAGACAATGTTTATTTGCAATCAAGGTTTAGTTTTGATGAAAGATATTTGTTTCAGATATTGCAAAGATTTTGCTGCATAATTTAAAAAACAGAAATTTCTGATGGTGTGTCCTGAAAGGGGTGAGGGCATTATTCATTATTATAATTGTCTATGGTATTTGTCATTTCTTTTCATTTTAATACTGAAGATAAATTTCTCTTATGCAAATCATAAAACTTTATCTCCTATCCCATCTTGAGTGCATCAGTTACATAAAGAGGAATTGCTATATCAGGGTCTTTTTAGTTCTGTATTGGATCATGCTGCTGTCTTTCATTTCATGCAATAGTAACCACACTTGATGTTTTCCTAATTTATTTATCTATTTTTACATATATAGATTAGTTTCTGTGAAATTAACTCTTGGTCACTTTGGTAAGTTCAAAATTTAACTAATTACTATAAAGCTCTCAATTCAAATTGATTTTTCAATTCATTTTGCAAGTTCTCCTTTCACATTCATATCTCTTTCAGGGCACAGGGGTCTGTATGAATGTGATTTTGGCACATTTGATATAAATTTTTTCTGAAGGAAGATCTTCAGAGATTCCCCCAGCATGTGACTAATTCCTCCATACCTCTCCTTTATCTAGCATTTCCTGGAATCCTGTGGAATAATTGCTTAAGGTACAGCATTGTTAGCTGGAAATTAAGATACAGATCAGTCACAGGGGTATACAAGCAGAATGCAGCTCATGTGAAATTAAATGTTACAGAAGAGGGTTGAGAGTGTAGACTCCACAGCGAAGTTCTGTGATCCATAGTTGTTACCTAGGCAAACTTAAGTATTGGCAACATCAGGAGAATATGATATTCTGACTTGAAGAAGAATAATGCTGGGATGAGCAGGTGGTGCCAAACTGCTTACCTGCTACCCCTTGGACAAAAGTTTGTCATTTTTTTGGCATAATGCCATCCTTTACTGAATTACTCTCATTTTATGCTCATTATAACACCAGAAGATACCTCAATCCCAAAAGCTACCCACATCCAATGTACACACACCCATTCACTGAGGTTGTGCTTAGAACTTTTTTTATCCTATACCTTTAAATGTGAAGTGAGAGAATTTTACGCCAACCAGAACAAAGATATGTAATGACTAGAGTCACTCAAACTCCACCTGTAGAATAAGAAATAATGTAAAAATGTCTAAAGAGAAGGAGAATATTATGGAAGTAATCACTGCAGAAAAGTCAGACTTGGATCATCTCTGTCTCTTGGAATCAGTTGAAGGGCTGAACCTCTGATCCACTCCCCACAGGGACACCTACTTGGTAAGACTCACACACGTGGCTATACTGAGTGATTCCCTGGGAAACTTAGTAATTTCCATACAGCTTGTTTTTTAACTTAGTATGCTTGTGGCTAGGCTGTGTTATTGTTAGCTTTTTGCATACACTTTCCATTGTTTCTTGTTAAATTTACATGCTTTCCTGATAGAGAATTACCAGCAGTCTAAAAAACCTGCTCTCTGTTGTTAATGAACTGCACAGTTCAAATGATACAGCTGTGTGAGCTCTGTGTGGACACAGCCAAGGGGCTGTGTGTAAGCTCATGAAACACTGCTTGAATGTTATTTGTGAATTTGTAATTGTGATAGTTTGTATCTTGAACACTATTGGACCTATAGTACCAAACTGGCCATAACTCAGAATGTTTTCTTTAATGCAACAGATTCTCAGGTGGTCCCATGTCTCTGGTGCTACAAAAGCATTCAAGTTCTGCATCCTGCCTTTATTTTCAAATTTGAGATCCTCACAAACAGTTTCTCTGTAGTTCTGACCACCATGTTGTTCATTTGCACCTGTATTTTTATTATTATTTTTTAATA
>VXAB01002104.1:0-44655 GCA_013399175.1 Odontophorus gujanensis
AGAGAGTCCCGTGACCACAGACCACCACTATCTTTCCCTCTGAGCGTAAATACGTAAAATGCAAAGCATCTCAAAGTCCTCTGGGGAATGTAGTTCTTCTTCTCTTCTGAGACAGGTACACCCAGAACTATCGATGATCCACGGAGCTGGAGCATTAACTCTTTAACTCCCAATACACCACATGATGTTATGATGTGGAATATCAATAATACAACAAAAATCATAAAACCATAACACCTGCTTTCTTATCAACAAGTTTACCTGCCTCCACATTCTTGTATTGGTTTGATTTATGTCCACCCCCATTTCTAAGTTTAGTTCTCTGTTTGTATAACATATCTGGTCCAACAGATAAATCAGTAGGGAGTAGCACCTTGCTTGCCACGTACAAGTATTATCGCCTTTCATGGTGATCAGCTTCTCCAAGCTGTACCCCGAAAAAGACTACTTGCCCCTATTTCTGCTTTTCTTTACAACCATAAACAGAGACATTGAGGCACGACGACAACCATCAAGATGATTTGCAGTTGTCAATTAGAGTCTTGTAGCCAGAAAGGCCTTGCGAAGCAAGCTTTGAGACAACAAAAGTGAAAACAGTTTCTGTCCTTCACATGTGGCTTGGACATCAGGGCTGTATTTCAGAAAGCACAGAACAAGACTGTTGTTCCATTAAGAACTAACAGCTTCAATCTTGCTCACCAGGAACCATCTTGACTTGCTGTTTTCCCTGCTGGGCGCAGACAGGGTTGTCCTCTAGGGTGTGCTCAGGATCTGAAGAAAAATGTGTAGTAGGGAAGAAGTGTAAGAACTGCATAAACCTAGCAAATATTCATGATTTTTCACTTCAGCTGGATCTCTGCATCCACTCTGATGCAGCCAGGTGGAGCAGCACTGAGTTACAACTTGAAACAATCTCTTTCCCCCTGCAGAAATAAATGGGTTTTGACCAGGTACCTGAGAGCTGGGAAGGTCAGGAGCCAACCAGTCCTTAGAGCTACTGCTGCACAATGACCTGGAGGTGGGACTGTGCTCTCCTGTCCTCTCAGCTGCCTAGCAAATAACACAACTGTCATCTGTACAGCCACCGCTGCTCTTAGTGCTCCCAGCCAGCGGCATCTGTCTGGTCTCAGCTGCCAAAATACTCATGTGTGTGCAGTCCATGCAGGTGAATATCCTGTGACAGGAATGGAGCAAGGTGCTGATGTAGCCCGAGCACTCCCCAAGCTAATCCAGCATGTCTTTCTGTCAGCATGGTTGTTTTGCAAAGAGGCATGTCCTGCCTGGTGAGTCAGGGCATCCCCAGTGCATCAGCACTGGGCTGTGGTGGGAAGACCCTTGGCTGGGCCTGGCTGAAGCTGAAACAGCCTATCACAAGGTCATGTCCAGGTTGGATTTCTCTTTTTTCAGGGGAAATCTAGTCTGTTTTCTGCTTGGGAACAGACTCTGTTTTTTCCACCAGCAGCATCACTGTCTGAACCTGACTGAGATGTAGTCAGCAGAACCTTCCCCAGCTATTTCCTTTACTTGAAAATTTGGAATAAATGATATTCACTGAAGCTACATGATTAGAAAGATGGGAGCTCATCTGTCTTCCTTTCCTTATATCCATCCTTAGCTACATCCATGGCATCCTGATTCACCTTCCCTCCAGGCATGGTTCCCACTGTCACCAGAATCTGCTGCAGCTCCCCCTGATCACAGAGCAGCTCTGACTGGTTTATTGAGCTCCTCACTCACTCCAGGATGCAGTACCAGTATCTCCAAGTGCGGAAGACCATTGAAGTTTCAGCAATAGAGGCACTCATTCTTTCCCAGTGGAGGTCTTGGCACTTGACCCCAGTGTACACGGTTGTGTACCCCTCTCAAAGACACATCAATTTCCTGGCTTAACTTCTTTAACTTCTGACTGATTGAGACCTGAGAATTTTAAAGCTTCTGCTTTACGTTCCTCAGTGAAAACTTCATTTATTGAGCAAAATCGTTTAAGGCAAGAGAAACATCAAACAGGGCATTCCCAGTGCTCTTTCCTCCCTGTGCTGCAGTGCTGCCTGCAGAGCAATCCTTACTGACATCCCAGTGCGGGATCACTCAGACACATTTCCCTCTCCAAATGACCCCAGGCACTGCTCACCAATGCAGTGTGCAGCAGGATCCCTCAGAGAAGAGGTGCCTGTGTGTCAAAGCTCATTAACCTCCTGCTTATGGCCTTCAAATAAGCTGTCTGAGAGGTTGCAAACTACTTCTTTGCTACATGTTCCCACTTGTTGTTTCCCCCACTGCTTCTTTTTGGAGGCGGAGGCAGGCATCAAGCAGTCTGATGCTGTTTTCCAAGTGGAGGAAGAATGTCATTACCTCCCAAAGCAGGTTTGATGGGGGGACTAGAGGCAATGGGAGATACAGTACTCTCCCTGTTAACACTTCTTGGGGTCGGTCCCCAGGTGGGGTGGGAATTCCTGCAGCAGAGCTTGGCCACTATGAGCTGGGTGCCCCTGCAATGAGATGAACTGAGAAACCAGGGAAGGTTAAAATAGCAGCACCAGCAATCCTGTTCTTGGTGTTCACTTTCCTCTCTATGCTTTCTGAAACACTGGGGTGCCTGAGGTCATTGTTTTCAAGCTTTTCTTTCCAGTCTGGAGTCTCATTTACAAAGCAGTAGCTGGAGTTCAAAGTGATGCCTGGGAGCTAGGGGCACTGGAGTATTATGAAACTTAAAAATATTAGGAATCAGAGGACTGGAAAGGAAGTCGGCAACTCGTTACAAACTTTTGCTAAATTCAGGCCACTGAGACTGAGGTGTAAACATCCATATCTGATTGCTGCATCTATGTTTTAATTTTTAATCTTACCTGATTTATTTGAAGCAAGATACCAGGGAATGTGGGATACTGAAATGTGTAAGGCATGAACTAGGAGCAGATTGCTGCCACAGCTCTTGGAGAAGCCAGAAACTATGGAATCCTAGAATCATTAAGGTTGGAAAAGACCACTAAGATCATCCAATCCAGCCATTAGTCCATTCCACCATACCCACTAACCATGTCTCTCTGTACTACATCTACTCTTTCCTTGAACACCTCTAGAGACAGTGACCGCACCACCTTCCTGGGCATGAGGTTCAAGAGGAAAAGGCTGCTCCTCTTGTTTGGGAACACAAGGGGACATCCTTTACATGTGAAGCCAAGAATTCATTTGTTGGTCCATTTTGCAGTTTGAACAGTGTAACTAGCATTCAACAAATTACTGTTATTGTTAGTTCATTACAATTCTACCAAGGCTCACAGTCTAAACTGTCTTCTTAAACCAAATGTCAGTTAAAATTTAGTCTCTGATACTGCCTCCCCTATCTTTACAGGAGCTTTGTTCATCCTCCCCTGAGCACTCTCAGCATCCTCCGTTGGGAAGATTGTGATATTAATGATGGGGGAAATTGCAATGTTAACGATGGGCTTTCTTCTTCCTCTTTGCCAGAAACTTGAAGTTCCTGTTGTCTTTTCTGTCCTGGTCTGCTTTCATTTGTTTTCATGCATTTTCTTTATACATTTTCTTCTTTCCACTGATCTACAAGGGAGAGGAAAGAGTGAAATTTGGATGAAGTGTGCTCTTACAACATTGTGATTTTGCCATTTAATAACAGATCATCAGCCACAACCTTACGTAAAGCCCAAAAAGGGGTTGAAGGATACAATCCAAAATCTTGGAGTTTTTTTTTCAAATAATTTTAGTAAGCAAATGAGCAAACAAACAAACAAACAAAAAACCACCACATTATTTTCTTTTCCAATTCCAGCCCAAGGAGAGCAGTATCTGTTTTCTTCGCAGACTCAAAATCACCACTTTTTATAGCAGATCATTTTCAGGAAGGCGACGATTGAATGGAGTGAAAAGAGGCTGCTGTTAACAGTACTATTCCTCACCCAATTCTCGCCCCCAGGAGGGTGCCACAGGGAGAAGTCTCAAAACTATCAGCATAAATGAACATAGAGATAATACTGAGTAAATACTGAAGAACACTGTGGAATCTCCTCTGACAAAGCTCTTGGTTTGATTTCTTCTGATCAGCTTAGCTACTATTTGCAAGTTTTCAGCCAGACATCAGCTATCTGTCAAAGCTTTCACAAATCCTATGATGCTTATCACAAGTGGATTGGTACCTGAGGACAGGGAACAGCTATTTTTAGTTGCCACACATTGTTCTCGAGATTATGTAGTGTCATTCGCCAACCGAGAGCCGGGAGGATTTGAAGTGACGTCGAGCAGCAGCCAGGCTTCTGAGAGCAGAAGTGTATCGTGAGCAGCTCTGCCACTCTATAGGATGGGCACAGCTCCTTCTGGCTCCTTGACAATGGGAAGCAATACATCCAAAGAGAAAGAGAAGACGTCTCACTGATGCTGTGATAAACTTGATTGACTTTAACTGCTCTAAATTTGGAAGGAAATGCTAGAAAAATTTAGTTGCGGATAATTTTTGTCCAGGGATGTGATGGAATCATCATCCTTGGAGGTGTTCAAGAAATGTGGGCATGTGGCACTGAGGGAAATGGTCAGTGGGCAATATTGTAGGTAGCTGAACAGTTGGACTGGCTAATCATGGAGGGCTTTTCCAGCCTTAATTATTTCTAAAGCTGAGAATGAATTTATTTCTATCATTTAATTTCTAGCCTTGGGTTTCCTAAGTTTCACTCTGATTAAGGATTTTAACTAAATGAGATAGTCCCACATCTCCAGAGCAATAAATTGTTCCCAGAATTTAGGCAGAAGTTACCAGTACCTCTCTCACAGGAAGATGAAATTCTCGTGTTTTATAGAAGTATCACCTCATGTGACCTTTCATCTATCTTCAAACCTCCCACCAAAGACACCTTTTCTCAGTTCTATGTGATAACCTCATGCTTGTCTGAGACGGGTTGATTGTAATAGAAAAACATCTGAGATGTGGATCAAAATGTGTGATCAAAATGTCTTCTTTGCTTGGCTGACTTAAACAAGTTGCAGAGGGTCAGAACCTCTAATAGCTGTGTTAGGCTGAGCTGGCCTTCATGAAGAGTGAAGGATTGTTTACGCCCCTAGAAATGCAACATCTATGGGTTTGTGTGTGTGTTTGAGTTGGGTAGGTATATAAAAACATAAAAACAAGTGCCAGAGAGAACAAAACACTTAAACTGATTTAGAGCAGGAAAAACACAAGATGGCACAAGTAGCATTTCAAGGATGCTCTGTGAAGTTGAGAAACGAATAATTCGTGCACTGCCTTAAAGCCACAGCCCCTAACTGGAGAATACTGAACAGTACAATTGCACTATAAATTGCTGTGCTTGCCCAAGAAAGGTCCCCATGCGGTAGCATATCAGGGTGTCAGCCAGCCATAGGATGCCTCCTAAACATGTCTGCATAGATTGTGTTATTTTATGGATCTCTGGAAGCCATTTGCTATCAGAAGATGCTGCCACAGGTGGCTTCTGGGCCTGAATCTTCTTTGCAGTTCACTGTGTTCCTGCACTCATATGCTATGATCAACAGAGATTCACCTAAATAGGTGGACATAGGATTCCTATCAAGAAACATAATGTGCACTGGTCAGCGGCTGCTGCTGGTGTTTTTTGGTGTTAAATTGTGACTGGGTGGAATAGGGAGATAAATGCTTTGGATGTAGAGAGTTTACAAGGAATCTTGGTCCATGGTAATGACTGCCTCATGATGTTAAGTCACCTTGTGCCAACAATTGGCTGTGCGGGATCCCTACCAAAGTCATCAGAAGCTTAACAAGACTTGGTACTGCGCAAAATCCAAAGCTACCACAGTCTCACAACATGCCCCCAGCAGCTGCATCAAGTTCATCTCTGTGCTCCACAGAGCTTGATAATGGAATCATAGAATTGTAGCACCACAGAGTCACAGGTTTGGGTTGGAAGGGACTTTAAACCCCTTGCTGTGGTCAGGGTTGCCAACCACAAAATCAGGCACCAGATTAGACTGCCCAGGGCTCCATCCAACCTTGGCCTTGAAGACCTCCAGGGATTGGGCACCTGTGCAAAACACAAAATACACAAAAACACTGTGTATTTACTTGGATACTTAATAGAAAAGACACTACAGACTTAATTACAGATCCTTCTGACTTACAGAAACACAACAGTACTCAGGGCTACTGTTACCTGAATGGACCTCTTTGTAATGATCTTACTTTGAAACTATGCACAACCTTTGAGGTCTTGTTTTCCCCCAACGTTGCTCTGAAGCTTCCCTAATTGCTTCTTTGGAGCAGTGCACAGTGCTGCTCGGAGCCAATGGAGCAGCGCTGAAGCAGCCTTTTTCCAAAAGCCCAAGCTCAGCAATGCCTAGGTGTGCAGGGTACTAATGAGGTTGATAGCCCAATCATGGAGATGCTGAATAATAATCGGTTTCTTCTGCAAGGACCACAGCACATTTCCAATTTCTGGCAGCTCCCAGCCTCCCACCTGGAAAATCCTCCCTGAAAGGGCAGCCCTCGGCCCCCCAGCTCTGCATCGGTGAGTATCATGGGGCCACTGCTCACAGGGAGATGGGAAAATGTCAGCACAGATGGAGATTAAGCCATCTTCACCTAACGTCAAAACTACCATCTGCTTCACTCCTGCACAGCTTTAATCAGATTTTCTCAACAAGAAAACATATCAGACCATTCAGTTATATTTTTTTGCAGCTGTTATTCCACTCCTTTTCTCCATTCCCCTGCCACTTCTTGTCTTTTCTGGAACTGGAGGATGCATCTCTTTTGTTAGACCACGAACAGTGGCCCTTTCAGGACAAGACCACTTTGACCTCATGCGTTTGGCACACTACAAACAGTGGAAAGGAATAATAAGGTGCTTGCTGAAGTTGAAGCCTATAGCACATTACTTGAAATTTTAGTAAGAAATTTGTTTCAGAGTATAGATGGGCAAACCAAAGCAGAAGTACTAGGGACCCCAATATGTTGAAGGCTAAATTTGCTGCTTTTATATACAGGATGAATCATTTAAAGCAATGCTGTGTTTTATGCAGGGACAAGTGCACATTAACCTTATGTGTGCAGAGCCTAAAAGACAAGCAACATGGAGGAGACCATTATTTTAAGTACTGAAAGTACTGAAAGCTTAGTCTATACAGTAACTTTCCCATTTTGATAGTAATCTGTCAATCTCCACCTATAATTTTCTAACCAGTTTTGAAATTGCCCAATAATATATTCATCTAGATGGTATTTTTCTATCTCACGAAAGTGTCATGGGAGCCAGTGTCAAAAACCTTTCTAAAATCAAGATCTATGGCATGGGCTGTTTCTTCTCTGTCCACAAGGCTTTTTGCACTGTCATAAATGGAAATTAGATTGGCTTGACGTATTTGTTCTTGACAAATCCATACAGACAGTTATTCATCTCTTCTTCGAGCTCACAGATTCTCTATTTGATTATCACAAGACTCTGAGATCGTCCTACCTTTTCAAATCCACTAAATTCTATTGTTTCCCAAACACAACCATAGAAATCCCAGTCCAAGTTCCTGCAGCCCACAGACAGAGCTCTCCTCCATCACCATTTATAAAATTGGAATTTGAGGTCATTCTCTGTATCCTGAGTGTATCATCATTTGCTCCTTGCACAACACCCCATAATTTCTAAAATGTGCATTATTTCAGGTTGTTTTTTGTAGCCTTGCTCTGAATCTGTCTGTGGACTGGCTTTGCTTCAGGCTTGTCTGCTCTCACCAGTGTGAGGGGGAGAAGCTGAGATGTCACAGTACTAGCATGAGATGGAGGATTGGTCAAGAATTTTTCAGGACCTTAAGATCAGTCACACTGATGGGGTTGGACAAGCCCTCATTGCCAGCCTATGTGACACTGTGTAGTACTAATGAGCTCTTAAATCCTCTTCATACTTCAAATCCAAGGAAGATACATATGATTTGTCTTACGGGACAAATGCAGCTCTGAAGTTTCTGAAAATGCAAGGACCACGTGTGATGCAGCTAATTCCTTATATTACAAGCACACCAGCTTCTCAGTTACTGCAAAAGTTGTACTGATGTACCTGTTTTACTTCATACATGATCTTTCCTGCAGGTTGTACGAGCAATCCCAGCAGATTCAGTCTTCAGTCCACTGCTTGTTGGTATATGCCTTGACCTACCTGAACACGCCAAATACATTCTGCTCTCCATAAATCATCAATGTATTTCCAGGAGAGAATACAGTGCATAGTGTTTCCCAGGACCTGCTGACTCTTTGCTTGGATTCTCTTCCTTCTTAAGTGGTGGGAGTGGGAAATTTGGAGGCAAAAGTTCCTACTTCATGTTTTCTGTAGGGGCAGCTCAGTGAGAAGTTGTGATATCTCTGGTCAGGAGGTCCTAAATTTGCTATACACTGAACCACGGGTCATTGTAGGGTATTTGTGTATGGGTCTCATTGTATACAGAGCCCTCTGTGAAACCCAACTTTTCTGGAACTGCTGTCACAGCTGCGTCTTTGATGCTGGTGAAGGAATTCTGAGGCCTTTTTTACCTAAAATAAAAATATAAAGACTGTCAGATATCATTAATTTGTCAGAAATAATAATTTTTCTCTTCTGCAGCAGGTAAGATTGATGAGTTCTAAATATCTTTTATCTGATAAACTAAGCAGCATGTCTCTGTCTATAAATTCCCTTTAGCTTGAACAGAAAGAACAAGTATTTAGAACTTTTGGTATAAAAGAGCATTCCTTGGACACTGTTCAGTTCCTTTGTCCATCATTTTCTCCCAGTCAAGCAATAACCACATTAATCATGATCACTTACAGGGCTGTCTTAAGCACAGTGAGAATTCACAGAACTCATTCCCCTCTGCTGCAAACTGTTTCAGTGAGAGAAGAATCCTAATAATGCATAGCTCTTATGTATAGAATTAGTGGTTCAATTAGGAGATAGAAGGAATCATTTTCATTATGAGGAGGAAAGGAAACATTTGATTTTGCAAGGGAAAAATGCAAAAAACTAGTAGCAGCAGTGAGGGAAGGGATATTTGCAAATAGAAAGAAGTGTTCAAATAGCAACTATCACCGTATTCAAGAATCCCTTGAAAACTGATTACCTGCATTGACCTATATTGAAGCTATTGACAAAGATAAGCAGGGACAGACTGTAGTCAGTTCTGATTCACTTCTAATAGTTTGAATTAGATGGACCAAACGAGCTGGAATTATTCATTAAATCAGCAATATCTGCTCGTCTCTGGCTTTAATGCTTGATTAATTCTGACAGCCAAAGGACTTAAAGCTGCCCCTGTCCACAGCCATGCAGCAGGCTGGTAGCGTGTCTGTGTGCTGTGCAGAGACCTCGTGCCATTGCCATCTGTTGAGAAACCGGGATGGGATTTCAGTGCCATGGGTTCTGCTTCTGAGCAGGGGCTGCCATGGGAGTGCTGGCACGTGAGGGCTTTGCAGGCTTAGCTGGTAGCAGATGTCTGCATGAACGCAAAACAGAGCTTCAGCAAGTGCATGGAAATGGTGCTTGTGCTTACAGCTCAGGTTGCTCTGTTGTTTCACCTAAAATGTTTGTAGGTGAGCACCAATTCGGATTTCAGAGCTATTAAGTGTAGAGGGTTTGGGCTTCCAGGTTTGGTTTGGTCATAAATTAGACCCACAGTGCTAGGCATTAAAGGGCTTTTGCAGCTCAGCAATTACAATGCTTTGGGTTCTTGAGATCTTTTGAGTCAGACCCTAAAACAAAGCTGAAGGTGTGAAATCGTGCTGAAGCTAAAGGAAACCAGATGACGAGAGGCAGGCAGAAAGACACTTGGTCCATGTTCAAACTGTGAGGTGAGTGGGTTGTTGTAGGAAAATGTGAATGCACTTCACTGGTAGCACGTTGAGGAGCATTTGTGATAATACCAGGTTCAACTTGATACCCCTAGTGGGGAATACTGATCTTAGCAAATCATGTGTAATGAGTGAGAGCCCTGGCAATGACCTGCGTGGTACTGGTTGCCTGCACCCCTGCTAGTGAGGGAGAAGTAACAGAGGGTGATAGCAGCATCCTTTTCATATCCAGAGGAAGCATTTGCGTTCTGTTTGTAGAGATCAAATGCATCAACTGGCTGAAGAAAGTGGCTTTCAGATGTGTTTAACGTGGTCTACTTTTGCTCTCTGTAAAATCAATGGCAATACTCCAGTTTGTTAGGTAACGGGAAACTAGCTGGGCTGTGTCGAATGCTTTCACCCCCTCCCTTCTCTTTAGCTATAAATTACAATCAGAAAGGACTCTGTTACAGTGGCGTGCAGCCTGTGAGGTCCATCCCCCTAGACAGCCTTCCTCCAAGGCATTAGATGAGAAAGTTAGACCAAAAACCATTATTACAGCTTAGATATGACTTTATCAAGTAAAATCTCTATTACTTTCTTGATGATCAGACAGTTTCCTGCCCCTGAAAGTCAAACTTTCCTAACAAATAATTTCAGTCTGTCTCTTTGAGCTGTCAAGTATCTGAAAACCCAAGGAAAATCTCGGCTCTTCAGTGCTGTTGAAAAGCAAACTCGTTAATGCACTCTTCTCCTCTTCCAAAAATGAAAAAATATAATGCAAGAGAATTGGAAACAATATCATTCTTCAGCATAAACTGTGGATTACAGTTCAGAAAGGAAAGAGAAAGGAGGGGAGCAAAGTGTTATTTAAATTTGTGTCATGTGTCATTTTTCTCTTGGTATTAAATTCAAAGGAAAACAAAGTCTGCTCTAATCAGAAGCGATTGTTATGGAGGGTACATTTATAAAGCACAATGAATATAAATGGCCCAGTTTTCCTTGAGCAGGGTGGAAGGAAAATACTGTTAAAAATAGTTTCTTGGAGGCTTTGGCAATATACCTTATCCTGAGGACCTGTTGAACCCAAACCAGCAGAGCTCAGGTGTGCAGAGAAGGGCCCCTGATTTGCAATCCAGAGCCGAGGAGGACTTTTTAGGCAATGTTTCCATTAAAATCACTTACCAAGGTCCCAGTAGCACTATTTATGCTCTCAGAACGACCGACAGATATGGATAATGGACTGTCTGACCATGCAGACTGAGACAAGCTGTGGGGCTCAGCTCTTGGTGCTGGGAGGAGATCAGGATGCTCACATCGGGTGTCTCAGATGTCAGGGTCAGCCTGGTGCCCTGGGGGATGCCTAGGGAAATGTGGCTCAAGATCAGACTGATGTTTGGACCACATGGCCATACACAACTTCTTTTCTCCAAGAGCACAGGCTCTTCCTTCTGTCCTGCACAGGAGCAGCTGGTGGTGTTGGTTGGAGTCCTTCTGGGCAGCCAGGCAGTGACACAGGTCTAGATCAGCCCCCTGCTCCAACATCTCTGTGCTGAATGCCTTGTGTCAGTGAGAAGTGATATGTCTGGATGAGGGAAATACAGCTCCTCAGTGCTCCATAGTATCACCAGGCACTGTTGATGTGGGTGCCCCAGCTGAACCCAGGAGGGCAGCGTGCCCTGCAGAGTGCTCAGTGTGCTCAGCACCTGCAGGCATCCTGCTGCCCTGGGAATGGCATTCTCTGCTTCTTGCACTGCCCTGGAATCCCAATCCAGCCATTTCCAGCTCTTCTTTCTCACAGAAGGGAGAAGTTTTAGTCCAAAATTTGTTCCTTGGAAGAAATGAGTTCCTTCTAGTCCAAATGAGTTCCTTGGAAGAGCACGGAAGCAAACCCTGCTCAGTGAGCCAAGGGAGATGAAATACCTGACAGTGAGAGCTTGGGGAGACCTTGGGGAGTCCCCAGGAACCAGAACCTGACCATGTGAGGTGTGGGCAGAGCAGGAGCACTCAAGCAGCCTGTCTGTGTCCCTGCTTCCACAAGCTGTCACCAAAGGAGAGTGTCACCAGTACTGTGTTTCGAGCTGGGCTGAGAAAACAAAAGCGTGTTAATCGGGGACAATCTTCTCTCTGTTTCCCAAATCACTGGCTATCATCACATTGACTTAATTAATTGTTAACATCTATGTAATTAAGCAGTAACATAAATGATTCCCTCTTGGTGCTGATGAAGATAATGAATAACAATCATGGCTGCTTTGTTTCACAGCACTAATCTGTTTTGAAATATACATTGATTTTATTTTGATTAGGACTGATAAACCTAGTTTCTACTCTGCAAATAAACCTCTCTGATTTAAGCAAATTGCTGTTGGCATTTACATTATGATAATCAGCTCAGGATCCATCTGATCGGCTGCTTTCTAACTGTGTGTCATTTGCTTACTTCCTAGTCCACTATAATTATGATGTTGCACTTCGGCATATCTAATTATGGCCTGCTTTCTTCTTTGCTCTGCAATGCACATTTCCCCATCACTGTCATTACCCACAAAGTACTGTGTGTCTCAGCAAGCCTCATGTTGGTTCCTGCAAGTTAAATTTCCACCAGTTGTTCTGATAGTCTCCAGGCAAGAATTTCCCCAGCAAAAACCAGCTTCAGGGTGCTGGCCAGAATGGAAATTCGTGAAGACTCCAACTGGCTAAGTTTGTCACACTGTTTTTAGGGCAGAGTGCGTATCTGGCAACACTTTTTCATCTCAGTATTGAACTCTTCATTTAAATTATTCACAACATTTGGTTCTGGCATTTTCAAAACGACACTTCTTCCTGTTTGAAATTACTTCTTTCTTTTGATTCAGTGTTTATTTTGGTATTTTTTTAGAGGTGAAGCACATCATCTTCAGCAATTCTGTTTTCACATTTTCCATTTCAAATGATCATAAAAGACCTGTTCTGCTTTTGAACTGGAAAGCAGGTTATGTGCAGAGCAGCCCAGGAATCGCAGAATCATTAAATCTGGAAGACCACCACCATCGTTTGGTACAAACCATGCCTGTGGCCACTCTAGACCACGTCCCATAGTGTCACATCTGTCCTTATCCTGAACACCTCCAGGGATGGTGACTGCACCACCTCCCTGGGCAGCCTGTCCCACTGCTCTTTCAGAGAAAAAATGTTACCTAACATCCAACCTGAAACTCCCCTGGCTGTGTCTGGGCCCAGGAATGTGGCTGGAGAGGCACAGAGCAACAGCAGGGTAGTCATGTTTGGGCTCCATTAGCTCTTGTTGAGTCCAATGCCATGCTGTAAGCATGGACACTACCTTGACTTGGTGCTGATGTCCTCAGGGTGTCTTCTGAATGCCACAGTGAAATGCAGTAATCTAAGGAGGAGAACTCAATAGCTGTGGAAAATTGACCCTGAGGTCAGGCACAAAGAGTTACCTTACCCAGCATCATGCAAGGGGAGTTGCAGCCATAAAGAAACCAAGCACCCAGAGCAGAAAGGCCACAAGAACAGTCATCACTTCACAGGCATTCATGCCTTAGCTGGACCACCTGAGCACAGACAAGAGCATCTTCATCAGTAAGTGGGAGGACTGGGTTCTGCCAAGCTATGTCAGATTTCTAGAGTTTTTTCTGTGGTCTCAGGTGAATTCCACAAACATTGTCAGAACAGCACCCCACCAAAAGGAGACTGAATCTTGGACTTAAGGATGTGGTGTTTCAACTCTAAATCAAAAAACCTGTAATTATTTTTTGAAATGAGATCAGCCTTCTAGTCTTTATTGCCACCTTGTTTCTGCAGGGAACAAGATTAGACTCCTTTCTTTCTGAGGTGGGCTCCTGGTGAATTCCAGTGTTTGAGAACCAAGCATCCCACCTGATCTAGAGCTGTATCATGACATATGCTCAGTTGGGACAAGATGGGAAACAAGATGTGCTTTTTTCTCAACATCATCATCGTGCAGACCCACCAGTAGACCCAGAGTACTGAGAGAGTTTTAGAACCAAAACATCACCACCGTTTTCATTGTTCCGCTCTGGAAACTGCGACACCACCCAAAACTGGTGCTGGTATCCCATTTCTTTCCTCAAAGTGCTGTCCGGAGAGAAGCATGCAGTCAGAGGAAGAATGGCTTCCACCCACTTAAATGCACCCACCATATCACAAGGAAGAACGTGTCAGACACTGTGATCAAAGTGAGCAGCAGTCAGACGGGATGGTCGCTCGAGCAGAAAGCTGAGTTCTATAATTTGAATCATTCATGGCCTGGGGCATGCAGAAGCAAGCGTAACGTGGAGCGAGGGGCATCACAAAGAGGCTTTGAAAAATGCAAAGCCAAACGGCAAACATTCAAGGAAATCTGAACCTTCACTTCAAAGCATTTAAGTTGGTGTTAAAGGGTTATTTCTAGAAAGGTTTCCATTCTGCTGCCTGTTGTGCACAATTTTTGTTTAACTCCACTTCCCTCTCAGACGCAATTTTTGATTTCATGCTTGAGCTCTGCTGGTGGTTCTGGGAGAAGATGTGTTGTGTCTGTGAACAAATGATAGCACGAGGTACTGCCGGACTTGTAAGGGTGCTACAAACACACCAGCCAGGCTGATGTGTCCTGAGGCTGCCGCTGTGTTCTTCCAAAACCTGCAGCACTTCCACAAGTGAGGCTTGAGGGGAAGCTGTGGGAACAACCAGCACATCTGAGGGCAGGAAATCTCAGCATCTCTGCCCAAGCTGATGGCAGCCGGACAGCAGCAATGCCAGCCAGGAGCTGCCCAGAACTGGGGCAGGGCAGCTGAGGTCTGCCTGCAGTTACCTACATAGCTATGCAACGAGACAGGAAAAGGGAAAGGGCAGGAAATATAAGGAGTTCTCATAGGAATGCCTATGACCTGAATAAAATTTAGCTGCCTGTTTGTGTGATGAGTGCTTAGCCCCAGCAGTTGGAAGGGCTGGCATGTGATGCACATTTATGACACTCTTTCTGTAACTCCTTTTACACTGACAGACAGCACTCGTTTGTTACAGTGGTGGGTTCCTGGCATGCAGAACACAAACCCTCCCCACAAACCACCTGAGAAGGAGTCAGCCTTACAGGGTGATCCCCCAGGACCACACTTGAAGTGCTGGGAGATCTGCTTCTCATCTTCCCCACATTTCATCAGCACTCTGCCCGTCTCCCAAATGCATTTCTAATTGCTGTGCCAATTCATGCTCCATCTGCAGATGTGGTTGGAAAAGCCCAGGAGGTCTGTGCTTCAGAGAGGAGTGCTGTACTGTACTAATGTTTGCAGAATCACAGAATCAATCACAGAATCACAGGGGTTGGAAGGGACCTCAAGAGAGCATTGAGTCCAAACCCCTGCTGAAATAGTACCTTGCAATAGGTCACTCAGGTTGGCATCCAATTGAGTCTTGAATATCTCCACGGGAGACTCCATGGCCTCTTTGGGCAGCCTGTTCCAGTGCTCCATCACCCTGATCATACGGAAACTGTTCCTTGTGTAATTACGGAACATCTTATGTTCAAGTTTTAGGCCATTGCGACTGTGAGTAAAGAGACCATCATCTACCTCAGCTCAAGTTCTGACTGCCTAAATACTGAGAGGACACAGAGAACTCGGGTCCTCCTTCAAAAGCAAAGGAGCACACGCTGCTTCCCAGGAGCACAGCTGAGGATACCAGCCACTGTCCAGAAATGAATGATGATTCTCTTTATTTGCTCACTGGGCAGCTGCGCTCCTGTATCATGGTCACTGTGCAAACAGCTGGGTGGGCAACATGTTTGAGTACAACCCTGGCTGAGCAAAGCCCACCTCAGCCCATCAGCAGCATGAATTCCTCCTCTCCAGAGCAACAACACCTCATCAGCAGTTTCTGCCATGCGGCTGTGCCTCAGATGTGATGGGTTCCTACCTAGCTCTGAAGCAAGCACAGTGCCCCAGAGCACTGCCTGGGGCATCATTCAACACCGTAGAGTCAAATGTAAAGCCCCTCCTGCCAGGCAAATTTATCTGCACTGTGCTTTTGGGTGAGGAGGATCCAGTAGGAAATCACCAATGGCTTTGAGAAGCCACAGCTTTCCTGGGGAAGCAGCCCGTGTCCCTAGGAAGACCAGTTCCCCCATCGAGGCAGCACTGCTACTTTCTGGGCATTACATAACTGTCACCATGCAGTTCAACTCCTGCAACTTCACAGACTCTGAAAGCCACCACCACCACCGCTCTGTTCCTTGCAGGTCCCAACCCATCCCATACCAAATGATGGATGTTTGGATGTGGAGAGAGTTTTGAGCACCATCCCAAATCCCATGGCCTGGGCCACATCTCCCATCACTGGAGGTGTGATGAGGACCTTCTTGCATGTTCAGCTGGCTCCAGTTCTGCAGAACCAACCAGCATCACTTTAGTCTGTGCTATCTCCCTCTGATGAGAGCCTAGACTGCTCTAGTCTTTTCTGCCCAGTGGTTGTCTGTGAGTGCCCCATGTGATTGGTCTGGGAATAGAAGCCGAGGGTATATTCTGGTCAACAAGGAGTCAGGCCTTCCTCATCTCAAAATGCTGCTGCTCCCTGTGTCCTTTGTCACACAGGACAATCTCCCAAGTACACTCTGTTTTACCAGATGCTGCCTGTTGCATTAGCAATATGGTTATGTTGCAAAGGAATTACTGGAGAATGCAGATTTCTGAACCACACAAGGAAATGAGGTAAGAAATGAATCCTCCAAGTCCAGTCTGAGCAGAGAGGGTGGGACCAGGTCCAGTTCTACCATTCCCTGGTTGGAAGCTCTTAGCTTAAAGCATGATCCTCCTTTACATTGATGCCTGCTACTGAATACTGATGCTGCTACTTCTGATGCCTGCTACTTCTCTCAGATGAGCACGATGACTGCTGCAACTCCAGACATGATATTCCTGCAGAAGTCAGGCTCTTGCTACCATATGTAGGCTACAAGTCACACAAAAGGTCCTGAGCAAAATGGCATACACAAACCCAAAGTGAAATTCATGAGCTGAGAGGAAACCCTCAAGGCTGTCAGGAGGCACTGCCCAGGGAATAGAGGACACAGCACACTAACACTGCGGGTCAGAAATTGCAAGGATGGGCAGGATGGTCCCAAGGAAATGATGTGACTTGGAGCTGGGTGCCTCCTGCTTTGATAGGTTTCACCGAGGCACAGCCTTCTGCACATTGCTCCATCTCACAGGGACAGAAACATTTGTCTTTGTCCCGGGGTGCTCCTGGGGATGCTGAAACAGCCAATGGGACAGTGACTCTGTTGATGGGATCCATCCACCTCTGGTCTCTGTGAGCCACAGGCAGTTAAAATATGTCCCCTGAAACAAAAGAACTATTTTTTTTGCAGAACTATTCTGCCACTTTGCTGATCTTTCAGCCTTGTTCATTACGGCTGCGTGGTGCCATTGCTGCCCAACCTCTGCTTGTCTTTCTGCCTAGAGTGGGGCTGGGAGGGAACCAGCACCCAGTTCTTGTTCTGCTTTGCAACACATGGATGCAAGTACCAAAGGAGAATTTCAGCACCTTTGGCTTTTCCCCTCCTTTCTTGCTTGCCTGTCTGCAGCACATTTGGGGACATGGTACTGAATTTTGTCCATGGCCCCCAAGGCAGCATGAAATGCATAGCCATGTGCACAGCAACACAAAGTCCAAGCATCCCCAAGCTGGAAGACAGCAGCTGCTGAATGCAGCTTGTGCAGACACTGCCCGTGATAGAAAGAGGCATTGGTGACAATGACATTCTCTATGAGTTCATGGGAAATGGGTTTATCTTCTCATGGTCCGGTGTAAGGAAACCTGTGTCACTATGTGCACCCAACTCTTCTGTTTGTGTTCTTACTCTGGCTTCCATTGTCTGAGGTCACCTGCCCATTAATCTCTGTCCAAACAACATTTTTTCCCCGTGCAAGCACTGAGCTTGAGGACCACTGCCTGCTGGGGTGATTTGAAGAGAGATGAAAAAGTGATGAGAGCAGACGAGAACTGGCACCCACACTGCATCCTACAGCTGCTTGGTGGTGCTGGGGCACCTGGCCATCCCTGGGCACAGGAGTATGGGGACATGACTGCATCCAAAGGCTCTGAGGGAAGCTGGGGGAAGAGGAAGTCACAAGGGGCTGCAGATATTGAGCTGTGCTGGCTGAAGGCACTGGTCTGTGCAGAGAGTGGCTCAGTCTGCAGCTGGCTGCTGCTGGTAGTATCTTGCCTCCAGCTCTGATTGCTCTGGGGAAACCTTTGGCCAACAGCTAGCTGGACTTGGCTGTGCTGTAGCAGATCCTGAAAAGCCACAAGCAACGAGGTAGGAAGGTGGGAGACACAAGCTGTGAGAATACCAGACAGAATTCTCAGACAGAATGCCAGTAATGATCTCAAGGTAATTAAAGTCATTAAGGACACAACCCCGGATGAACATATTCATCAGCGACCTGGATGAAGGATTAGAGTCCACTCTTAGCAAATTTGCTGATGATATAAAGCTGGGAGGAATGGCTGACACACCTGAAGGCTGTGCTGCCATTCAGCGTGAACTGGACAGACAGGAAAGCTGGTCAGGGAGGAACCTGATGAGGTTTAAGAAGGGCAAGCGTAGAGTCTTGCACCTAGGGGGAAATAAGTGCAAGTATCAGTACAGGTTGGGGGATGAGCTGCTGGAGAGGAGCTCTGAGGAGAGGGACCTGGGTGTCCTGGTGGATGACAGGTTGACCATGAGCAGTGTGCCCTGGTGGCCAAGAAGGCCAATGGGATCCTGGGGTGCATTAAAAAGAGGATGGCCAGCAGGTCGAGGGAGGTGATCCTCCCCCTCTGCTCTGCCTGGTGAGGCCACATTTAGAATACAGTGATGCAGCTGGGAATCACTATTTAAAGATGCCACCACATGGACAGTGGTACAGATTAGAGGTTTCTGTGGACACAACTGCTCTGGGGGGAGAGAAGGCACATCTAGGCACTATGCGTCCTGAGCTCTTGCG
The DNA here is from genome assembly GCA_013399175.1 of Odontophorus gujanensis. Taxonomy (NCBI): domain Eukaryota; kingdom Metazoa; phylum Chordata; class Aves; order Galliformes; family Odontophoridae; genus Odontophorus; species Odontophorus gujanensis. The sequence continues at coordinate 18,775 of VXAB01002104.1, forward strand.
CACTCCACTGAATTTATAGTGCTCCATTTTCTACATTAAACTCAATACCTGAGACATTACTGTAGTACAGAGAAGAAAAAACAGAGAGGGAGAGTGTGCACATTGCCAGCCTGAGGCAGAGCTCCTGCCTTTGTGACAGATACTTAACAACCCCCAAGATGTCTCACTTCAGAGCTCAAGGAACCAGCACTAGCCCAAACCAGAGCAATGCCCATAGCTGCTGAAATGTGGTGTGAACACTCGTTGCCAGAGATGGAAAAGAATGCTCTCTGTCAACCTTTGTTCTACTTCTTATGCATCCTACAATTCTGTGATTCTGTGATTTTAGTGTAGATAATGTCACTGTGTATCTGAGAGCAGGTATCTGAGCTCATTCTCCCTCCCACTCCAGCACCTATGCATAATATCTGAGAATTACCCTTCCTTCCCGTCCTTCTCCTCCCCTTACAGCTCAGTTTGTTTTAATCTTGCTATTTGACTTCCTGGGAAATCTCATCAGTTGTGATGTAAATGTTGAGGAAAACCCCCCTTAGTAGAGCAACATTTAGCAAGGCTTTGCTCACAAGAAGACTTTCCAAACTAAATGCAAGTTGCCTCTGAACCTACACCAAACTGCTGCCCCAGGAACTCCCTGCACCTTCTTCCCCCTCTTCTTTCTTCCTCCTGCAGCACCTTGCTCTGCCTCTCCAGCAAAGGCAAAAGTCAGACTTGAAGAAGTTCAGGGCCATTGCCCAGGTAATTGTGTTGACTTTGGAGGCTCAGCTCCTGGCTATGCTAGGATGGAGCGTAAAATCAGGCATCAGTACTGTGAACAGTAAGTATTGCTGTTTAAATTCATCAGCAGCTGTGAAATGATGCTTTGTGTTGTTACATAATGTGTGTTTCAGCCTTTAAAATCATTCTGAAAACAGGACACATTTTACAGGATTGGATTTGAGCAGTGGATTGCTATCAGGTTCGTTCCTTCTGCTGTTGTACCTTCTCTCCATGCAGGTTTATTATTCTAGATGAGATTTTGACAAGTCAGGTTCCCAGTAATGGCAAGCTAAACTCCCAGATGTGAATCAAGGGAGGCTAAGAGGACTTTGCAATGCGTGTTTATTAAGGATAGTCATTGGTGAAAAAATAATTCTCCTCCTGAAAAAGCATAAATGCTTTTGCTGTCTGTATAGAAATACTCACCTGCTCATGCTGAAGACATGACAGAAAGCTGGAGAGAGCTCTGTTAATGTGGTATCAGATACTATTGTCCATGCTGGTTTTCAGCCCAGCTGTGGCCAGCAGTCTCAATTGGACGTGAAGCTGAAAGTCACTGTGTCTGGGCAAAGTGCTGGAGGCCAGCTCCTGCTCTTGGCTGGAAGGTCCTTGTTCTTCCCCGTCTTGTGTCTGCAGTCTTGAGGAGTTCAGACCATTGACTCACTCTTGCATTTCCTCAGATTTATCTGGGAACATCAAGTTTTTGCTCCTCCTAGGATTTCCCAGCCTATTCACCTTCATATCCACACCCTTGTGCCTCTGATTGAACATCTCTGCAGATTTGTGCCACTTTTGAAAATCCCAAGACCTCTCCCCTTAATTAAATGCCTAAATAACTGCAGTACATGGGGTCCTCTTGCTCCCGAGACCATAAAGCTTCAAATTGAGGTTTTTGAGGAGATTTGGACAATGAAGACCTCTACCCAAGTCCCTAGACCCACAGTCAGAAGGAAAATGTAAGAGTTTCTGACTAAAATCAGAAAAAAAAAATGGATTTGCAGCTTTCAGGTTGTCCCTCCACTCTGCCAATTCCATCATAGGAGAAATCCTGGCCAAGAATGCCCTATGAGCTTAATTTCTTATGAAAATAGTGATAAAAATGATTTTCCCTCCCTAATTCTCTCCAGGTTGCATACAGTTCAGTCTGATTATGAGAAAGAACAGAAATTTATACATTTGAAATGCTGTATCCTATTTTCTTCTAATGCCATTTTTATCTGCATTTCATTCAGCTTAATGAAAACAGAAATGAACTCAGTGGCTCACCAACAGTAGCCCTTTTCCACCAGCACAGGCTGTGCCCCTGTTCTGCACTCCCATCAAGGGGCACTCTGCCTGTTTGCTATTTGCATTTAGGATATTATCAGAGACAAATTAATATCCCATTGAAGTCTTCTTTGTGTTTGCTGACTGTTTCGATGGAGGAAATCTCACTCTTTCAACACAAATCTCTTGGCAACAACCAGCCATGCTGGACCATGAGCCTGGCTGAGACACTGTGCAGGGGCAAGGATCCACTGTTCCCTATTGTTTGCCCCAAGAATAGAATCATAAAATCATAGGATCATTAAGGTTGGAAAGACCACTAAGGTCTTCAAGTCCAACCCCAACCTATCTTCACCACTGACCATGTCCATCTGTGCCACATCTCCATGTTCCCTGAGCACCTACAGGGACCGTGACTGCCCCACCTCCCTGGGCAGCCTGTGCCACTGCATCACTGCTCTTTCTGAGAATTTTTTCCTAATATCCAACCTGAGCCTTTCTTGATGCAACTTAAAGCCATCAACTCTGAAACTATCACTGAGAGCTGGGAGCTGAGGCTGACCTCCACCTCACTGCAACCTCCTTTCAGGGAACTGTCGAGCTGTGTTGCTTTGCTGATCACACTGAAGGAGGAACTAAGCCAGGGAAGCACTGTGAGCCAGGGAAGATTTCCATGGCTAATGCCTCCAAGCGTTTTCCATGAACCGTGCTTTTACCCCTCTCCTTGCTCCCAGCCATGCTCATAGGCTTCATTTGAGCCCAAGGAATCATTTATGGGAAATGAATATAAAAATATAAATAAACTCTACATCCTTTGCAGTGTTTTTACAAGGATAAGGACAGAACAACAGCAATTATGCACAAGACTGACAGTAAATAGTGCCTCTGCAGACACAGGAGGGTTTTTTCAGCTCTAAGCCCTGCTTTCAGGCTGCAGGGGGTGGTGTTTTGGCACCCCTGGGATCCCGTGCTCTGTAGCATTAACTGGCTTCAGACTTCCAGCTGCTGTGTGCAAACAGCCACCATGCACACGGGAGCCAAATGATGGTTTTAAATTGCTTTTGAGGTGTTATACCTAACAAGATCCCACAGTTAAAGAGCAGTGCTGTGCGGGAATATTTAGTTGTATCATCACTAAAGCTGGGTGGTCAAAAATATCAGGGCTTTAGAAAGTAAGGCTTAAAAACTTATAAGAGCTCAAAAATGGACCAAAAAATTCCTTCCGTTTCACACTTGACTTTGCCTTTGGTGACTGTCCTGAACTTTTTCCAGCCACAGACCAACTCAATATTGTTCATCATCACAAGGATCTGTAATTGTAAGGAAATAATGGTAAATGTTTCCACAGTAAAATTAAAGGTTATGTTCTAGGGGCAGTGGTCACAGAACCGGAGCTGTTTAATACTCTCAGCCATTGGGTCTGGTGTTTGAGTGGTCCTGTGTGGAGCCAGGGGTTGGCCTTCAGGATAGTTTGAGCTGACATCTGAAAATGAGACCCCCTCCAGCCCACTGTGTGCATTCACCATATTTACCTGGGGATTTGACCTGAGGTGAGATGGGGGTCCAGCAGGAGCCCAGCAGCTTCCCCTGGCTGAAGTGGCCTGCTGATGGAGGGAAATCCCCACTCCTCTTATTTGGAGCCACTCCTTTGCATCATGATAAAAGAGTATTGGACTGCACCAAGTCTGGCTTTTGTCTCAGGTTTCTCTTGAATCTTAAGACTGGTTTATGATTTTCTGCATTTTTTATTTCTTTAGAGGCTCTGTAACCCCTGCTCAGGGGACCAACCTGTAAATACAATTCCTGACTTACAAAGGAGTCAGATGTTCTGGTGAAATCCTGCAATTAAAGCAAGCAGCTTCTCAGTCTGGATTCTAATGTCAGGATTTACCAGCAGATTTTACAAGTCAGATGCGAGATGCAGAACAGTACCTCCAGCAATGTGGTTTTCTGAATCTAAACCACAGCATAGCCACAACAGACAGGATGATTGACTAAATAATCCCTGCTTGTTCTTTTTGTTTCTCCTACATACAATGCCTCAACTTTGCATCTTTCTCCTGCTCATTAAGGAACAGCAACATAAGCAAAACAGTGAGTGCCTGACCCATCCTGCTTTTAACATATCCTCTCCTATCCCTCTGGTTTGGTCCTGCAATGGGAGGATGCCAGCTGTGCTGGATCATTAATTTGCAGATGTCCAAAGCAATGGCATTATGGCGCTCTGCAGTGAGTTGAGCCAGAGAACAATTTGTAGTGTGTATTACTGAAGAAGCCCTGGTGCTGGCTGATGAGGTGCAGCAGTGCAGGGGCTGATCCTGCAAGTGCACAGCTCCTGGAGGGATGGGGCACAGCAGGGCATCCCAAGATGCAGAATGAGGGATCCCCATGGGAAGCCAGCAGAGAAGGTGTCGTGAACACAAGGAATAAAATGGATATGAAATTGTTTGTTTATTTATTTATTATTTCAGGGGGAGGTGCAGGCAGCTTAAGGGTGAAATATAGCCATGGCCCTCCAGATTTTAACCACAACTAGTGTTTTGATGACTATTCCTTTTTCAAAGCACCCCAGAGATGTCCTATGGCATCCGCTCTCCTGATAATTCCTCCTCTCTGTATAATTCCGGCAAAGCTCTCTCCAAAATGGGTCACTTCTCCAAATAATGAGTGTGAAGCTATATTCAGTGACCGCTGTTATGGGACAAGGGCATTTATGTTTTCACACAGCTGGGAGTAAGATATGAAGCATACTCGAATTTAGGTGTAAGTGGTGCTTCACATGCCTGCAAGCTGTAATGGAGAATTTTGCTGGAAAAATAAACAAAAAAACCCTCTGAGACTGGTGTTGTAGAGATGGAAAAGCACACACACACTGAGAAGGAAGCACAGAGAGAAAGAAAAATGTCCCCAGAAGAGAAGAAGGTACATTTGCGAATGACATCTCTGTGCTAAGTGCATTAAAATCAGTATTATGTAGCCTGTTCTTTATCCATCCGGCTCAGTGTGGCAGCAAGGAGCTCAGTGTACTTTTTAGGTTTGACCTTTGTAAAAGCTCTACACAAAAGGAATGCTTCCATTTAGACATAAATCCACCTATTTGCCTGTTCTATCCATAGGTACATGATGTGTGTATGTGTATCTGTGAGTCCTCCCAAGCCCTGTCAGTGCAAGAGACCTCAGCCCTGGAGTCATACTGACGTTCAAGGAGAGCAGAACGAGCCATGCCCTTTGAGCTCCCCTACAGCAAACAATTACCAAACTCATGTACCCAGAGAGATATTGCAGCTTACAGGCCACGCAGACTACTGTTTACTTCCCACAAAGATGCCCAGTGTTGAGGTGCACCACCCAGAGAGATATTTGCTGCTAATCATCCTGGAAATGTATAAAACCAGGATAAAAAATTGGATGTGGGCAACAAAGTCATATTCCCAGCAGACACCAGCCTGCCTTGTTCCTCCTCCCTTTTCTTGGGGCTGCAGCGTGGACTTGGACACAGACACAGCTCTGGGGACCAACACCTTCTGGACATCGGGACATAGAGCCTGTCAGCCAGCTCTTGTCATTACAGTGCAAATATGGCCCTTGAGAAGCAATCACTGCCAACTGCAACATGCTCTTCCTGCCAAGGTTCCCCCAGCTCTCATTAAGATCCAGGTTCAGAGATTGGCCAATGCACTTAAGTTGTTGCTAAGATAAAACGTTCAGCAAGTGCTGAGTTATTTCGATAGCTTAATGGCAGTTGTTTCCCATCAAGATTATAGGTAAAATTGATCTTGTTCTGCATTAATGTGAAAGCTGTTGTGTTAAGAAATAAAACCAAGAGCTGCACTAAAAATAAAACGGATGACGGACAGACTTACAACTTTCACAAGCACAACAGAACCCACTGAGATCTGTGGGCTCTCCATGCTGCTTGGAGCAGAACTATCACTGGTGATGGCAATTTGGCTCTTCCCATGTCCCCATTTTGTAAGTTAATTTCAACGAAAAGCTGAGGAGAAACTGGAATTTCTGTAGAAGTGTTGATATTTTCCAGGAAATACAGAGATTTGAAAGCAGCTGCTTTAGAATTGCATTTCAGTGTGCTGACAGAGACACGGGTGGGGCTGGGAAGCCCAGTTCCCAGTGACACAAAGTTCAGACTTTGTTGTCATAGTGTCCAGGCCTGGATTATGCACATACTTATCAAATCAGGCATTTCTAATACTTTCTGTGACTGATTCTCAGAGCATCACAGAGGTGCCTCAGGGAGCCACCTACCTGGGTCTCACTGGTGACATGGGAAGGTGCTGATGACTGCACAGAAATGGGAGAATATCAAATAATGTTGGAGAAATCCATGTCATTGAGTAATTCCATATCCTGCTTCTTACAGGGCAGAGGTGCAAAGTACTCCAGCCTCTCCAGGGTCTGGGAGAAGTGTTTCTCCTTCCTTTAGCATAGAAAAAAACGTTTTGTTCTTTGCGCCCTTCTTATTTTAGAAAACCTGCTTGATAAATGACTAGAGGGCCTCATTAACTGCAAAGATATGTCAGTTTTCCCAAAGCAATCAGGGTGTTAGACTAAAGGAGTAAATGGAGAACTGAAACTGAAGCTAAGCACAGCCTTATTAATCCTGTGTTATGGATCGACATTTGTCAACTCTATTGAAGTTTGTTGTACCAAATAGCGCCCAGGAGACCACTCAATTACTTTATCTCTGAGCAATTAGGATCTTGTTCCTTTGGGTCAATCTGTTAGCACGGAGAAAAAAAAAATGGATAAAAGATTAACAGTAAAAAATCCACTGCTTTTTGTTTCAGGGTCTCTTAGAGGAAAAAAATGACTTTTCTTTCCAAATATTTTGCCAAAGGAGGTGACTTTGTTGAGGAATCTGACAGCAAGGGACTCCTCAGAGCAGTCAGGGACCACCCCTTCTCCATCTGTTCCTGAGCACCACTGTGACAGTTGGATGATTGCAGAAGGACTAATCTAGTCTTAAAGACAAAAAGGCACAGCTGATGTTATAGGCTGGTACGGTGAGAGATGTCCATTGAAGAAGTATCTGATGTAACACATAAGAAAAGCACTGCTAAGGTACTTAAAGGGTTTGGGCTAGGAAGATCTTGAGCCACATCTAGTTCTCAACAATGTGACAACGAAGGGCACTCAGTAGAAGAAAGGGGAAATTTTTCTTGCTTGTACATTTTTCTGTAGCTCCTAATTCATCTGCAGAAGGCACATACATCAGATATCAGTAGATGCACATGTTTGGAAGAGTTTATAAAAGGTTGCAGGAAAGTATAGGATGGGGGAAGAGCTAAGTTATAAATTTCCTGTGCTCAGGGACACTTATATTTAGTTTTAAACTTGTAGCTTCTACTTCTGACCTGAAAAAAAGGCTTGTGAGTCAGCAAATGTGAACTTTAAAGCGTCTGTTAGTGTCATAAAAAATACTGCCTCTTCCTGAAAGCCTTCCTTTCACATCCTCATAACCAGAATGATATTAACTGCAGTCAAGGCTACATTGTGCCCCACAGAGACATCCCTGCATTCAACAAGCTGGGTCTCATCTAGTTCATTTGACTCTGGGTGGTACCATGGTTTTCAGCCACCAAACATCAGCCCCTTGGACAATATATTGAGCCTAAACTGAAATCTGATTTATCACAACCAGACTGCTATCACTGTTAAATGAGGATTGGTAAAAGGCAGATTACAAAAATCTACAGGAACTGCTATCAGTCATCTTGATTGCTGATATAGAAGGACCCACCCCTAGATTTGCAGTTCTGTGGTTGCCCATCTCTTTTTCTTGTGAAGCAAACAGGAGTGGAGAATTCAATTGGAAAATACTTGTATCTGGAGCTGTTTGCTACAACTCCTGACATGATTAAAATGTTGATCTATAAAAAATGGCAGTGAATGGGAGGAATGGGAAATCTAATTACCAGACCACTACATTTAGTTCAGGGCCTCATTTGATAAGTTTAAGACTAGACTAGACAGGGGAAGAGAGGTTTATAGAAGCACGGAATCCTTAGAGTTGGAAGGGATCCCTGAAGGACATATATTCCCCATATATTCCCCTAATTCCCCTGCAATGAACAGAGACACTACAGCTAGATCAGGTTGCCCAGAGCCTTATCCAGCCTCACCTTGCTCATCTCCAGGGATGGGGCATCATCCATGTCCCTATATAACCTGTTCCAGTGCCTCACCACCCTCATTGTAAAAGACTTCTTCCTTATATATAACCTAAATCTCCACTCTTTAAGCTGGAAACCACTTCCCCTTGTTCTATCACAAGAGATCCTGCTAGAGTCTGTCCCCTGCTTCGGTTTGCAAGAAAATAAAAACTCACATCTGCCAAAGATTATGTGATAAATGGTCTTTGATGAGAGATCCCACCGATTTGTACAATTTCTCTCCCCTGTTATAGAAGATTGAAATTTTGTATTGGTATTAATTTTCCCTGTAAGTCATGTCTGGTGACTTAAATAACTGACTTCCCTCCTTCTTCTATCCTTTCAGCAAACAATTATTTTTTTCTTTTCATGAACCTATCCTGATTTCTAAAATTCCATTCCTCATTCTTAGTTATTGAATGAATTGACTGAATGAATGCATTTTCACCTCTGGACCATTAAATCACTGCCCTTTAATCATAATGGCATAACCTTCTGGGCCGCACAGCACCACCTTATTCCTTGATCTCCTCAGTGGGATTTTTTAAGAGGAGAAAAGTACAATCAAAATTAGTTTGTTCATCTAGATCATTTAAGCTGGTCTACAGCTAATGAGGCATATGCTGAGTGTCTTCTATCATATTTCAAGATATTTCCCAAGAGTAGCACTCGAGAAACACACTGAAGTTTGTGTTTCCTTCATCAATTAATGCCACTTGGAAGGAGAGCCTGGCTATAATATTTTTAAGTTCCACTTTTCAGCTTCAAAACTAAGACCTACGTCTTCTTGTGTTCAAGAGGGCTGGGGTAAAGGCAAGCATTGCATTCAGTGTTTTGAGCACTGAGCCCACTGTCCTGCCCCATCATCTCAGAATGNGAACCTATCCTGATTTCTAAAATTCCATTCCTCATTCTTAGTTATTGAATGAATTGACTGAATGAATGCATTTTCACCTCTGGACCATTAAATCACTGCCCTTTAATCATAATGGCATAACCTTCTGGGCCGCACAGCACCACCTTATTCCTTGATCTCCTCAGTGGGATTTTTTAAGAGGAGAAAAGTACAATCAAAATTAGTTTGTTCATCTAGATCATTTAAGCTGGTCTACAGCTAATGAGGCATATGCTGAGTGTCTTCTATCATATTTCAAGATATTTCCCAAGAGTAGCACTCGAGAAACACACTGAAGTTTGTGTTTCCTTCATCAATTAATGCCACTTGGAAGGAGAGCCTGGCTATAATATTTTTAAGTTCCACTTTTCAGCTTCAAAACTAAGACCTACGTCTTCTTGTGTTCAAGAGGGCTGGGGTAAAGGCAAGCATTGCATTCAGTGTTTTGAGCACTGAGCCCACTGTCCTGCCCCATCATCTCAGAATGACTAATGGACATTTGTGCCTGGCCACACAGCTTTACAGCAATATGTCACAAATATTTGTGTAAGAGGGGTTGTGATAAGGGCGGGAACTCAAAGGAAATCATGCTTGTGTTCAGAAAGAAGAGCAGGGATCAAAGCACCTTCTTGTCCCATCCAGCATGCTCAAAGCACCAGGGGGGCTGCCCCAGATGGCTGTGCAGAGCAGGCTTTGCAGCAGGGATGCTTTTTCTCTCTACGCCTCCATTCCCACCGGAACTTACTGTAGGAAACACTCCATGTTTATCTCCTCCAATGAAGAGCAGTAAGGTGCTGCGTGGTGCTGACACAGCTTTTTCTGGCAGTGATGGATCGGGGCAGCAGCCATGGGTTGAAAGTGCCAACACAGATCAGAGCCCAACTCAGCAGCTGCCCATAGCAATCACTGCTCCAGACCTCAAGGACAAGTATCTCCCTCTTGTTCCAAAAATGTCTGACTCATAAATGATCTGTAAAGGGAAGGCTAGCAGTGAGGTGACCACACTGTTGACACCATTATCTTTCCCTAGATCAGGTTGCTCAAACTGCTCAACCCAACTTCAAGCACTTCTAGTGCTGGGGCATCCACAGCTTCTCTGGGCAACCTGCCCCAATGCCTCACCATCCTCAGTGTGAGAAATGTCTTCCTTTTATCCAAAGGACATAAGGAAAGCTGGTAAGGAGGAAAACTGGTAAGGAGGAAAGCTGGTGGTGAGAATACACAGATGGATATTCCATCCAAACAATGCAAAACATCCAAACAATCGGTGAAATGCACCACTGATTAATGCAACATGAGGAGCAATGCAACTTAATTAATGCAACTGAAAGGAGCAGTCCCAGTTTTACACATGCAGGAATGGGGTCCACCCTGCCCCTTGCCACTGAGGACCAATATTAATGTTAGAAACATTTACAAGAAAATTTCTGGCCACTACACATCTAAGGGTCTGTGTGCATTTAACTGTGTGTAGATCAATACAGAGTCACTAGGAGAACTACCAAGAAGATTCCAAATATCACTGATGCAAAAGCATCCTTTGGGTGTGGATATCACCCACTGCTGTGGAGAGCATCTATATCCAAAAGTTGTCAGCTGGGCAGTCTGTTTCATTGCTGAATCATGGGGGCTTTCAGCATCAGAGGGAAGATCTGCGCCCATCCATCACTGAAACATGCTCAAGCCTGATATGGAAAGCATTACAGGAGCACAGCTCAGTTACAGAACAAGATGTGAGCTTCAAACCAAGACACTGGATTCCTGGGATCAATTATACTAGTCTTAATATTTAAAGAAGAATAAGAAACTGGCTTTCTTATTGCAGAGATAGGTTGAAAAATGCAAATGGTGTGTGTCGAAATGACCCAGAAAGCTGAAGGCAAATAAATAAATTATTTTTATTTAAAACCTTTTTTAGAGCCAAATCCATGATGCTGCCATATGCCAGTGCCATGAGCAGGATGGATGGGTGGCCCAGACGATCCCTGCATCATTCTGGGGTCATGCTGGGATAGCTCTGCTGGAGCTCACAGACCTACACAGGCATAAGGAACCATTTATGGATGTCAATTTGAGCCCATTGCTTCTGAAACCCAGGCTTGGCCCACTTTTCAGCCCTGAGAAACCCTGTCAGTACTCATGTGTGGGTTCTCAAACATCTTGTAAAATAACCTCTCCTAAAGTAGTATCTCTCCAGACTACTATCAGGTCTCACTTTATGCAATTTCAGACAGTCAGAGAGCTTTACACGCTACATTGCTCTCAAAGATAGAATTCTACTAAAACACAGTTTTAAGCAGCAAGTACTTTGGTGTCTAGATATATGCTAACCACTGCTCATCTAAATTATTATATTAACTGGGAAGGGGAAGCACACACGATTTAACAGGGGAGAAAGAGCAACAAATCTAAGGAGAAAAACTGGAGCTTTACAGAGGGAAGAAAGCTGGAAATCTAATGATGATAAATGCTTTGCTTTTGGAATTAAAGAATCTTTTATCTGAGGAATTTAGGAGATGGGTTGGGAGACCTCTCTTTCCCCCACCCACACCAGTCTGGGCACCACCAACAGCTCTGGCCTAATGGAAGTGGAGTCTCACCTAATTCTCCCAGTCAGGGGACAGAAATGATGTTATAAACATTTGTATGCAAAGAGTCAATGATTCCTGCTGTTGCTAATTCAGTAGGGCTGAATTTTTCTGTGATCAAAGGAGAGCAAATGGGAATCACAACTGCTGGGTTTGGTCACAGATCTCCCTTTAGCTCACTCTACTGCACTGGTAATGGCTTTATGTTGCAGCAGAAGAGGTTCAGGTTGGCTGTTAGGAAACATTTCTTCTCAGAAAGGGTGGTGATGTAGTGGCACATGCTGCCCAGCGAGGTGGTGTGGTCACCATTCCTGGAGGTGATCAAGAAATGCAAGATGTAGCACTGAGGGACATAGTCAGTGGGCACAGTGGGATTGGTTAGGGTTGGACTGGATGGTCTTAGTGGTCTTTCCATCCATAAGGACTCTATGATTCTATGGACATCATACTTCACCACCTGAGGGCTTTGCTTTCTCACATGGAAACAGAAATATATGTGTGTGTGTGTACGTGCAAATTTAGTGTATGTGTCTTTGTGTATACTTCATGCTTTAAGCATATTTTACTGAGTGTTGTGAGCCAAATAATGAACAACTTTGAAGTGATTTGAAACCTTTTGTTGACAGCAGCTGAAGCAGTGTGGAACATTATTAGCCATTTCAGGGCTCCTTTTGCAGGGTGTGGAAGCAGTTGTTAAATAAACAGGGTGAAATACAGTAGCACACTGTATTTTACATTTCTATGGCAGAGAGAAAACTCAACTTTATTTGCTCATTGCTCGTGCTTTCAATATAAAAAAGACTAGTTACAAAAATGCTTTCTTATTACTGCAAAGCATGTTGGCTGAGATTTCAGCAGCAGTGGAAGGCATATTTATCATGTTACAGCAGTAGGCATAGCTAATACATACATAAACTTCCTTGAGACCCAAAGTAAAGAGACTCTGTCCCTGCTAACACAGTGAGAAGACAATATGAACTTGTTAAGTTCTTCAACCTGTGCAATGTGTATGTGCATGTATTGGTTTCCTATTGTATCGATTATATTGCAGCATTAAAATATAAATTCAGTATGCTCAGCTATGACAGCTTTACTGCCTTATTGTGCTGATCATTACAGAAAGCTTAAATTGGGTCATAATTCTGTAGAGTCATCAGAAAACCATGTGCAACTTGAAGTTATTCATTTGAAATAATGCTTATGAGATCTTCAGGAGAGGATCAATATATATGTGTGAGTATATCAGTGGGTGTGGAGGGCTCTGGTACACACATTCACACAAACAGATTCAGATCTTCTCTGCTCACGGTACAGGCAGGTTGCTGGTGTGCACACATACCACTATACACAACCTGTTGGCCACATCATAGAACCATAGAATCATTAAGGTTGGAAAAGACCTCAAGATCCTCTAGTCTAACTGTCCACGTACCACCAATACTACTCAGTGAACTCTATGTGCCACATCTTTACCTTTCTTGAACACCTCCAAGGATGGTTGACTCCACCTCCCACCTCCATCTCTGACTACTGACCATGTGTGCACCCTGCTCTGGAGCCCAGCACTACGCAGGGCAGTGGCTGTAGTGCAGAGACAGGGACTGAAGTCCTAGACACAACTTCTCCACTGGGAAAAGTGAATGTCACTCACTAATGTCCCTGGCGTGAGAGCATGACTGTTGCTTTCACTTCCATATTCCCCACTTCCAAGACATAAAAAGGCAATTTTTGCTTTGCTGTCCCTTAGTTTGGCTATATACAGGCTCTGTGCAACACAAAGCCCATCAAGAGCAAGTCATAAATGTATGGACACTTTGCCCTGTGGCAAGGTGTGAACAGATCAGTAAAAGTCACTATGGTTCAAGCATCTGATAAGAGGAAAAGGAAGTCCTGAGTTGTCTGTCCAGCTGGTGGCGACTTTTGCTTCTCTGAAGCCTATTTTTTTTTCCCTGTGGAATTTAAGACCAATCTCAGACCTGCCTGTAGGTCAGGAGAGCGACTCAGAAGCCAAATGACCAAGTTCTGGATCCAGCTTTTTGCAAACAAGTGAAATTTTGGACAGTATCAGTGTGCCCCCTGTCCTTTGTGTCTTGCCCCGTATTTATGTAAGCAGGGAGGAGCAGCATGGGATTGTCCCCTGGTCTGGTGATACAGGCAGAGGCCCTATTGCAGTGGGCAGACTGGTAATGGGAAGAACAGAAACAAACAGAAAGCGTGTAGAATACAGTGAATGAGATTTGAACACAATTCATCTTTCTCCTTCCCTTCTAAAATTCCAGTCAAAGGTGAGCAGAGGGAAACATGGATTGTAATTGATGCACATGGTTATAATTAATTACTATTTTAAAACCATGTGTGGTCAGAATCCACCATGCTGCGCATAAAGTAAGGATCATTCTTCTGTTGGAAAGGTTTATGGAGAAACAGAATTGACAGAGATGGAAAAAAGCAAATATCAGGTGAGTGCAGGTGTTGAGGCATCTGAAGGTGCATATCAGTGAAGTTTCCAAAGACAGCATCTCACTGCTCCCTGCAAGATGTCTGACTCTTTGTCACCACTTTTCAAGGTAATGGTAGCAGGAGGCAGGGCTTGCAATGCCTGAGCCTGCATCCTTTTGGCAAATCCATGAGACCTGCTTCCAGAGATGCTTCACTCACATACAACCCATGTGACATGCCTCCAGTGCCCCTGGGGCACAGCAGAGCAAGCTGGCTTGTCTGTATCCACCAACACAGCACCAGTGCTCTGCTTCCAGAGAAGAGGTGAACTCCATGAGACCATCAAGGTTAGCCCTGTGCTGGGAAAGAGGAGTTTCTCTGGCTCCCTCCTGCCCTTGTGTGTGTGTCCACTCGCAGAGGAACATCGATAAGCAAACCAAGGACAGGACCATAATGCTGTTTACAGTGGCAGGTAATCACAATAATAAATATTTAATCCCTTTGCTTTTGATACACTGTCAGAATTTGATAAAAATGTGACTCAGTGAGCTGAGGAAACAGTAGAGGACATGGGACAAAAGCACTTTGAAGAGTGCTGTGTTTTGTCTTTTGCACATCAATATCTACCTCCAGAACTGACTTCTGGGCATGCACCCCTGCAACCCCACCAGTTGCATGCAGGAAGGGGAAAGGTATCCTGGACTGTGTGAAGGCAGAGCAGATGTAACCCTCTCACTTTCAGGAGTAGCCCTGAAGTCTGCATAGGGTCCAGCTTTCCATATATGCTCAGCAAACATCAGCCTTTTTCCTCCATCAGGCAGATTTTGGAAGGAGCACAGGTACTCATGTGAAAATCTATCCCTGCTCTGCAGTCATTGATCCCACCTCTGGTCCATCCAGTCCAGGACATTCCTTTGTGGCTCTTGTCTGAGATGGTCTGTTGGAAGGATGAGCTAGAAGTGAGTGTCGCCCAGTCTTTTTTCTTAGTCCAGAAATCAACACAACAACCCAACGTATATTCCAGCCCTCGCTGCAGTCTCACTGACAGGCATGTGGAAACCTCCAGACCAGCTCATAGAAGGGGCCTGCAAGAGGCAGAGGGACAGCAGCTGACATTGGTGTCCATGGGGAGGCATTGGCCAACAGGTTGTTGACACTCTTCGTCTCTTCTGAAGTTTGATTGCAGTGAGTAATTTGGTCACTGTAAGACCAAAGACTGAATGTAATAGTCTCCAGTTGTGAATAGGATAAATCTGGTAAAATTAAAGCTACCAAAAGATCAGATAAGAGCTTCTCAAATTTAAAGAGAATACATAGACATCTCCCTTCCATTATGTTTTATCAATTAATCTTCAGCAAGCACAAAGGTTTTCCTAGATCTGGTGCTCCTGCTGGCATCTGGAGAAAAAGATACAAATTGTACAGATTTTTTTTTTTTTTAAGGAGAATACTTTTAATAACCAAAACGTTTCTGCACTTTGAATAATGAGAGTGACTTTCCTCTTTCAAATGCTAAATTATTTCAAGCTGAGCTGTTGGAAACCATTAATAATTCAAGGAACTCTACTTTGGGTAGGAACAACATCTGTTGGAGAGTGTTAAAGCACAGGAATAACCTGACTTTCAAAGTTATTTTACCGTTTTGTTATTCTCTTTGTGAGGAAAGAGGATGCACGGGTAAATTATAGGAAGAAGCTGTTAATATGCCATTTCCTAAACAAGGAGGGCTGAATGGCTGTGGTCCCATGGGTGCTAACTGTGTTCTGCTTTGCTGTCCTATCCCAGAACATTGGCTGTTCAGAGTTGTTACTGTCCACCTCTTCTGATCTGCAGACTCCTAAACATTGCCAGGGCAAATGCAGTCCCCACGGAGCTATTTTAATCAGATTATTGAACAAAAGCTGGCTGTTCCCAGTTTCTATATGAATTGATCACAGGTCATCAGCAGAGCACAGTAATGAAGATCCCCTGTTCTAGTCAATATAGAACGAGAGAGAAGAAAAACATGCACCTCTGGAAGGCAACTCATCTCTTAAGCTTAGGATACCATGGACTGCTCTTCAGAAGTGCCAGACTCTGTCTGATGACAGGGAGAAATTATGTGACTGAAGGAGACGCAAAACCTGATTTGAGAGAGGTAAAGCCAAGCAAAATGTTGTCCTCCTTTCTGAAATGTGTTAAATAAACCAAAACACTTAAAAGATTAGCAAAATTTAGGGTACGGATCTCCATGTAGTGCAGGGTTTCAAGATATCTGCATATTTAGAGATAGGAATTTGAGTCAGCTTATTGATAAAGCTGCTTTTGAAATATTTGGTCCAGATAGAGTTTTAGAATAATGTCTATCTGCAAAGTTCAGATGTGGAATGTCAAACCAGAATCTTCCTCGTCCTGCTCCCACATCCTGCTGGAAACTCAGTTAATTTAAGAGCAGTCCTATTGTCTATACTTCTGTATCATTTTTGCACAGCTTACACAGAAGTATATCAAACCAGGGATCAAAAGAGTTCTGTGAGGCTGAATCTTCCCTTATTCCCTCATCAAATATTCAATTGCATTGAACTTATAGCTGCCATTGTTATCATGCAAGCCAGGCAGATAACTACAAATAGAAGCAGAAATTCAAGTCCTTCCCATGTGTGTCAGCATACCTGCAGAAAATGAACACTTACATATTGAGTGAGCTTAGTATGACAGTCATCAAATGTACCAAGATGGTATTTTCCTGTTTTCATTTCTGTACAGTCCTCAGTTGTGATAAATATTGGTACCACTGCAAATAGATCTGACATGTATTGAGAACAGATCTAATGTGATTTATTATAATTTATTCAGATGCTGCTGGCTCTGCTAATTAAGGGGGATGCTCACTCATTATAAGCCACTGCTTGCAGTACTTGGAAAGAGAAGACTTGTCTGTTCTATCACTGGGATAATTGGGCTTGCTTGCCATCTATTATGTGTCTGCCACTGATTCAAGAAGAAACCAAGTGAAAAGCATCAGAAAAAGGTTTTCTTAGAACAAAATAAAGGCTTAAAAAGCCCTAAAATCTGGAAATCCTGGTGCATGAGAGATCACAAAAATATAACCTTAAAAGAAACCTCAGGTAGCAGACATTCCTCAGCACTTGGAGAAAAATCTCCCAGCATGGGCCACACTGTTGTGTAATATCATGGTACAAGACTGAGGTGTGCACCCTGCTTGGGATATAAGCACAATTACATCAGCTCTGGGGCCACTGTGGCATCAGGGAGAGAAAAATCCCCTGTGGTGGCCTTGAGACAACACACAGATATTCCCATATTCCTATGTTCTCCCAAGGAGACCCCAGCCTGGCATCCTGCCTGAGTTCTGCACCAGTGGGCAAAGGATGGGAGAATCCTCTGCTCTTTGATCCTTCCCACCACAAACGTGGAGGAACAGAGGGGGCTTAAAGTGCTCAGTAATTAATTCTACCCATATGCTGCCACAGAACCCCGGTCTGGTGCATGGAACCACTCTGAAGGCTGAGCAGCCACAGAGGTTCCTGAGACCTAAAGGCCATGGCAAGAGTCCCATTACTGAAAATGTCAGAGAGGTGCAGACATTTCATTCAGGGGTAGGAGAAGAAAAATACCAGCTTTGGGATATAAAGAAAAAAAAAAATTCATTATGTGCATGGTGAGGCCCTGGCAGAGTCTGCCCAGATAAATTTTGGATGCCCTATCACTGGAAATATTCACAGCTGGCTTGGACAGTGCTTTGAGTATCCAGATCTAGTGGGAGATGTCCCTGCTCATGGCAGAGGATGAACTGGATGAACTTTAAGGTCCATTCCAACCTCAGCTGATCTATGATCTGAGTCACTGAGCACAGAGCCCTGATGCTGAGTGGGCTAGCAGGTTTTGTTTCTTGACTGCCGACACATCAGCAACTTTTGAGAATCAGTTTTCTATGCCAGAATCTTAGACAGACATAAGATTTATTTTAACAAAACATATTTATTCAACAGAACATTTTAAAAGCAGATATTTCCTGTGTTCTCTGTCCTATTTTACTGAGTTCAGTCTTCATCTTCTTGTTTTATACTATACTACATTATGCTTGTTATAAACCCAAAAGATTTGCCAAAAAATCAGCTTGTTTATCATGTACTGCACTTGCTTATTTATTCGCCTTCTCTTTCTTTATCCTTTTGTAGGACTCTGCAACAACAGCAAAGGCAAGGAAAAAGTTATCCAATAAAACCAGTACTGTCTAGAGGATGAATATTGATTTTCCTGACACAATTTGGAGCTTGTTAGCATTTTCTGTGCTAGTGTTATGTCAGACTTTCTATTGCCTTGGAGAATGGTATTTTAAGAGGCTAACTCCCAAGAATATGTGGACAGTAGGGTTATTCCCAAAGTAAAATTCCTAAGGAAAATTCAGCAGTGTTTGTTAATACTGATGGGCACTGAGCCATGCTGGTTCTGTAAACGAAAGAAGTTTGCTGGGAGGCATCTTTCTCTCCATGTTTGGACAATGCAGGGTGTCCTGGCCCAAGGCCCAGTCTTCACCACCAACAGTAACCCTAGTAGAGGTCTTCTTGTCTGGAGACTACTTCCCCTGCCTTTGTTAGAGCCACACTCTTCCACTGTGTGACAGAGCCAAACTGAGCTCCTGGATTGTCATCTACTGGGACAAGTGTACCCAGGTGCTGGGACCAAGAATATCTGGAAGTGGTAGCAAACAATCTTGACTTGTGGATGCTGTTGTTATGTTTTCATCTTACGGTGTTCAGAGGCTTAGGAAGGGGGGAATTACCTCCTTTCATTATCTTGGCTTACACATAGCAAGAAGATAAAAATTAATGCCATTAAAATGTAACCAATTGCTGCTTAAATGTATAGTGACAGATTTACTCAGCGCACATTCAAAACTATGGTCTTTTAACAGTGGTAATAAAGCATTAAGAGAGACACTGAAGCTTGAAGTGACAGAAGAGAAACAGTTGCTTGCTGCGGGAACAGAGATGGATCCCATTTGGTTTTCAGTCTGCATGGAAATGGCCTACACTCTCAGTGTGAGCAGCAGCCATCTATTCCCAGGGCTAGTTCTTATAGCTACTCCAACTCTGGAGCAATTTAAAATCCATGCATTTTTATAAGTGTCCATTTTTTACATTAGATGAAAATAACCCTTTGGCATTGGTTACATTTTAAATAGCAAAAAACAGGGATGATTCTTTGACAGAATACCAATAGAACAGCTGTAAGGCACCAGCATCACTTAACGTGATAATACTTACTGGTGCATGTTATGAGCTTGACAGAATGATGACCAGCTAAGAGAACACCCTTATAAGAGTGTTTCATGGGAGAAGTTTTAGGCCAGCTGCTGTGGGGTGGGACAGCCTGCCAGGCTGTGCAGCACTGTGACATGGAGTGGGGCTGGGAAAGGTGAGGGATGGCAGGAGGAGACGTGTCACTGTGCTGAGCTGTTTTTATGGGCTGTGCTGCACAGAGAGCAGCCAATGGTTTGTAGCTGCTGATGTAAGCTCAGCATGGCTGCACTGATCATATGTGGTTGCGATGCTTTATTTTCCATGTCTGCTCTGTGCAATCAAAAGAAATACAGTGATGAGAAAAGCATGTGCTGCTACAATTTACATATTTTGGTTATGAAACAATTTGATCACCTGTTCCCTGCTTCCTAACCCAGCTCCCAACAGTTCACCCCAGAACCCTCCACAACTTTGCTGCTAAATGCTCGGCTCTCATCTGTCATGCTTGCGTGGGCTTTAGCTTGCACTGCTGTGCACATATGGATGTATATGCACTCATCTATGCTATGCAACCTCAATTCACCCCTTGGATGCATCCATCATGATGCAGCATATGCCTATGCAGTCACCCAGAGAATTGACTGCAGCTCATTCAGCCATTCACAAGTTGTCTCGGTGCAGAACCAGCTCTCCATGGGTGCAACGCTTCATCAGCTCCCTTGTAATTCTCAGTGTATGGGGCTGTCTCACAGCCCCATCTGGTGTCAGAGCTGGGGGGTTTAGAGAGCATAGTCCCATCTTTGGGTTGCTGGCAAAGGATCCCTCTCGCTCATTTTTAAATACATGATGTGTCAGAAATGGTATGCATGTGAGATATATATCTGCTCAAAGTTGAGCAGTCAACTCAGTTTTCACTTTTAAGTAGGAGGTGGGCAGATGTCTTCCATGAAGGCACGCTCAGTAAAGGTAGAACTTACTCCAGTCTTAGCAGTCAAATACCAAATAATGAAAGAAAAGTTATATACTTCAAAAATGTAAGCCTGTAACGCTGAGAAAGCAAGAGAAGTACCTTTGAATATTCCCTCTCTTGATATCATTTCTGTACTTCCCATCAGTAGTAAGCAGCTGTGGAACAGATTATATCTCAGAACTGAGATATTATATATATATGCACAGATAACAACAAATATGATCTTCAGCCTTGAGTTTTGATTTTTGATAACTTCCAAGAAGTTGGGCTCAGAATGGCTCAGTAACTTTGCAGTGTATGTGGTTTAAGAATTGACCCTGCAGCACCTGCCCAGCAGAGTGACCTTGCTGCCCCCTTCCTGGGGTCCCCAGCCATATTGCTTCATTTGCTTGTGATGACACAGAGATGAGGGTGTTCCATCACACTCACAGGGGGTGTTGGCATGGAGCTTTGGATTACCCCAAGCAGAGATGCTGTAGCAGGAGTTCACCAGCTTTTCATGGATCCTGGTCCCCTCTGGAATGAGATGCTGCATTATTACCGCTCTGTCTGAGAGCACACAGCAGCTCCTATTTCTGGAAAGGCACTGTCTACCTGAGTTGATGAGCTGGAGTCAAACATGAGCATTTCTTAAATTGTGTTCACTTCTCCATTATTGGATTATTTTCATTAGAACCCAAAGAGCTCATTACTGTGGTTCATAACATCAGACAAATTGCACAAAGGCCACGCTTGGCATCAACAAGGCTGTTGTTTTATTTTGTTTACAGACATGGCCTCTTGGCCAATGAAGACAGCTGGAGCTTACTCTCTGCCCCCATTTCCTCAGTGGGCTTCCTGCACAGCTGGGAATAAACACACAGGTACAGCCAGTGATGCTGCATTACCTGAAGCCATTGCTGACCACTGGTCACTGCCCTATGCCTGGTATAGTGCTCAGCCCTTCTCCAGCACTGCCTCAGCTGCTCATGGTCAGCCCCTTGCATGTGTTTGTCTCTCCAGAGGTGGACTTGAAACAAACCCCACTACTTAGAGACACGTGGGCTCAGGAGGGTTCTCTGATGGGTTTTCTTAGCTCCTGTAGTCAATGCTGCTCTTTCAAAATCTTCTCAGCAAGCAAGTGCATGTGGCCTATGCTTTTCCAGAGGGACACTCAGCAAAGCAGGACAGGCACCACAACACCCTGGGATGCTTTGTATAAGTGTTTGCCTAGATTGCCGTTATGTCTTCTTTCTCTGTCTGCTATCAGTCACTGAGGTGCCTCCCTGACTTCTACTTGCCCATCCCAGCCTCTCTTCCTTGTATTTTTCCATCTACCTTTCATCCTGTCCTTCCCTGCTGCCTACCTATCCTATGACTGTGCCTTGCTATGGGCATGCAGGTGCCAGCACAGTAGAATCTGACATAAATTAAGATTCATAAAAAACAGTATCACCTGAAATGCATTATTATTATTATTACACATAGTAACACCAAGCAAAAATATGTTTCTGTGGAAGTCCGGGCCATGGCTACAGTTAAAGAGGTAGCCAAATTCACAGCTGTTACAAGTCTGCTGAAGAAAAAGGTCACTTCTTCTATGGTTCCATGCATCTGGCTTCCCTGAGGAATTTTGATAACCAGACAAAAAGTCTGAGGACACTGCCTTCCACTGAAAAGCACTTTCCTCTGCAGATTTTAGGCGAAGGGTTCTGTTATTCAGGCTGGTTACAGCAAAAACATGCCAGGATTTACTGTGAAGAGCAGACAGCAATGTGCATTTGAAGACTAAATTAGTAAATTAGTTACATCTGTTTTCACCTAGATCATCTGTTGTGCCAAGGTCTGGGAGACATTCAAGGGGACCTAGATCATTCTCTCCAGTGGAAGTCCGGACAGCTTCTTCCAGTTTCTCAGAAACATGTCTGTTTGGTCTGATGAGAGATGTGTTTGTTCAGGGAGGAGGAAGACAGCTTCACTCAAAAGCTGCTTAAGACATCAAGGGAAACAGGGTGAAAAATACAGATTTCTAGCTGGCTTTTAGGAAGAAAGGTTATTTTCAATGTTTTTCCGCTCCAAGAAGAAACTCCACATGAAGTTTCAATTCTTTAATCACAGATTTTCAGCATCTTTCACCAGAGCATCAAAAATCCCACTGACCATCACCACCTTCTTATGTGATAGAACTATCATTTCTGGTTAACAACTGATGAATTATTCTTTTTTTTTTTTTTTTTAATGTGGATTTGTTGTCTTCTCTCATAGAGCTGCCTTCACTGACCAAGAAGATATTTGGGGGGAAACGAAGCAGAAGGTGGAAGATGGGATGCTCAGGACACATCGTGGCATGCCAATGAGTAAAATGCATCTCACACTGCTCATGGATCCTAAGCACACAATGAACATAGCCAGGGGATGCAATGAAAACAGATTTCAGTATTTAGAGTCATAGAATCATAGAATGGTTTGGGTTGGAAGGGATTTTTAAGATCATCTGGTTCTACTTCCCAGGTTGCTCAAAGTCCCATCCATCCTGGCCTTAAATGCTGAAACGGAAGGGACATTTAACTCAAGACAACCATTGATTTTTTTATTGTCATTAAATATATTATAAAAATACATAGTATTTGCCACGGAAGACATTCTTAGACAATATAGTGCCATATTCACTGTTTAATACCATCTTTCAATGTAGAGTATAGTGCTAAAACACATCTTTGTTGACATGGTTGTAATGGAGACTCTTTCTGTATTCATTGTGAAAAGATTCTGGCAACATTCTTAACTAGTTGTTTTTTTTTTTATCTAGTTATTAAATATTGTTATATATTGCTATTAGATAATCATGATAAACATTTCAACTGAAATGAAATAGAGTATGATAATAGTTGAAAGAGAAAAACATCTCTTTAAGCACTTATATCACCCCTCTCATGGTGCTTTTACTTTATTTTATTTTTTAATTACAGGGAGGAAATGGGATTCTTTCATTCTTTTTAGTTTGAGCATGTAATAATCCACAGCTGAAAACATGACATATGTTCAGATGCCCATAGAATGTGTGAGAACTCACATGTGAGGGTTTCACTGGGGGGAAATAAGCTATAGGAAACCGGGTTTCAGGCTAGCTTAATTTGAGTTAGGTTTGCAGCAGGTAGAGAATGCATTGCTGGACCAAAATGCTTTGGCAGTGATCTGATCAATGGAACAGAAGCAATGGCCAGCAGAAGAATAAAAGAACTGAGGACACTGTAAAATTAAAATGGATCTCTCAAGGGCTATCTTTTAACCTTTGCAAGTCATTTAGTATGGACAGGTGTGGACTGAGATCAACATCAGAATTGTGCAGGGATGGAAGAGAACTGAGGAAGATTCCGAAGATACTGAGGTGTTGCACTCTCTGGCAGCAAGCACAACAATACCTTCGAACCCATTGCCATGGAATACTTGGCTGCCTATGATGGTCCTTTTCATTTCCCATAGAGACACATATACAGGGTCTTTCTTTCTACAGGAGGATCTGATAGTCCAAACTCTACTTCTCCTGATTGTCTTCCTATAATGTGCTACACATTCATTTTGCTGCAGCCCTATTAACTTGTTATTGAAGAACTGACTCTTTCTTTCATGCTTCTGTCACAGTTTCCATTAGAATCAAAAGGGAAACACGCAGTCCTTTGTTTTTTCCTCCCTGGAGGCTGAGGGATGGTAATTATCCCTCAAATGCAGTAGAAACTTCCTGAAAAATCAGGAAACTGACTAATGAGTCCAACTTCAGGAGCACCTCAGAACTTAAACATGGTTCTTTGTATTGAATCAGGTCAGATCTGAATGTATGCAGGCTGGTCATTCTGATGAATCCCCTTTGGGACAGAAATTAGATGAGTAAAATAGATGCTCCAAAGTTATTCTGAAACTTGAAGGTGTTCAGTGCCTTGCTTTTTTTCACTGAAAATACAAATTTAACACTGAAGGAGAAGACTTTTCTAATGGTAAGCACTCTTCTAGGAAAATTTGGTGAAATCATGTCTCTAGAGCTGCACTTAATTGGCAACAACAAATATGTACAAAACTTCTCTCACTCTGACAAGTTAGAGCCCTCCAAAATTTCCTGCAGCACAAATTTCAGTTCACATAAAAGAGAAATCCACAGATACTTCTTGGCTGATCTATCTGTGCCCCAGGTACTTAAATCCAGGTTTGGATTTTGGAAGGTGGGCAGATGTATTGGCATGGAGGCAGAAGTCAGGTTGGCAGGTCCTGAGCACTGCTCTCATACAGGTATTTTGGCACTGAGAAGAGTAGCCCAATATTGAATCCTAGGCTGACAGTCCCACACTGTCCCCAGATGACAAGGACTTATAAAATCACAGAATCAGAGAATGGTTTGGGTTGGAAGGGACCTTGAAGATCATCTAGTTACAGCTCCCCTGCTATAGGCAGGGACATCTCCACCTAGACCAGGTTGCTCTCAGCCCCATCCAGCCTGGCCTTGATAGTTGCAAGGGACTGGGGGTCCGCAACCTTTCTGGGCAACCTGCTCCAGTGTCTCACCACGTTCACAGTAAAGAATTTCTTCCTAATATCTAGCCTAAAACTACTCTCTTCCAGGTAAAAGCCATTTCCCCTACTCCTTTCCCTACCTGCCCTTGGGGCAAATGTTTCCATAAGGCTACTGCATTAGTCTGGAAGAAGCAGTTACAGAGATAGTTCAGGGGAAAAGGGAATTTTTGGCTCTTAGTTACTGCATGTGACTGACCAAGTTAACATCTCTCTCTGCCCATCTCCCTCAGCAAGCCACCAGACATTTTCAGTTGTGTTTGGTACTCTGTGTCAGGCATGAACTGCTAAACAGCTGTAAGCATCAAGAACAAACTATTCATCAAGGCGTTGCCACTTAGGGAAAAGAGACATTTCCAGGGAAGACATAATCCCAGAAATCAATGAAAGCATCAGCACGACTTTGCTGGAAACCAAAAGTTCACTGGGTCCCTGGTGGTGCTGGCACCAAACAACCCCTTGCTGCTCTGTTCTGGCTCTCCCAATGGCCCTGGCAGGTGTTGGGACACCTGTACTCAGCACGCAATGAACACCTGGCCAGTTGAGTAGGAATGGGGGACCCACTGCTACAGCTGGATGTTGGACTGCTTTGCAAATGCAGCTACTTTAAAACCAGTGACAGTGCTGTGTTGAGGAATATGAGCTAGTTTCCAGTGTGTTCATGAAGCAGCTCAGCCACAGCACCAGCCTACATGAACAAAGATGCTGTGAGCCTGTGGGAATCAAAACAACTCAAATATATCAGTACCCCATGTTGCAATCCTTTGCTGCTGCTGCACTGTGGAGGCTGTCTCCTATTCATGGGGTGCAGGTGGATGATCCTGATGCTGTCAGCTCAGGAGGGATTTTGGTGCCAGGGACACTTAGAGCAAGGCTGGAGCCACCTCCTCATTTCACACAGGCTGTTGAGCAGCCATCAGCTGGTAATGGCTCCCATCTCTACTACCTGGAGCCTGGCAATGAAGTGCTCCACAGCTTGTGGCCAATGGCCGTGCATTGAGACTGCCACTGC